>OY740782.1:1845822-2238504 GCA_963514005.1 Raja brachyura | reverse complement strand
ACATGGCGGAGCTGTTTGCTGTTGTGAAGACCCTTCAGGCTCTGGAGAAAACCTACATCAAGGACTGCGTCACTCCCACTGAGTAAGTGTCTGATTCTCGAGAGGGCCTGGGGTGGGGAGGGGGGGGAAGAGTGGGGTGGAGTGGAGGGGTGGGGTGGGGGAGGGGGGGTAGTGTCTGTGAGCCTGTTGCCCCCTCATTGTGTACCAGGAGCCACACTGTGGACTGCTCATGCCCAGCCCCTCAGTGCCCCGATACAGGGGCAATGGCAATGGACAGTCCCCACAGTGGCCCTCCCCCCCCCCCCCCCCCCCCCCCCCCCCCCCCAACTGTGTTGAAGGTACACGGCTGGCTGTGTCCCCGCCCTCCTTTTTCTTTCATGTGGCGTGCACAGCCTAAAGTTGCAGGACAACTTGTTCTATTTGATCTTCTGTTTGTGCACGTCCAGTTGATTGCATTAGTCGAAACAGGGCGGACCATGTGAAGGTTGCAATCTTCCACCCCCCCCCCCCCCGTGTTACAGGTACACGGCTGCTGTTCCCCAGTGACCCCGCCCCCCTGTGTTACAGGTACACGGCTGCCTGTTCCCTAGTGACCCCGCCCCCCTGTGTTACAGGTACACGGCTGCCTGTTCCCTAGTGACCCCGCCCCCCTGTGTTACAGGTACACGGCTGCCTGTTCCCTAGTGACCCCGCCCCCCTGTGTTACAGGTACACGGCTGCCTGTTCCCCAGTGACCCCACCCCCCTGTGTTACAGGTACACGGCTACCTGTTCCACAGTGACCCCGCCCCCCTGTGTTACAGGTACACGGCTGCCTGTTCCCCAGTGACCCCGCCCCCCTGTGTTACAGGTACACGGCTACCTGTTCCCCAGTGACCCCGCCCCCCTGTGTTACAGGTACACGGCTGCCTGTTCGCGACTGCTGGTCCAGTACAAGGCTGCATTCCGACAGGTGCAGGGGGGCGACCTCTCCTCCATCGATGAGTTCTGTCGTCGCTATCGTGTGAGTGAGCGAGGGGGGGGGGGAGGGGAGAGGGACGCAGGGGGTGGGTGGGTGTGTGAGGGTGGGAGATGGGGAGGGGGGTTAACGCGTGGGAGTGGGTATGTGTGTGGGGGATGAGGGTGTGTGAGGGGAGCGGGGGGGTGAGCGGGGGTGTGTGTGACGGGGGCTGAGGGAGGTGCGTGAGGGGGGTGAGGGTGTGTGAACGAGGTTGGGGGTGTGAGGGGGGTGTGTGTGACGGGGGTGAGGGAGGGGTGTGAGGGTGTGTGAAGGAGGTGGGGGGTGTGTGTAGGAGGTTGGGGGGTGTGAGGGAGGTGCGTGAGGGGGGGTGAGGGTGTGTGAAGGAGGTTGGGGGTGTGAGGGGGGTGTTGTTGAGGGAGGGGTTGTACTGACCACTCCCCCCTCCCACAGCTGGACTGCCCACTGGCCATGGAGCGGATCAAAGAGGACCGTCCCATCACCATCAAGGACGACAAGGGCAACCTGAACCGCTGCATTGCCGACATCGTGTCTGTAAGTCGTCCCGTCCCCCCCCCCCCCCACCTTGACATCATGCCCGTGAGCCCCACTGCCCTGCCTCACTGACGGCTGCCTCTGTCTCTCCACAGCTCTTCATCACCGTCATGGACAAACTGCGTCTGGAGATCCGCGCCATGGATGAGGTAAGCAGCCCCTCCCCCAGACACTGCCTGACCCACTGAGTTCCTCCAGCTCTTTGCTTCTTGCTGCAGATTCCAGCAGTCTGTCTGTCACAGTGGTGGTGAGTGGTACAGCCTGGTGAAGGGTCTGATGTCCCATCTGTGTTTAATGTTGATGGCTCCTGTGCCTCCCCTTAGATCCAGCCTGACCTCCGCGAGCTGATGGAGATCATGAATCGCATGAGTAACCTGCCCCCGGACTTTGAGGGCAGGGAGAAGGTGGACCAGTGGTGAGTGTCTGTGCTGCAGCTTGTACCCGAGTCAGTACATGGTCATGGGTTCACCAGCATCCCACAGTGAGAGGTGTGGGGTCCCAGTTATTGGGGCAGCAAGACCCCACTAATGAAGCACAGAAACAGCCCACCTAGTCAGCACATTGGCTTAGGCCCATTTCTCACACATATCCCTCGAACCCTGTCCTATCCATATATCTGTCCAAAATGTATCACTTCCACAGCTTCCTCTGGCAGCTCATTCCAGATATAGACTACCCTCTGAGTGAAAAAAGTTGCCCCTGTGGCTGTGTTTCCACTTTGAGGGAAATTGCCTGAAATTCTGTTTATCTTTGGGTAATTTTAGGGAAATTAAATAATTTTGGGAAATATCCGTATCAGGGGTCCAATCCGGCCCCTTTGATGATTTGGGGGAAAAAAGTCTATTTACGGCCCTGTGCAGTTGGGGGAGGCCTGTAATCCGCGTCACAATTGTAAGTGGCGCCGGTGGCACGGTAGGGACGCAAAATGACGCAGTCTCCCCACGTGTGCGCAGTGGGCCCGGTACCCACACGTGCGCAGTTGGGGCGGCAGTCGCACGTGCGCAGTTGGGGAATTTCAGGAAATGCCATCAACTTCCAGGAAATTTAGGAATTGCATGTAAGGAATTTTTTTTTTGAGGTGTGGAAGCATTGTGTGAGGTTCCTCATCAATCTCTCCCCTCTCACGTTAACCCTGTGCCCTCTAGGTTTAGAATCCTCTCCCCTGGGGAAACAGACTGCGAGTCTTCACTTTATCCATGCCCACATGATCTTGTACACCTCAATAAGGTCACGCCTCAGCCACCTGCGCTCCAAAGGAAACGGTCCCGGTCTATCCAAGCTCTCCCTGTAACCCAAGCACAGGTAGAGAGAGTACAGAGGAGATTTACTAGAATGTTGCCTGGGTTCCAGCAACTAAGTTACAGAGAAAGGTTGAACAAGTTAGGTCTTTATTCTTTGGAGCGCAGAAGGTTAAGGGGGGACTTGATTGAGGTCTTTAAAATGATGAAAGGGATAGACAGAGTTGACTTGGATAAGCTTTTCCCATTGAGGGTAGGGAAGATTCAAACAAGAGGGCATAGAATGGAATAGAATAGTTTCTTTATTGTCATTGTAACATGAACCATGTACAACAAAATTTAAAAATGTCAACCAGTCAGTGCAACATTCAAACATAAAAGCTAACGATACATACAAGGTAAAATATTAAAAAAGATAAACAACAAAAATAAATATGAAATATGAAAATAGCACGCATAAACACCCAACCCTACATCCTTCTGTCGATTTCACAGTGTACCAACCACAGTCCCTTAGTCCCCGCGTTCCTTGGCATGAGAATTAAGGGACAGAAATTTAGGGGTAACATGAGGGGGAACTTCTTAACTCAGAGAGTGGTGGCTGTGTGGAATGATCTTCCTGCAGAAGTGGTGGAGGCAGGATCGATTTTAACATTTAAAAGTAAAGTGGATAGGTATATGGACGGGAAGGGAATGGAGGGGTATGGTCTGAGTGCAGGTACATGGGACTAGGGGAAAATGAATGGTCGGCACGGACTGGAAGAGCCGAGAAGGCCTGTTTCCGTGCTGTAAATTGTTATATGGTTATATGGTACGCTCCTGGTGAATCTCGTCTGCATCTTTTCCAACTTGGAGACATTCTTCTCGTAGCTGGGTGAGCAGAACCGCACGGTATTAAAACAGTGAGATGTGTGGAGCTCTCGATTGGCCAGGACCTGGCAACCAGGGTCACCGAGGGACATGCAGGTCCAGCGCTCATTGGGAGGGTCAACAGGAAGGACACAAGACCGGAGCAAGAGACCAGCAGCCGACAAACTCAGCGGGTCAGGCAGCGTGGGAGGCAGAGTGGACTTGATGCAGGGTGTCGACCCACAACGTCGACCACTCCTCTGCCTCCACAGATGCTGCTCGACACGCTGATGTCCTCCGTTGATTGTCCGGGAAATTGGTCGCAGTGGGGCGAGGTTTGGAGTGCTGGGGCCATGAGTGTAAATGACGTGGATGCACTCACCTGTGTCTGGTCAGTGATTTATGATCGTACACTGCGTGGGAAAGTTAATCTGCAAGTTGAATCAGCAGTGTGGAAGGCAAATGCAATGTTTCCATTTATTTAGAGAGGACTAGAACATAAAATCAGGGATGCAAGGTTGAGGCTTTAGAAAGCACCGGTTACTGTGTTTGGAGCAGTTTTTGGGAATGCGGAGTCGGTGGGGAGAGAGCGGGGCAGTGGAATTAGTGTGGGATTGACAGAGTCAATAGTGTTTTATTGTCATACTAGAGCAAGCTCCCCAACGCAAGATCCCACCACTTACCCCCAACCCCCCAAAACAATATTGCACCACTCACGCATAGCCCCCAACTGCGCAGGCGCGGCTCATTTCTCCTCGTCCTCCAGCACTCCCTCCTCCTCTTCACCCTCTTCAATCCCTAGAGAGGGAGGGATGGGGGAGGGGGGGCAGAAGGGGAGGGGGGCAGAGAGGAGAGGGAGAGGGGGGTAGGGGGGAGGGGGAGAGGATAGAGAGGGAGGGGAGGGGAGTAGAGTTGAGAGGGAGGGGTGGATAGAGAGAGAAAGGGGCAGAGAGGGAGGAGGGAGGGGGGAGAGGGAGAGAGAGGGGGTAGACTGGGGGGAGGGAGGGGAGTAGAGATGGTGGGTAGGCCCCCATCTCCCTGTTCCACCCCACTCCCCACCCGATCTCCCTCCTCTTCATTTCCTACACCCTCCTCCCCTCACTCCCATTCCCTGCCCCAGGACCTACCCAGGTTGCAGAGCAGCACCAGGGCCTGGTTCTCGTACTCGGCCAGGCCAGGCCCGGCCCTGGCTGTAGACTCCAGCCATCAGCTCGGCGCCACCTGGGCTCGTCCCTGACCCCGGACCCAGGCTTGGCCTTGGTCCCAGCGGTGGCTTCTTTCTCAGCACCGGCCACAGCCCCATCCCAAGCCCCGGGCTCGGCCCTCACTCCAGCTCCAGCACCACCCTCCCCACCGGGCGTTGGATGCCGGCAGCCACCACCACGTGAGTGCTGGAGTGCCCCTTCCTCCCGTCCTGCCTTGCAAGTGCATTTTGACGTTACTGGGGATTCTTTTTTGGTGGGTGCGTTTTCGGGCTGGTTTTAAAACTTGAAACCTTTATAAATTCGGAAATATAGGAGGGAATGCGAAGGGAATATGTTTGTCGCCTCGGTGGGAAAAATGTGAGTAGGATGTGTGAAAATGGGAAGGCTGTTTGGAAGAAGATAGGAAAAGCAGATTGACACATCATCGGCAGAAACACAAACAATAAAAATAGTTTTATATTATAGAGATGTCCCAGGTAGAACAATTACAGCACAACAGAATATGCAAACATAGTATGATATGACAAACTTGCGGGATTAATAGAGTGCTGTGGGGAGGGTGGTGATGTACCCTCACTGCAGATTGCGTCAGTTATTGAGTTGGAGGTCTGGTTTCACACCACCCTCTGCGTTGCAGGCTACAGAAGCTGAGTGCCATGTCCGCCTCGGACGAGTTGGATGACTCGCAAGTACGTCAGATGCTGTTTGATCTGGAAGCTGCCTACAACTCGTTCAACCGGTTCCTGCACTCGTCATGAAAGGCTACCTGCCCCAGCCCCTTCCTGTTCCGCGCAGTTTTTGCTGTTTCTGCCCCACTGCTGCTAGGCTCCGGGCGGATGGAGTTTTCTTTCAATAAACACCTGAGATTGTACATTCTGCATTTTGCTTGAATGGCGTCTGCTTTGATGTATTGTTTTCACACCTTACCGTTGCATATCCCTCTCTCCTGAATCTCAGTCTGAAGATGTGTATCGACCCGAAATGTCACCCATTCCTTGTCTGTCTGTCTGTCTGTCTGGCTGAGTTACTGCAGCACTTTGTGTCTGTCTGACATTGGCAGCTGGTTCTGCCTGTGGGTGGTGGGATTGGGTTGGGAGGATGGGAGGGTGGGATGGGAGGGGGGGTTGCGGGGGTGGTGGGTGATGGGGGATGTGGGGGGGAGGAGGGGGATTGAGGGGTGGTGGGTGATGGGGGATGTGGGGGGGGAGGGGAGAGCAGGAGTGGGGGAGGAGTAGCAGGAGATTATAGAAAGGGGCGGGGACTGCTGGTGGGGGCGGGGTTGTGTTCGGTGAGGGCGGGGCTTAGAGGGTAGCGGAGGACCTATGGAGGGGGCGGGGCCTGCCAGCGAGGGCGGGGTTGCATTCGGTGAGGGCGGGGTCTATGGAGGGGGCGGGGTTGTGTCGGGGTGAGGGCGGGGCCTATGGAGGGGGCGGGGTTGTGTACGTGGGTGGTGAGGGCGGGGTCTGTCAGCGGGGGCGGGGTTGTGTTGGGGTGGGGGCGGGGTCTATGGAGGGGGCGGGGTTGTGTTCGATGAGGGCGGGGTCTGTCAGAGGGGGCGGGGTTGTGTTGGGGAGGGGGCGGGGCTGTGTTCGGTGAGGGCGGGGCTTACACCTAGCGGAGGGACCTATGGAAGGACGGGGCCTGTCAGTCAGGGCGGTGCTTGTAGAGAGGGCGGGGCCTGCAGGTGAGCCATGTCCCGCCCCCCCCCCCCCCCCCCCCCGGTGGCGCCGGGGCGGCAGTGCGCAGGCGTGGCGGTTGCCCCGGTGACGAGGCCGAGGCCGAGGCCGAGCTGGGCCGGCGGCGGGATGAGCGTGTCCGAGGTGGAGGCGGCGGTGGGCCGGCGGTACCGGCTGCGGCGGCGGCTAGGCCAGGGGGTGAGTGTGGGGCAGGTGCGGCCGTGCCGGGGCCAACAATGTCCCAGCTACACTAGTCCCACCTGCCTGCGCTGGGTCCAAACCTGTTCTAGCCATGTATCTGTCTCGGGTACACAAAGTGCTGGAGATACTGGAGCATCTATGGAGCGAAGGAGATTCGGGCCGAAACCCTTCTTCAGTCATGTACCTGTCTAACTGTTTCTTAAACGATGAGATAGTCCCAGCCTCAGCTGTTCCATTCACCCACCACCCTCTGTGTGAAAAAGTTACCCCTGAGATTCAGATTAAATATTTTCCCCTTCACCTTGAACCCATGTCCTCTGGTCCTTGATTCCCCAATCTGGGCAAGAGACTCTGTGTGTCTACCCGATCTATTCCTCTCATGATTTTATCCACCTCTCATAGTTTGATTACCCCTCGGCTTTCTGCACTCCAAGGAATAAAGTCCCAGCTTCTCCTTATAACTCAAGCCCTCCAGATCCTGTCATATAATTGTAAATCTTTTACAGTCCGACATGGCATCTTTGCAATGTAATGTAATTCTTCCTGCAGCAGGGAGCACTGCACACCAAATTAGCCTTATTAACGTTTTGAACAGGTCTCACATGACATCCCATTCCTGCATGTAACATCCTGACCAACGAAGGAAGGCAAGAATGCCGAATGCCACCTTCATCACCCGTTTACCTGTGTCACCACCTGCATGCAATAGGAACAGCGTATGAATCAGAACAAGTAGAGTCTTGGTTGCACATTAGATGCAACAACAGTACGTATGCAATAACCTATCAGTAAATCTAAGTAATCCAGATCATGATAGTATAAAAACCAAAGTACACAGACCAACCATCGTAGTGCAAAGTTCGAAGCAGTGCTGTTCTGCCGTAGGATGGTAGTTAGTACTGTTCAAGGTGGTTTAAGAACCTGAGAGTTGATGGGAATAAGCTGTTCTTAAACCAGATAGTTGTGGTTTTGCGACTCTTGTACCTTCACCCCAGATTGGCTTATAGCAAGATGAGAACATGGCCAGTGTCTGAAGAAGATCCTGATCCAAAATGTCACCTATCCATGTTCTCCATAGATGCTGTGTGACATGCTGAGTTACTCCAGCACTTATTGTGGATGGGCTGAGTTTATTCTGACTAGAATACAGAAGGCTGAGGCATGACCTGATGGATCTGAAAAAGGTTACGAGGGGCCTTAGGGTAAATAGTCAGAGGGCACAGTTTAAGGTGACTCTATACCTTCACCGGCACCTATTTAGCCACAACTTCAATGCCTTGGCAATGATGTGCTGACTTGGGTATTTTCAATATTGTGTAATTCTTTGCCAACTATACCCCCTCAGTGCTTTGATGGAGACACAGATTATGCAGGTTCTGGCACCACCCTTTTAGTTTACAAAAAGCTGGAGTAACTCGGCAGGTCTCAACATCTCTGGAGAAAAGGAATGGATGACGTATTGGGTCAAGATCCTTCTTCGCAGTTACTCCAGCTTTTTGTGTCTATCTTCGATTTAAACCAGCATCTGCAGTTCCTTCCCACCCTTTTAGTTTAGTTTGGTTTATTGTCACGTGTACCAAAGTGAAGAGTGAAAAGCTTTTCGTTACATTCTATCCAGTGAAAGAAAAGACAATAATGCTTACAATCAATAGACAATAGGTGCAGGAGGAGACCATTCGGCCCGTTGAACCAGCACTGCCATTCACTGTGATCATAGCTGATCATGCACAATCAGTACCCCGTTCCTGCCTTCTCCTCATATCCCTTGACTCTGCTATCTTTAAGAGCTCCATCTAACTATCTGGGACACATGACAATAAACTCTCTTGAATCTTGAATCTTAACTCTCTCTTGAAAGCATCCAGATAATTGGTCTCGACTGCCTTCTGAGGCAGAGAATTCCACAGATTCACAACTCTCTGTGTGAAAAAGTTTTTCCTCAGCTCCGTTCTAAATGGATTGTGGATGATCAGCCATCCACATTGTACAGATAAAGGATAGTCAGATCTGTACAGATAGTTCAAAGATCTGCAGTGAGGTAGATGGGAGGTCAGGACCGCACTCTAGTTGGTGAGAGGACGGTTCAGTTGTCTGATGACAGCTGGCAAGAAACTGTCCATGAATCTGGAGGGATGTGTTTTCACACTTAAGTTTAGTTTAGTTTAGAGATACGCTTCTGTACCTCTTGCCTGATGGAGAGAAGAGGGCGTGACCAGCGTGAGACTAGTCCTTCATTATGCTGGTGGCCTTTCCAAGGCTGCATGAAGTGTAGATGGAGTCAATGGAAGGGAGGTTGGTTTGCAGGATGGTGTGGGCTATGTCCGAACATTGTCATACCCCAATCTATCTTCAGTTTCTCCCAGTTTCCAATTAGGAGCTTGAGTAGGCCATGTGGACCTTGGAGCATGCTCTGCATTTCATGGCTGGTCCTGGCCTGAACACATCTCTGCCTCCTGGTTACCTGTGACGAGCTCCACAATCGCTGGGCATAGTCTTGGGGATGGGATGCGTGCAGATGGGTGCCCATCAGCTGTCCAATTCTATTTTTATGATTTCCAAGAATCTTTGCTGGCTGTGACAAATTAATTGGCAGTAACTACTGGGCAGGGAATTTTCAATCATTCACAAGCCTATGAGATAAGAACTCTGGCAGTCAGAATCTGTCTTCTTTAGGAAAGGGAAGGGCTGATCAACCCCTCCTCTGACCCCAGCCCTACCCTTGTCGTGTCGTCACCATCCCCCATGACCTCTCCCATTCTGATACGGAACAGTCTGTCCTCAACAGAGGCCTCACCTTCGTTCCCCTCCGCCCCCACCTCAACGAGTTCCGTGTCCGCCACGACAGAGAGCTTTTCTTCCGTCGCCTCCGCCTTTTTCTATGGGAAGGAGACTCACCACCCAGTGATGACCCTTTCTCCCGTCTCCACCGGTCTCCCTCCTCTTGGACTCCCCAGAACCACTTTCTACCCTCTCTAGACCTCGTTATTTCTAACTGCCGGCGTGACATCACCGTCTCAACTTTTCCAGTCCCCTCACCTACTCTAACCTCACCCCCTCTGAACATACAGCTCTCCGCTCACTCTGCAGCAACACTGACATTATAATCAAGGGAGGTGCCGTGGTTGTCTAGCGCGCTGACACCTCCTCCTACTTATCCTTGGACCATGATCCCACAGACAAGCACCAGGCCTTAATCTCACACACCATTACTGATTTCATCACTTCTGGTTGTCTGCCTTCCACAGCCTCCAACTGTATCATTTCCCAGCCCCACACAGCCCAGTTTTATCTTCTCCCCAATATCCGCAATCACAACTGCCCTGGCAGACCCATTGTTTCTGCCTGCTCCTGTCCCACGGAAATTATTTCCACGTATCTCGACCATCCTATCCCCCCGGTCCAATCTCTCTCGACCTATGTCCAAGATAACTCACATGTCCGTCCTCTCTTTAATGACTTCCGCTTTCGGAGCCCCCACTCCCTCATCTTTACTGTGGACGTTCAGTCACTCTACACCTCCATCCCCCACCAGGAAGGCCTTAAAGCCCTCCATTTCTTCCTCGACCACAGAACCAGCCAATTTCCCTCTACTATCGCTCTACTGCGCCTAGCGGAGCTGGTCCTCACCCTTAACAACGTCTCCTTTGACCCCTCCCACTTCCTCCAAGTCCAAGGCTATGGGCACCCACATGGGTCCCGGCTAATCCTGCCTCTTTGTAGGGTACGTTGAACAGTCCCTGTTCCAGCCGTCTACCGGCCCTATCCCCAAACTCTATCTCTGTTACATTGACAACTGCATCGGTGCTGCCTCTTGTACCCATGCAGAACTCATGGACTTCATCAACTTCACCAATTTTCATCCTGCACTCAAATTTACTTGGACCATCTCTGACACCTCCCTCCCCTTTTTGATCACACCATCTCCATCACAGGAAATAGACTATTGGCTGACATCTATTACAAACCCACTGACTCCCACAACTATCTCGACTACACTTCTTCCCACCCTGCAAATATTCTATCCCCTATTCCTAATTCCTCCGTCTACGCCGCATCTGCGCCCAAGATTAGATGTTCCATACTAGGACATCCGAGATGTCCTCATGTCTCCTCGGTACCCCAGAACTCCGCCCTTGCTCCCCCTCCCCACTAATCGCAACAGAGACAGAGGTCCCCCTAGTCCTTACCTTCAGCCGTCGTATACAACACATAATCCTCTGAAATTTCCGCCACCTCTAACGGGATCCCAACACTAGTCACATCTTCCCATCTCCATCCCTTTACGCCTTCCGCAGAGACCGTTCCCTCCGCCACTCCCTGGTTAACTCATCTCTTCCCACCCAAACCACCCCTGCCCTGGTACCTTTCTCTGCAACCACAAACGATGCAACACCTGTCCCTATACCTCCTCCCTCGACTCTGCCCAGGATCCCCGGCGGTCCTTTCAGGTGAGGCAGAGGTTCACTTGCACCTCCTCCAACCTCATCGACTGTATCCGTTGTTCAAGATGTGGACTCTTGTACATCGGTGAGACCAAACGCAGACTGGACGATCGTTCCGCTGAACACCTTCGCTCAGCCCGCTTGGACCTACCTGATGTCCCGGTTGCTGGACACTTTAATTCCCCTTCCCATTCCTACACTGACCTTTCCGTCCTCGGTCTCCTCCATTGTCCGAGTGAGGCTAAACGCAACTTGGAGGAACAGCATCTCATATTTCGCTTGGGCAGCTCACAGCCCAGTGGGATGAATATTGATTTCTCTCACTTCAGGTAGCCCCGGCATTCCCACTCTATCTCTCCATTCCTCCCCCACCCAAGTCGCACTAGCTTCCCTTTTTCACCCTACAAACAGCTAACAAACGATGTGGAGCTCTTCTTCCCTCGCCTCCGCATCCAAGCGTTTTTCCATGGGAGGAGTCCACACCCCCCGTGATGACCCCCTTCTCCCATCTCCAACGGACACCCTCCTCTTGGACCTCCCCCTCATGGCCCTCTTCCAGCTTTAGACCTTTTTATTTTAAACTGCCGGCGGGACATCAAACGCCATCAATGTCTCACTCTAACCTCTCCCCCCCTGAACATACAGCCTTCCACTCACTCTGCAACAACCCAGACTGGGTGATCAAAACCGCCGACAAGGGAGATGCCGTGGGAATCTGGCGTGCTGATCTCTACCGCACTGAGGCCAGGCGCCAACTCAGACGCCTCCTCCTACTTATCCTTGGATCATGACCCCACAGACCAGCACCAGGCCATTATCTCAAACACCATCACTGGCTTCATCACTTCTGGCTCCCTGCCCTCCCGAGCCTCCAAACTCATCGTTGCCCAGCCCCGCACGGGCCGATTTTACCTTCTCCCCAAAGTCCACTAACCCGACTGTCCTGGCAGACCCAATGTTTCTGTTTCTCTTGTCCCACCTAACTTATTTCCACATTCCTCAACTGCATCCTATCCCCCCTGGTCAAATCTCTCCCTACCTATGTCCAAGGCATCTCACACGGTCTTTGTCTCCTCCTTGACTTCTGTTTTCAGGCCCCCATTCCCTCATCTTCACCATGGATGTCCAGTCACTCTACACCTCCATCCCCCACCAGAAGGGTGTTAAAGTCCTCCATTTTTCACCGACCGCAGAACAAACCAATCCCCTTCTACTGATACTCTCCTCTGCCTCGCGGAGCTGGTCCTTACCCTCAACAACTTTTCATTTGACTCCTCCCATTTCCTCCAAATCCAAGGCATAGCTATGGGCATGCACATGGGCTGTGCCGGCCTCAATGTAGGGTACATCAAACAATCCTTGTTCGAGGCGTACCGTGGCCCTATCCCCGAACTCTACCTACGCTACATTGACGACTGCATTGGTGCTACCTCCTGCACCCATGCAGAACTCACTGACTTCATCCATTTCACCATTAACTTCCATCCGGCACTCAAATTCACCTGGACCATTTCCGACATTACCCTAATGTTTCTAGACATCACTATCTCCATCGCAGGTAACAGACTACTCACCAACATCTACTACAAACCCACTGACTCTCATGGCTATGTGGACTACACTTCTTCCCACCCTGCTTACTGTAAGGACTCTATCCCCTACTCACAATTCCTCCGTCTATAGATGAGGCTACGATACAATATTACTTTATTGTCAGAACAAAGTCTGAAATGTGTTTTGCATCACATTCGCAGCAGCTCCATTTAGAGCATCACATAAAAGATAAAAGAGACTTGAAAAGTCATGCATGAAGACATCAGGACAACATTTGAGGCCCATCAGCGTGCATTTGATCTGGGATTAAGTGCCGTATTTAGTTTGAGGATTGACTGGTGCACAAAAGATTGCCTCAGTCTAACCTTATTATTTTGGAACCCCATATCTCCGGTTTGATGGTAACGATCAGAGTATCCAAGATGGCGTCGCGTGTACAACGCGAGGCTCTGCGTCTCCGTAGCTTTAGCAATTTAGTTTTTTTCTTATTAATAATTACCTTAGTTTTTGCCTGGAGCACTCGAGCGAAGACTCTGTACGGCCGTCAGGAGCTACTGGAGCTTGGCCGTCTCTACGAAACGAGCCCCAGAAGCCACGACTTCCGCCAGAGATCGTCAGGACACCGTGGTCTAGCGGGCCAGCTCCCCCGACAGGAAGTGCCCGGAGGTGGCGGAGGGACCGCAAACAAAGACGTGGGAAGCGCGGAGGCCACCGAGCTAGGCTGAGATCAAACCCGCACCAGCCAGCTCAGCCCAGCATTTTCCTCGCCAATGTCCGGTCCCTGGTGAGTAAAACCGACGAACTACGGCTGTGCATCACCACACACAGACGGATCGCCGACTGCAACGCCATGGTCTTCACCGAGACATGGCTCACCGACAACATTCCGGACAACGCCATCGAGCTGGAGGGGCGCACTGTCTTCAGGGCCGACAGATCAGCGGAGGACTCCGGTAAGACCAAGGACGGCAGACTGTGCATCTATGTGAACAACTCATGGTGCACAGACACTGTCAGGATCACTGCTCTGCTGACCTGGAATACCTGATGTTAAAGTGCAGGCCCTTCTATCTGCCCAGGGAATTTACATCGACTGTCATCACTGCAGTCTATGTACCCCCGGACGCTAATGCCAGGCTTGCAATGGAACAGCTGCAAGCTGCTATCAGCAAACTAACTGCCCACCCAGAGGGGGCTGTTATTGGTGCTGGTGATTTTAACCACTCCAACCTTAAAACTGTGCTCCCCAGATTCCACCAACATGTCTCCTGCCCAACCAGAGGTAACAATATTCTGGACCTAGTATACACCAATATTACTGAAGCATACAAAGCCCCCTCCCCCTCCCCCACCTGGGACAGTCTGATCACCTCTCTCTGTTCCTGCTCCCCAAAATACACACCTCTGATCTGACGTGTGAAACCTACCGTGAGGACAGTGAAGGTCTGGCCTGAGGGGGCTGTCTCTGTTTTACAGGAACAGGTTCAGCAAACAGACTGGAGTCTGTTTGCCACCCAGGCCACCTTTAACTCCCATGTGGACATCAACTCATACACCTCAACCGTTCTGGACTATATAAAATTCTGCACTGATAACGTCACTGCCCACAAAGAGATAAAGTTCCCTAACCAGAAGCCGTGGATGAGCAGGGAGGTCAGACTCCTGCTGAAGGCTCGAGACGCCGCTTTTAAGGCTCGCGACGCTGAGGGATACAGCTCATCCAGGGCCAATCTGAAAAAGGGAATTAGGAATGCTAAACTCAATCACAAACAGCGGATTGAGGAGCATTTCCGAAACAACTCTGACCCCAGGCGCATGTGGCAAGGAATCAAATCCATTGCCGACTACCATAAAATCAACACCCCCCCCCCCTCCCTCCAGACATCGCCTCCCTTCCTGATGAGCTAAACCACTTCTATGCTCACTTTGACCGGGTCAACTAAACTCCAGCCATCAAAGTTGCTCCACCCCCGAATGAACAACCCCTCAGTCTCTCCACCTCTGCTGTACAAGACGCACTGAGCAAGGTGAATGAGCACAAAGCTGCCGGCCCCGATGGCATCCCCGGGCGGGTGCTCAGGGCATGTGCTGGACAACTATCCCTGGTCCTCACTGACATTTTCAATCTGTCACTGGCCCAGGGTGTCGTCCCCACTTGCCTCAAGACATCTACCATTGTGCCAGTGCCCAAACACTCAGCGACAGGGAGGATCTTGGCTCACCTCAAAGCCAGCCTCCCCCCCACACTGGACCCCCACCAATTTGCCTACCGGACAAACAGGTCTACAGAGGACGCCATATCGGCGGCCCTACACTCTGCCCTGACCCACCTGGACAGCAACAACACCTACATCAGGCTGCTGTTCATTGACTTCAGCTCTGCCTTTAACACTGTCATACCCGCTAGCTTGATCACCAAACTCAGCGGTCTTGGCATCTCCACCTCCCTCTGCAATTGGACACTGGATTTCCTCACTAACAGACCACAGTCTTAGGGTCAACAACGTCACCTCCTCCACTATAACACTGAACACAGGGCTGTGTGCTCAGCCCTCTCCTCTACTCCCTCTTCACCCATGACTGCATCCCTAAGTATGGCTCCAACGCCATCATAAAATTTGCCGACGACACCACGGTGGTTGGACTGATCAGCAACAACAACAAGTCAGCCTACAGGGAGGAGGTCCAGCACCTGACAACCTGGTGTGCCAACAATAACCTCATCCTCAACTCCCAGAAGACGAAGGAAATAATTGTTGACTTTCGGAAGAACAGAGGGGGCAGACACACCCCCATCCATATAAACGGGACTGAGGTGGAGCGGGTCTCCAACTACAAATTCCTCGGTGTACACATCTCGGAGGATCTGTCCTGGTCCCTCAACACCTCCAAGCTGATCAAAAAGGCACAGCAGCGCCTTTACTTCCTGAGGAGGCTCAAAAAAGCCCACCTGTCCCCCTAGATCCTGACCAACTTTTACCGCTGTACCATCGAAAGCATCCTGACCACCTGCTTTACGGTATGGTACAGCAGTTGCACCGTGGCAGACAGGAAGGTACTACAACGGGTGGTGAAAACCGCCCAGTACATCATCGGTGCCCCGCTCCCTGCCATGGATGCCCTCCACCGAAAACGGTGTCTGAAACGGGCCGGGAAGATCATCAAGGACCCCTCAACCCTAACCATGGACTGTTTGCCCTCCTACCATCAGGGAGGCGGTACAGGAGCCTCAGGTCCCGCACTAGTAGGATGAGGAACAGCTTCTACAATAACACCGTCACACTGCTGAACTTGGAGTCCTGCCGATAGATTTCTCCAGTCTCTCCGTCCACATTGTCTGCATTCTGTATTTATTCTCTATATTGCTATCACTACGAACTGACGCTAAACTGCATTTCGTTGTACCTATACTTGTATCTGTGCAATGACATTAAAGTTGAATTGAATTGAACAAATTGTACTCACTGTTCAGAACGTGGTTGGGGTCAGAAGAAATATTCATTGACCCTGGCCTGGGTCTCTTCTATATCCCGTAGCTTTGCTCTCCCTCTCCATCGTAACAAAGACAGAGTCCCCCTTGTCCTCACCTTCCATTCTACCAGCCATCACATACAACAGATAATCCTCCAACATTTTCACCACCTCCAACGGGATCCCACCACTGGCCACATCTTCCCATCTCTTCCCCTTTTTGCTTTCCGCAGAGACCACTCCCTCCGTAGCTCCCTGGTCAATTCTTCCCTTCCCACCCAAACCACCCCCTCCCCTGGTACTTTCCCTTGCAACGGCAGGAAATGCTACACTTGATGCTTTACCTCCCCCCTTGACTCCATCCAAGGACCTAAGCAGATTTTCCCGGTGAGGCAGAGGTTCACCTGCACCTCCTCCAACCTCATCTATTGCATCCGCTGCTCTAGGTGTCAACTGCTCTACATCATGATTCTATGTCCTAATGAAAGATCGTGAGACACAATTTTCCACGTATAGCTGTGCTGACTATCCTTAATCAGAAGATAGACACAAAAAGCTGGAGTAACTCAGCGGGACAGGCAGAGAGAGAAGGAATGGGTGATGTTTTGGATCGAAACCCTTCCTCAGACTGGTTAGGGATATGGGAAACGAGATATTGACGGTGATGTGGAGAGATAAAGAACAATGAATGAAAGATATGCCCTTCGGCCTAACTCATCCATGCTCGTACATTCCATGTACCTGTCTCAATGTCTTTTAATGTTATCATACCTGCTTCCACCACTTCCTCTGTCAGCTTGCTCCACATACTCACCACCATCTGTGAAATAGTTGCCTGTCGGGTTCCCTTTAAATATTTCCCCTCCCATTTTAAACATGATGTCTGTCTTTATACACCTCTACCTTTGGGAAAGGATTGTGACAATTCATCTTATCATAATCATACATTATTAGGCAAGTATGTTTTGCAACATACGAGGAATTTCATTTGCCGTACAGTCATACCAATAAAAAGCAATAGAACACACAAAATACATTTTAACATGAACATCCACCACAGTGACTCCTCCGCATTCCTCACTGTGATGGAAGGCGAAAAAACTTCAATCTCTCCCGTCTTTGTCCTCCAGTGGTGGGGGGCCTCTAACCTTCCGTTGACGGGACGATTTTACTCCTATAGCCGGCAGTGGGCCCCCTCGTCAGGGCATCAAGCTTCTGCATGGGGGGAGTCTCAGCTCCCCCGCACCGGTCAATCCCCGGTCGGGGCTAGTTCAGGCCGCTCCATTACAGGAAGGATGTGACGGCTTTGGAGAGGGTGCAGAGCAGGTTCACCAGAATGATGCCTGGATTTGAGGAGTGGTTGGGCAGACTTGGATTGTTCATAAAACATAGAATGAGAATTAGGCCATTCAGCCCATCGAGTCAACTCTGCCATTCAATCATGGCTGATCTATCTTATCTTCTCAACCCTATTCTCCTGTCTCTCCCGTAACCTTTGACACCCGTACTAATTGGTCTGGAATGTCAGAGGTTGAGATGAGAGGCATAGCTTTACGGTGAGAGAGGGTAAGTGTAAAAGGAGCTGTGTGGAGCATGTTTTTTTGCATGGGATAGCTGACATGATAGTGGTGTTTGAGGTTTTTCGATAGATACACGGATATGTGGGGAATGGAGGGATTGGGATCATGTGTAGGTAGAGATTTGTTTAAGATGGTTGACACAGACACTGTGGGCCGAAGGGCCTGTTCCCGTGCTGTCGTGTTGAATGAGTGGATGCACAGAGACTATTCTTCAGACCCATCCATGAATCTCTTTTCCAGGCGTATGGAATAGTGTGGAAAGCAATCGATCGACAGACCGGGGAGGTGGTGGCAGTGAAGAAAATCTTTGATGCCTTCAGAAACCGGACAGATGCGCAGGTACCTTGGGGACAGGGTGGAGATGGTTGCCGGTCGATTGGGAGATCCCAGTGCTGGCCTGTGTCAGTCCTCAGATGTGGAGCCTTTCTCCGCTGTCCAGTCACGGTGGGGCTCCAGAGCAGATGCTCTGTGCAGTGCTGGTCGGGGATCTCCCCCCCATTCTTGCCTGCCAGTCCAAAGCCGGCTCGGGGGGAGAGCTTCTCCCTTTCCCACCTGGATGGGGAGTTGGGATTTACCCCCCATTCCTGCCAGAGCGCTGGTGCCTGCTCTCCCCTAACGTTGAGTCACCCATGTGCATTGGCCATGCCAGGGACCTTCTCTCCAGTCCTACCTTGGCGTTGAGGAGAGGTTAGTTTAGTTTATTGTCACGTGTACTGATGTACAGTGAAAAGCTTTTTGTAGCGTGCCATCCAGTCAGAGTAAAGGCACTACATGATAACAATCAAGCCGTCCACAGTGTACAGATAGATATGTGGTAAAGGGAATATCGTTTTGTGTAAGATAAAGTCCAGTAAAATCCAATTAAAGATGGTCTGAGGGTCTGCAATGAGGTAAATGTTAGGTCAGGCCCGTTCTCCAGTTGGTGATAAGATGGTTCAGTTGCCTTCTAGCAGTGGGAAGAAACTGTCCCTGAACCTGGAGCCCTGCCCTCATCTCAAGGGGAGGGTTGTTCCTCCCTGTGCCTGCCAGACAGTGTGGAGCTGTTCCCTCCCCACCTGCGGCCCTGCCGGCTGACAATTGTGCTAACCTGCCTGAAATACTTTACTTGTTTTTTTCAGAGGACCTTCCGAGAGATTTTGTTCCTTCAGGTGAGTTTCTTCTACTTAGTTACACAAAAGAGGCCATTTGGTCCATCGAGTCTATTCCAGCTGCCAGGGGAGCTATCCCTTTCCCTCTTCTCCGTATTTCCAAGTATTCTCCTAACATTCTCGTACAGCGCTTGCAGCGCCGGAGACCCGGGTTTGACCCCGACTACGGGTGCTGTTTGTACGTTCTCCCCGTGACTGCATGGGTTTCCTCCAAAATCTTCGGTTTCCTCCCACACGCCAAAGGTGTGCATGTTTGTAGATTAATTGGCTTGGGGTGTAAATGTAACATTGTAACCTAGTGGGTGTAGGATAGTGCTAGTGTGCGGGGATCGCTGGTCGGCATGGACTCGGTGGGCTGAAGGGCCTGTTTCTGCAATATATCTCTAAACTAAACTCCCCTTGATTCTGTTAACCTGAACTCACCTGATGTTTCAAACCTAAGCTTCTTCCGATATGTTTTTAAAGTGAGAATGGGAAAGAGTTAATGGGATCCAGTATAGAGCAGTATTTGGAGGCATCTAGAGACAGACATAAGCAACTGCAGAAGCTGAAACCTTGATCAAAACCAAAGTGCTGGAGGAAGTCACCAGGTCAGACAGCATCTGCGGAGGGAATGGACAGGCAACCTTTCTGGTCGCGACCCTTCTTCAGTCTGATTTGAGTAGAGGGAGAAAGCCGGAAACGAGAATTGGCAGTGGGACAAAGCCTGGCAGGTGATAGGTGGATACAGATGAGGAGGAGGGGTGGAGTGAGTGATAGAGGCCAGATGCCAAAAGGAGACAAAATACTTTATTCCTTGAAGAGCAGGAGGCTAAGGAATGATTTTATAGAAATGTATAAAATGATGAGGGGAAGACACAGAGGCTTTTTCACAGCCTAGGGAATCAAGAACCAGAGGACATAGCTGTAAGATGACAGGAACTGAGGAGCAACGTGTTCAGACACGTTGGTACATGGCATGAGCTGCCAGAGAAGGTAGCTGAGGCTGCTATAGCAAGCGTTAAAAAAGATTTGAACAGGTGTAGATGGGCCACCTGGGTCTGCATGGAATTGATGGGTTGAAGAGCCTGTTCCCATGCTGCGTGTCTCTATGACTCTAGTCCTGGCAATATCCTCATAAATGCTCTCTGCACACTTTCCAGGATTGGTTCTTGGTTTCTTGGTCTTCCAAAATATTCCAAATGGAATTTAAACTGGAGGTGGATAATGCCATCCTACCTACAGTATAGCGCGATAGACACAAAATGCTGGAGTTACTCAGCAGCCGTCCTGACCAATGGTTATGCCCCGAAATGTCACCTATTCCTTTTCTCCAGAGATGCTGCCTGACCCGCTGAGTTACTCCAGTGTTTTGTGCCTGTCTTCGGTTATAACCAGCACCTGCTTCTTACACATCTTTCCTGCGGCAGGGTGACCAAAACTCAGCAGAATACTCTGTGTGGCCTCAACTATGTCGTGCAACTGCAGTGTAACATGATCTTACTGTTCTGGCCCTGTAACTCTGCTCAGCCTCCTCACTAAAACCTCACAAGGCAAAGCCTCAAGCACTTACACAAACGCTGCCCGCACACAGACCGACCGACCAATATGCCGCGGATGTTCCACCAAAGACGGGCTCCACTTTATTCTCAAACTGCAAAACCTGTATCGGCACTGGAGACAACTAGCTGTGACTCTACACTCCCATTACACCCCCACACCACCCAGCCCTACACCACTCAGCCCCGCGCCACTCTGCTCAGCCCCGCGCCACTCTGCTCAGCCCCGCGCCACTCTGCTCAGCCCCGCGCCACTCTGCTCAGCCCCGCGCCACTCTGCTCAGCCCCGCGCCACTCTGCTCAGCCCCGCGCCACTCAGCCCTGAGTCACTCTGCTCAGCCCCGCTCTGCTCAGCCCCGCGCCACTCAGCCCCGCGCCACTCAGCCCCGCGCCACTCTGTTCAGCCCCACTCTGCTCAGCCCTGCACCACTTCACCTCTCACTCTGCCCCAGGAGTTTGGAAGCAGGTCAGTCGCTGGTGTGCATTCTCACCCAGCTAGCAGCTCTCAGCCGCAGGAACCTGCAGAGATATCTGTACTCTGGGCATCCTCCCAGGTGCCACGTGCTGGCGACACTCTTTTTCTAAAAGGGCCCCAGGGTCCCCATGGACAGTGCCTCGTTTTTCTATAAGGGCCGCTGCCTTCAAGGAGGTAAAGCAGATACCTTCAGTCCTGCTGGGGATGCCCGGCTTCTACCGGGACCTGCTGAGAGTCTGGAACCTGGTTGCCGTTGACTGGGCCCCCCCTCAGCCGGTGGAGGTTGATGGCCCGGTCGTGAGAGCGGCCGGCCCTTGTCCCGCCCCACCGGGTATCGGGGAGGCTCGAGCTTGTGGAGTACTCGCGGTTGAGCAAACCCTCGCTCAGCCGGAAGTACTCGTCAGACCCAGGCACCGTTATCCTTCTCGGGAGCCGGTCCTACACAACATGAGCCGCCATTCCTCGACATCCTTCAGCTCCCTCCTCCACACGGGGAGGCGTGTCCTGTACGGGCCCCTCCTCAACTTCCTCGCCCTGGTCCACAGTCCGGCACAAAATGGTGGCCCGTCCCAGTGGGTTCCCTCTACGCAGGGATTCTCCCCCTCTACATCGGGGAGCTGGGGTGGAGGGCACTGCACCGAGGAGTCTCTTGTAACCTGTTTCTCTCGCGGTTCCCAGACTGGCCAGCCGCCTGCCACTTTAACGGGCCGGAAGAGTCTGTGTTCCACGTGTATATGGAGCGTGTGAGGCTGCAGCCCCTGTTCCAACACCTAAAGGAGCTGCTCCTTGCCTTCTGGCTGAACTTCACACCCACCATCCTCATCTGTGGACACCCTGTGCGTAGGGGAGAGGGTCGGGCTGAAGATGTCCTGGTTGGGTTGCTCCTGGGCCTGGCCAAGCTGGCCATCCGCACGTCACGGCACCAGGTGGAAGAGGGTTCTGCCCGAGCCGGCTGCCTGCCCCTTTTCTGGGGCTATGTCCGCACCTGGGTGGCACTAGAGAGGGACGAGGCACTGTCCACGGGGGCCCTGGGGGCTTTCCGGGACTGTTGGGCACCATGTTGGGTGGAAGTCATCCTCGATGGGGATTGTAATACAGTTGTATAATAGTTTATTTAATATATTTGTTTGCCTTGTATTATGGTGGCACTGTACTGTAATATTATTGTAATTGATTAAATAACTTTTATTTTTAAAAAAGGCGTTTGGAAATCATGCCAACGTGATCAAACTGCTCAATGTCATCCGAGCAGCAAACGACAAGGACATCTACTTGGTCTTTGAGTTCATGGGTAGGTGTTTGTCAGGGGCTGCATTGTGGGGGCAGTGGGAAGCGGGCAAGGGGTCGGGTGGGGAGTGGGGTCGAGTGGGGGAGGGGTCGGTGTGGGAGGGCTCACATGGGGAGTGGGGGAGAGGTTGGGTAGGGTCAGGGTCGCTGGAGAGTGGAGGAGGGGGTGGAGTGCGGCAGGGGTCGGGTGAGGGGTGGTGGAGGGGGTCGTGTAGGCGTCGGGTGGGGATTAGTATAGGGGCTTGGGCGAAAAGACTGACACCGGCCTGCCCTATTTGCCCCGACAGAGACGGACCTGCACGCTGTGATAAGGAAGGGGAACCTCCTGAAAGACATTCACATCCGCTACATCCTTTACCAGCTGCTGAAGGCCACCAAGTTCATCCACTCGGGAAACGTCATTCACCGGGATCAGAAGGTACAAGTGCCGACTCCAGCTCCCAGACCCCTTCCCCCCCCAACTCACAGGCCCCCAGCTCACAGCCCCCCAGCTCACAGCTCACAGCCCCCTGCCCCCAGCTCACAGCCCCCCAGCTCACAGCCCCCCAGCTCACAGCTCCCTGCCCCCAGCTCACAGCCCCCCAGCTCGCAGCCCCCTGCCCCCAGCTCACAGACCCCCAGCTCACAGACCCCCAGCTCACAGACCCCCAGCTCACAGCCCACTGTCCCCCAGCTCACAGCCCCCCAGCTCACAGACCCCCAGCTCACAGCCCCCTGTCCCCCAGCTCACAGACCCCCAGCTCACAGCCCCCTGTCCCCCAGCCCACAGACCCCCAGCTCACAGACCCCCAGCTCACAGCCCCCTGCCCCCCCAGCTCACAGCCCCCCAGCTCACAGCCCCCTGTCCCCAGCCCACAGACCCCCAGCTCACAGCCCCCTGCCCCCCAGCTCACAGACCCCCAGCTCACAGACCCCCAGCTCACAGCCCCCTGTCCCCCAGCCCACAGACCCCCAGCTCACAGCCCCCCAGCTCACAGCCCCCCAGCTCACAGACCCCCAGCTCACAGCCCCCCCCAGCTCACAGCCCCCCCCAGCTCACAGCCCCCTGTCCCCCAGCCCACTGTCCCCCAGCTCACAGCTCCCCAGCTCACAGACCCCCAGCTCACAGACCCCTGTCCCCCAGCCCACAGACCCCCAGCTCACAGCCCCCCCAACTCACAAACCCCCCAGCTCCTTGCCCCCCAGCTCACAACCCCCCCAGCTCACAGCCCCCCAGCTCACAGCCCCCTGTCCCCCAGCCCACTGTCCCCCAGCTCACAGCCCCCCAGCTCACAGCCCCCCAGCTCACAGCCCCCTGTCCCCCAGCCCACAACCCCCCAGCTCACAGCCCCCCAGCTCGCAGCCCCCCCAGCTCACAGCCCCCCCAGCTCGCAGCCCCCCCAGCTCGCAGCCCCCCCAGCTCGCAGCCCCCCCAGCTCGCAGCCCCCTGTCGCCCAGCTCACAAACCCCCCAGCTCACAGCCCCCCCAGCTCACAGCCCCCCCAGCTCACAGCCCCCTGTCGCCCAGCTCACAACCCCCCAGCTCACAGCCCCCCAGCTCACAGTCCGCTGTCCCCCAGCTCACAGCCCCCCAGCTCACAGCCCCCCAGCTCGCAGCCCCCCAGCTCGCAGCCCCCCAGCTCACAGCCCCCTGCCCTGGATCCACAGTCTGCAGCGTTTCATTGTGATATGTGCGGGGAAGAGAAGAATAAGTGTCATAGTCTATGACACTGATGGCATCTACCTGCTGCAGCACCACAGACCCGATTTATAACAATACAGTAAATATAGAATCATCAATAATGCCGTAAATTATCAATGATACCAGGTAACCTGATCATAATAGTGCAAACTGGTGCACAGTGCAGCCTGAACAAAGTTGATAGTAGATGATTGCTGAGGGGGATGGTGGTTCAAGAGCCTGCTTGTTATTGGGAACACGCGGCTCCTGAACCTGGAGGTGACAGTTTTCGGGCTCCTGGACCTTCCTGCAGCCCTGGCCCCCACCCCACAATGCGGCCATTGCCGTTTCCAGCACTGACCCTCTGCTGCCTCTCTCCCCAGCCTTCCAACATCCTCCTGGATGCCGACTGCTTTGTGAAACTGTGTGACTTTGGTCTGGCTCGCTGCATCAATCAGATACAGGAGGATGAGGGGAACCCTGCGCTGACAGAGTACGTGGCCACACGATGGTATCGAGCTCCAGAAATCCTCCTCGCTTCTCCCAGGTCAGCTGACAACCACCATCCTTATCTACGTGGTGCCAACTCAAGCCTTCACCTTGTGTAGTTGTACAGCGCGCGCACACACACACACAGGTCTATTGCTCATCTGGGGGAGGGGGGGTTCACAGCTCTGGGGGAGGGGGGGTCACAGCTCTGGTGAATGTGAACACAGACCCGGCTGTGGGACCCAGCGCAGTGTTGCCTGTAACTGGGTCTGTGTTAGTAGTGAAGGATCTTTCACCTGCAGCATACCCCTGGGCATTCGTCAGTTGTGATGAGAGGGGACTTTGATCCTGTAACAAGGGCGAGCCCCACGGAACACTATCAAAACAGCGTGGAGGATGATAGCAAAGTCCACAGCCTGTAAACAGGGAGACACAAAGCTTCAGAAACAAATGTTGGGTGAACAACAAGGGCTAAAGGTCAGAACAGTTGGCCTCTCTCCTCACCACCACACATACTCTTACACCAGGCTGTGTTGGGATCAGGTGACAAACTAGCATCAAGAGAGGCAGCAGATGCCGTTTTCCGCTCAGGACCGTGCATCAGGACCAGGGAGTCTTAGGGAGAATATATGGTCTTAGATACAGCACAGGAACAGGCCCTTCCGCCCACAATGTCCATGATGCACACAATACCAGGTTAAACCCATCCCCTCTGCCTGCACATGCTCCATACAGAGCCCACCATAATGTTTGGGACAAAGACCAATCATTTATTTATTTGCCTCTGTACTCCACAATTTGAGATTTGTAATATTTAAAAAAATCACGTGGTTAAAGTGCACATTGTCAGATTTTAATAAAGGCCATTTTTATACATTTTGGTTTCACTATGTAGAAATTACAGCAGTGTTTATACATAGTCTTCCCACCCCCCATTTCAGGGCACCATAATGTTTGGGACACAGCAATGTCATGTAAATTAAAGTAGTCATATAACCATATAACCATATAACAATTACAGTACGGAAACAGGCCTTCTCGGCCCTCCCAGTCCGTGCCGACCATTTATTTTCCCCTGATCCCATCTACCTGCACTCAGACCATACCCCTCCATTCCCTTCCCGTCCATATACCTATCCACTTTACTTTTAAATGTTAAAATCGATCCTGCCTCCATAACTTCTGCAGGAAGATCATTCCACACAGCCACCACTCTCTGAGTAAAGAAGTTCCCCCTCATGTTACCCCTAAACTTCTGTCCCTTAATTCTCATGTCATGCCCTCTTGTTTGAATCTTCCCTACCCTCAATGGGAAAAGCTTATCCACGTCAACTCTGTCTATCCCTTTCATCATTTTAAAGACCTCAATCAAGTCCCCCCTTAATCTTCTGCGCTCCAAAGAATAAAGACCTAACTTGTTCAACCTTTCTCTGTAACTTAGTTGCTGGAACCCAGGCAACATTCTAGTAAATCTCCTCTGTACTCTCTCTATTTTGTTAACATCCTTCCTATAATTAGGCGACCAAAATTGTACACCATACTCCAGAATTGGTCTTGTTTAGTATTTTGTTGCATATCCTTTGCATGCAATAACTGCTTGAAGTCTGCGATTCACAGACATCACCAGTTCTCTGGTGTTACACAAAAAGCTGGAGAAACTCAGCGGGTGCAGCAGCATCTAAGGAGTGAAGGAGATAGGCGACGTTGAAGAAGGGTCTCGACCCGAAACGTCGCCTATCTCCTTCACTCCTTAGATGCTGCTGCACCCGCTGAGTTTCTCCAGCTTTTTGTGTAACCCTCGATTCTCCAGCATCTGCAGTTCCTTCTTTAACACCAGTTCTCTGGTGATGCTCTGCCAGGCCTGTATTGCAGCCATCCTTAGCTTCTGCTTGTTTTGGGGGCTAGTCCCCTTCAGTTTCTCTTCAGCATATAAAAGACATGCTCAATAGGGTTCAGATCGTGTGATTGACTTGGCCACTCAAGAATTGACCATTTTTTACCTTTGAAAAACTCCTTTGTTGTTTCAGCAGTATGTTTGAGATCATTGTCTTGCTGTAGATTGAACTGCCGGCCAATGTGTTTTGAGGCATTTGTTTGGATTTGAGTAGATAGGATGTGTTTATACTTTTCAGAATACATTATGCTACTACCATCAGCAGTTGTATCATCAATGAAGATAAGTGAGCCAGTACCTTCAGCAGCCATACATGCCCAGGCCATAACACCCCCACCACCGTGTTTCACAGATGAGGTGGTATGCTTTGAATCTTGGGCAGTTCCTTCTCTCCTCCATACTTTGCTCTTGCCATCACTCTAATAGAAGTTAATCTTTATCTGTCCGCAAGACCTTTTTCCAGAACTGTGATTGCTCTTTTAAGTACTTCTTGGCAAACTGTAACCTGGCCATCCTATTTTTGCGGCTAACCAGTGGTTTGCATCTTGCAGTGCAGCCTCTGTATTTCTGTTCATGAAGTCTTCTGCGGACAGTGGTCATTGACAAATCCACACCTGACCCCTGAAGGGGGTATGTTGGACAGGTGTTTGGGGATTTTTCTTTATTATAGAAAGAATTCTCTGTCATCAGCTGTGGAGGTCTTCCTTGGTCTGCCAGTCCCTTGGCGATTAGGAAGCTCACCAGTGCTCTCTTTCTTCTTAATGATGTTCCAAACAGTTGATTTTGGTGAGCCTAAGGTCTGGCTGATGTCTCTAACTATTCTTGTTTCTCAGGAGGCAATTAAACACACCTGAGCAATTACAAACACCTGTGAAGCCATGTGTTTGTCCCAAACATTATGGTGCCCTGAAATGAGGGGACTATGTCTAAACACTGCTGTCATTTCTACATGGTGAAACCAAAATGTATAAAAATGGCCTTTAGTAAAATCTGACAATGTGCACTTTAACCACATGTGATTTTTTTTTTTTCTATTACAAATCTCAAATTGTGGAGTACAGAGGCAAATAAACAAATGATGGGTCTTTGGCCCAAACATTATGGAGGGCACTGTATCCTTCCTTTCCCTCTATATTTATGTGCCTATCTAAACGTATCTTGAACACCACCATGGTATCTGCCACCACCACCATCCCTGGCAGTGCTTTCAATGCAACCACCACTCTTGGTGTTAAAACAAAACTTGTCTCGTACTGAAACTTCCCCCCTCTCATCTTAAAAGCTGTGCCGCCTACCAGATCTCCCCTCGGCTTCCGACACGCCAGAGAAAACAAGCTAAGTTTGTCTGAGCTCTCGTTACAGTTATAACACCTAAACCCAGGTAGAATTCTACCATTTCTTTGCCAGTATCTCCAAATGAGCTATATCCCACTGTATCCTTTGACAGTTTTTTGTATGGTCTGAAAATATACCAAGCAACCCGTATACATTTCCATCTGTGTATATATCAGAAACAGCAGAGGTCCCAGCACAGATCCCTGCGGACCTCCACTGGTCACAGACCTCTGGCCACAATAACACCCTTCCACCACTATCCTGTCTGTGTTGAATTGGGCCATTGAGAATCCAAATAGCCATGTTGTCGTTGCTTTATCATATACCTTACTAAACCCCATGTAGACACCATCCACCACCCTACCCCCATCAATCACCTTTGTCACTTCCTCAGAAAACTGGAATCGAGTTGACAAGACATGACCTGCTGCAGCCAAAGCTATGCTGACTGTCCCTCTTGTCCTATTCTCCAAATGGCAGTAAATCCAATCCCGGGCAATCCTCTCCAACAGTTTCTGCACCCATGGCTATTGCATGTGGCGAGAGGCGATGCAAAGATCTGATTGATACTTTATTATCACCATCATCATCAAGACCGCAGCAATCTCGTCTCTTGCCTCTCTCAATAACCTGAGATAGATCCCATCCGGCCCTGGTGATTTATTCCCCTTAATGCTCTTCAAGAGCCCCACCTCCTTGATCTCGGTCTGTGCTTACACATCGTTCCCCACACTGAAGGTAGACACAAAATGCTGGAGTAACTCAGCAGGACAGGCAGCATCTCTGGATAGAAGGAATGGGTGACATTTCGGGTCAAGACCCTTCTTCAGACTGATCTCAGTCTGTTACACATCATTCCCCACAGTGATCTCGCTGTTCTCCATGTCCTTCTGCTTGGTATCTCGCCTACATCCTCTGACTACAACCAATGTTTCCCTTCTTATCATTGAGTGGTCCTACTCTTTCCCTAGTTACCCTCTTAGCAACATAGAAAATAGGTGCAGGAGTAGGCCATTTAGCCCTTCGAGCCCGCACCGCCATTCAATATGATCATGGATGATCATCGAACGCAGTATTCCATACCTGCCATCTCTCCATACCCCCTGATCCCTTTAGCCACAAGGGCCACATCTAACTCCGTCTTAAATATAGCCAATGAACTGGCCTCAACTACCTTCTGTGGCAGAGAATTCCAGAGACTCACCACTCTGTGAGAAAAATGTTTTTCTCATCTCGGTCCTAAAAGTCTTCCCCCTTATCTTTAATCTTGTTGTTATGGTCCGTATAAAATGGCAAGTGAAGCCGGCCACGAGTTATCAAGCAAGGAATTCCTTATTCGTAGTACAGCCCCCAAAACCACAACGAGGGGCACGGGCACTCCCAACCCTATATATATCCCAGGGACCCGAGCCTCCCACCAAACCAAGTCATGTGACTCAACCCCTAGAGCCGATGGTTTGCATCATGCGTGGCTAACCATCATGGGCCGCCCCGGCGCCCCCCCCCCCCCCCCCCCAAAACCAAAGGCACGGAACCGAACGGAAAGACAAAGGAAACGGCCAGACCTTGTACATACGTCCCCACACACAGGGGACGCACCCGGTACGGGCGAAGACGTGAGCAACCGGGACTGCAGACTCCTCCGACAACGACGAGGCTTGGCCACCTGTACTGGTTTGCGAAGGTCCAAATGGGCCGGCTTCAACCGAGCCACAGACACAGTCTCGTGCCGGCCCCTCATGTCCAAAACAAAAGTAGTAGTCCCCTGCTGCAGCGCCCGAAAGGGACCCTCATATGTGCGCTGCAAGGGCGACCTGTGGGCGTTGCGGCGCAGAAAATCACACAAACAGTCCATGAGAGCCGGCGGCACATGGGAAGGAGCCACACCGTGGCGAGACGTCGGGACAGGAGACAGGGCGCAGACCCTCTCCCGCAAATGGACCAACACAGACGAGGGTGGCTCCATGGACGCACCAGCAGCCGCAATAAATTCCCCGGGAACGGCGAGCAGAATGCCGTAGACCAATTCAGGTGATGACGATGCTAAATCTTCCTTCGGGGCAGTCCGAATCCCCAGCAAGATCCACGGCAACTCCATCCATTCGGGGCCCGTGAGGCGAGCCTTCAAGGCGGCCTTAAGACGACGGTGGAACTGCTCCACCAACCCATTAGACCGGGGATGATAGGCCATCGTTGCGGACCACAGCTCAGACATGAACTGAACAGCCCGGTCCGAGGATATGTCCAGCGGGACCCTGAAGTGGGCAACCCAGTGGACCACGAGCACACGACGGGGCAGAAGTGTCAACGAACGGAATGGCCTCTGGCCACCGCGTAAAGCGATCCACCACTGTCAGAAGATGCGAGACACCCTGGGATGGAGGCAGCGGCCCCACAATGTCCACATGAACATGGTAAAAGTGCCGGCGAGGCACTGCAAACCCCTGCACCCGCGCCCGGACGTGCCGCTGCACCTTCAATGTTTGGCACGGAATTCACAAGCAGGGCCCAGGCCCAACAACCAACTTGCTTCTGCAAATCATGCCACATGAAATGAGCAGCCACCATCGCAACCGTCGCACGGATAGACGGGTGGGCCAACCCATGAATAACGTAGGCGCTCCAGGCGACCGGGACAACGGGCTGCAACTGCCCCGTGGAAACATCGCACAGGACAGTAACGGCAGAGGGACCGCTGCTGCCGAGCAGGCCAGGGGTCCGAAACCTTCGCGAATGCAAAGCTGAGGCTTCTGGTCAGTGAAGGCAGTAAAGTCCCGGCCCTGCAGGAAAAAGCTGAAATGTCCATCCCTACGAACCATCCCTAAGAACTCCTGAAGGCCCCGCACTGTGGAAGGCCGCGGGAACTGGCGAATGGCCTCGACCTTGTCCTGGAGCAGAACAGCACGGTGTTGTGTCACTCGGTGGCCCGGAGTCTGAACTGGCATTTGTCGGGGTTGATGACGAAACCATGCTAACTGAGGCACTGGCACGGCAAACAGAGGTGGGGTCTTCTTGCCAAGAGCGACTAGCGAGAAGGATATCGTCCATGTAAATGAAAAGGAAATTGAGTCCCCGACCCACGTTGTCCATCAGGCGTTGGAAGGCCTGTGTGGCGTTCTTAAGGCCGAAGGGCGTAAGCAGGAACTCAAACAGCCCGAAGGGGATGATCACAGCCGTTTATGATACATCCTCCAGCTGCACGGGAGTCTGGTGGTAGCCCCGGACTAAGTCTGGTGGAATCTGGTGGTAGCCCCGGACCCTCGAAAAAAACTTAGCCCCAGCCAGATGGGCAGAGAAGTCCTGGATGTGGAGAATGGGGTAGCGATCCGCGATGGTGGTGTCGTTCAGGCAGCAGTAGTCTCCACAAGGCCTCCAGCCCCCGGAGGCCTCCGGTACCGTGTGCAGTGGAGAAGCCCCTGGGCTATCAGAGCGCCAGACAATTCCCATAGCCTCCGTGTTGTGAAACGCTGCTTTGGCGATCTGGAGTTTGTCGGGGGCGGGCATGGAGCGATGGTCCCGAAGTAAGAATGTGACGCACCGCGCCAAGCTTCGGCTGGCCAAGTGGAATTGCGGAGTCAGAATTTCAGGAAAGTCTGCCAAAAAGTGGGCGTAAATGTTGCCCACTGCAGACACCGGGTTGCGGAATGGCATGGCGAACGCAGTAGGGCGCAAGGAGATCCCCTCTCGTTGACCCTCACGTCTACTAAAAGTGATTGCACCCGCAGGAAATTGACGCCCAGCAACGGCTGGGACACATCTACAACGGTGAAGGGCCAGGTAAAGTGGCAAGAGCCAAAGATCAGCGGCATGGTGCGGACGCCATAAGTACGTGTGCTGCTGCCATTCACAGCAGTTAACAAGGGCCCCTGCCTCCCAGAACGAGTGTCCACACCCGATGGGGGCAAAACGCTGACCTCCTCCCCTGTATCCACCAGGAATCGTCGTCCTGAGTGCCGGTCCCATGTGTATCTGGCCGACCGCCGAGGTGATTGCTGGCGGCCGGCCCCGGCATTTCCTGGAAACGAACAGGACGAGTGGCATTGACGGGCCGTGGAACCCCAGCGTTGGTGGTAGAAGCACCACTTCTTATTGCCAGCTTCTCCCGGAGCAAGAGATTCAGCTGAGCCCCCGGTGGGTGTGGCCCGAGGTCGCTGTGCCTTTCCCTAGCAGCTGTGGACACCCGATTGAGCGAACTTCCGCCCTGCCACCTGGCCAGCCACAGCTCGTCTCCGCGCGTTCCGCTAGCTGCAGGGGGTCATCGAAACTCGACCCTGAGAGGAGCAGGCGGATGTTGTCGGGCAACTGCTCTAGGATGGCGTACTCAAAAAGCAGGCATGGCCGATGGCCACCCATGAGCGTGAGCATTTCGCTCATGAGGGCCGATGGCGTACGGTCGCCGAGCCCGCCCATGTGGAGGATCCGCGCCGCTCACTCCAGGCGGCTGAGTCCAAAGATGTGGAGAAGCAGCGACTTGAGGCTTCCGTATTTATTGGCCGCTGGCGGCATGCGCAGGTAAGGCACCAAGCGACCGACCGTCTCCTGGTCGAGCGCACCAACGACATAGAAGTAGCGGGTGTTGTCGGCTATCATCCTGCAGATATGGAATTGAGCCTCCACCTGGTGGAACAACACGTGGGGCTGCAAGGTCCAGAAGGCCGGCAGCCTAAGTGCGACCACGTTTTGTTGGGCCTGGTTGGCGGCAACAGCGGGTTGAGCGCTGGCGGCGTCCATTATTGCGATCCAAAATGCCCATCAATGAAGTGGGACACGAGTTGTCAAGCAAAGAATTCTTTAATCCTAATACACAGTACAGCTCCCAAAACCGCAACGAGGGGCATGGGCGTTCCCAACCCTATATATACCCCGGGGAGCCCCATGACCCGCACCTCCCGCCAAACCAACCCCTAGAGCCCAGGGTTCGCACCACGCGTCACTAACCACCAGGGACCGTCGCAGCAGGTTAAATTTGTAGTTTAAAGGCAAGTGTATGAAAGAAGAGTGGGTCTGGGCGCAGGGTCAGGTGGTGCAGACACTGCCAAACTGCTTTGTTGCTTTACATTCCTGGCAGGCATCCAGGGGTCTGTGTACTGAGCTGCATGCTTCTCTTTGTACAGGTACACCAAGGGCGTGGATATGTGGAGTGTTGGCTGTATTTTAGGGGAGATGCTGCTCGGGAAACCGCTCTTTCCAGGAACGTCATCCATAAACCAAATTGAAAGAATCATGAGTGTCATTCCAGCCCCCTCCAACGAAGGTACAATGCTCCCGTGCTGTTGGTGCCCAACCTGCCCCGCGGTACATTGAGTGATACAGTGTGGAAACAGGCCCTTCGGCCCAACTTGCCCACACTGCCCAACATGTCCCAGCTACACTAGTCCAACCTGCCTGCATTTGGTCCATATCCCTACAAACCTGTCCTATCCATGTACCTGCTAACTGCATTGGGATAGTCCTAGCCTCAACTATCTCCTCTGGTCGCTTGTTCCATACACCCAGCACCCTTTGTGTGAAAAAGTTACTCCTCAGATTCCTATTTAACCTTTTCCCCTTCACCTTAAACCTATGTCCTCTGGTCCTCGATTCACCTACTCTGGGCAAGAGACTCTGCACATCTACCCAATCTATTCCCCTCATGATCTTATATACCTCTATAAGATCACCCCTCATCCTCCTGCGCTCCAAGGAATAGAGACCCAGCCTACCCAACCTCTCCCTATAGATCAGATCCTTGAGCTGGCAACATCCTTGTAAATTTTCTCTGTACCCTTTCCAGCTTGACAACACCTTTCCTATAACATGGTGCCCAGAACTGAACACAATACTCTAAATGTGGCCTCACCAATGTCTTATACATCTGCAACATGACCTCCCAACTTCTATACTTAATACTCTGACTGATGAAGGCCAATGTGCCAAATGCCTTTTTGACCACTATATCAACCTGCAAAGCGACCTTCAAGGAACCATGCACCTGTACTCCTGGATCTCTCTGCTCTATAAACATGATCCAGAGCCGTACCATTCACTGTGTAGGTCCTGCCCTTGTTCGACGTCCCAAAATTCAACACCTCCAATTTCTCTGTATTAAATTCCATCAACCATTCCTCAGCCCACCTGGCCAATCGGTCCAGATCCTGCTGCAATCTGCTGAAATCCATGTACACAACATCTACAGCTCTGCCCTCATCGACTTTTTTGGTCACGCCTTCAAAAAACTCAATCAGATTTGTGAGGCACGACCTCCCACAGACTAAACCATGCTGACTATCCCTAATCAGCCCTTATTCATATATATGCCTGTATATCGTATTCCATAGAATACTGTAGTAATAAACCAACTACAGATGTTAAGCTCACTGGCCTATAGTTCCCAGCATTTTCCCTGCAACCCTTCTTGAAAAGAGGTACAACATTTGCCACCCTCCAGTCTTCCGGCATCTCTCCTGTATTTAAAGACGACTCGTAAATTTCAACCAGGGCTCCAGCAATTTCCTCTTTGGTATCCCACAATGTCCTCGCATATATCTGATCAGGCCCTGGAGATTTGTCTACCTTCATACACGATAGTATCTTCAGCACCTCTTCGACTGTTACACTGACTGCTCTCTAGACACAAAGGACGGCTATCTGGGACCTTGTGCCAGACCCATCATTCAAGAACGTCATGAATGATCTCTTGATTCTTTTAATTTGCCAAAGCATATTGTGGGGTCACACAGCATGGAGATCCCCGCGGCACTGTAGTCCACCCATCATGTACTGGTCTGCTGCCATCCCTTCATCAAGGGGCGTGGTGCACATGGATGCCAGCAAGCCTTTGACAAGGTCCCGCATGGTCGGCTGGTTAAACCTTCGGGCTCCAGTGATCCAAGGTCTCTCCAGATCCTCGCATCCCTTCATCTTGAGGAATATACCCACTGCTGGAATATCAGTTCAGTTCAGCTGATTGTCACGTACTGTGCAAAGCTCATTGTATATTTCATTGGATATTTCTCATGACAGGGCATCCTGTGCGAGAGAATTCCAGAGGTCCCCACCCTCTTGGTGGTCTTGAATGTAAATGGCACCTCCCAGACCCCAAGTCTGTGATCTCCAGTCTCCAGCAATGTGCTCCCTGTATCCCGTCTGGGTAGTGCAGGTTTCTGCAAGATGCCCTCTCCTGCGTGCAGTGAATACAGGTCTGACTGACCCAGTCTCTCCTCCTGTATCAGTCATAGACACAGAGTCACATTATAGAGCTCAGAAGCAGGCCCTTCGGCCCAACCCATCCATGCTAACCAAGGTGCCTTCCTGAGCTCAATCAATTTAGCTCTGTTCGGACACAAACCTTTCCTGTCCAAATGTCTTTTAAATATTGTTATTGTGCCTGCCCCTACCATATACCTCCATCTTCTATGTGAAAAAGTTGCTCCTCTTGTTCCCTTTAAATCTTTCCCATATCACCATGATCTTTGTCGTCTAGCTATATATTCCCCGACCCTGGGAACACAACTGACCATCTACCCTTTAGTGAGATACAGCCTTTGCCCCGAGTCTGAACAAACCACTTGTTCACACTGATCCCAACATTCCCATCAACTTCCTCCAAGACAGATATGCCAGAGGGGTCTGGTATCAGGGATCAGAAATGAGAAGGAATTTCCTCACTCAGATGGTGGCACAGTTCACTGCCACGGAAGGGTGTGCAGGACGTTTGTGAATTGACTTGAGAATAAGATGTATTTCTAATCGTAAAAGGCACCTTCAGGAATGGGGAGTGTGGGAATTGAAATGGATGACCAGTGTGTAACGTTGGCAGGTGTGTGACGTCGGGCAGGTGTGTAATGTCGGGCAGGTGTGTAATGTCGGGCAGATGTGAACGTCGGGCAGGTGTGAACGGCGGGCAGGTGTGAACGGCGGGCAGGTGTGAACGGCGGGCAGGTGTGAACGGCGGGCAGGTGTGTAACGTCGGGCAGGTGTGTAACGTCGGGCAGGTGTGTAACGTCGGGCAGGTGTGTAACGTCGGGCAGGTGTGTAACGTCGGGCAGGTGTGTAACGTCGGGCAGGTGTGTAACGTCGGGCAGGTGTGTAACGTCGGGCAGGTGTGTAACGTCGGGCAGGTGTGTAACGTCGGGCAGGTGTGAACGTCGGGCAGGTGTGTAACGTCGGGCAGGTGTGTAACGTCCGGCAGGTGTGAACGTCCGGCAGGTGTGTAACGTCGGGCAGGTGTGAAACGTCGGGCAGGTGTGTAACGTCGGGCAGGTGTGTAACGTCGGGCAGGCGTGAACGTCGGGCAGGCGTGAACGCCGGGCAGGCGTGTAAGGTCGGGCAGGCGTGTAAGGTCGGGCAGGCGTGTAAGGTCGGGCAGGCGTGTAAGGTCGGGCAGGCGTGTAAGGTCGGGCAGGCGTGTAAGGTCGGGCAGGCGTGTAACGTCAGGCAGGTGTGAACGTCGGGCAGGTGTGAACGTCGGGCAGGTGTGTAAGGTCGGGCAGGTGTGTAAGGTCGGGCAGGTGTGTAAGGTCGGGCAGGTGTGTAAGGTCGGGCAGGTGTGCAATGTCGGGCAGGTGTGCAATGTCGGGCAGGTGTGCTATGTCGGGCAGGTGTGTAACGGCGGGCAGGTGTGTAACGGCGGGCAGGTGTGTAACGGCGGGCAGGAGTGTAACGGCGGGCAGGAGTGTAACGGCGGGCAGGAGTGTAACGGCGGGCAGGAGTGTAACGGCGGGCAGGTGTGTAACGGCGGGCAGGTGTGTAACGGCGGGCAGGTGTGTAGCGGCGGGCAGGTGTGTAACGGCGGGCAGTTGTGTAACGGCGGGCAGGTGTGTAACGGCGGGCAGGCGTGTAACGGCGGGCAGAAGTGTAAAGGCGGGCAGGAGTGTAAAGGCGGGCAGGTGTGTAAAGGCGGGCAGGTGTGTAACGATGGACCCATCAAAAGTTGTCGCCTGGCTGGGGCGCTGGTCGGGTCTCCTCAGAGTGAATTTCTACCGGGGCAGAATGTTGGTCATAAACCCAACTGGTGGCCTCCATGCTCTGGTACCGGTTGACCACCCTGGTCCCATCTGCCACCTTTGCCGGGATCATCCAGAGGAAGTTGGTGGACATCTTCTGGGGCAACGGAAAGCACTGGGTCTCTGCAGCGGTCCTCAGTCTCCCGATCAAGGAGGGCGGTCAGTCGCTGGTGGGCATTCTCACCCAGCTATGGGCACTCTGCATCAGGACCCTGCAGAGATACCTGTACTCTGGACATCCTCCCAGGTGGCACGTGCTGGCCACGCACATTTTCCAACAGGGCTGCTGCCTTGAAGGAGGTACGCGGATAGCACCCGCGAGTCACAGCGTCAGGTGGAAGAGGGCTCTGCCCGAGCGGGCTGCCTGTCCCTTTTCTGGGGTCATGTCCGCACCCGGGCGGTTTTACAGAGGGACTACTCGCTGTCCACGGGCACCCTGGGGGATTTCTGGGACCGCTGGGCACCACGGCGGGTGGAATGTATCCACAATAAGGATGGGGAAAATGGATTTTAAGAATATTTGTTTTACTTGTATCATGGTGGTGGGATTGTTTGAATTGTTTAGTATTGTAAATAGTATTGTAAATAATTGAATACCTCTATTTTTCGTTAGAAATATATCTGCTGCTCCCAGCTGCCAGGGCAGGAGTATGGGCTGGGTGCCAGTGGCTGCCAGTGGCTGCTTCTGGGTGATGTGATGGGATGTTTCTCCCTGCCAGCCTCGTGGTGCTGAACCTGTTCTCCCATCTCTTCACAGACATCCAGTCCATTAACTCAGATTACGGCGCTTCTGTAGTCCACAAGATTTTGACCAGGTGAGTGAGCACCCCCCTTGCAGTGAGAGGATGCTCTTCATAAAGCTGGCCTAGTGCAGTGACTACACCTCTCCTTCCCAGGCCCAGGACCTCCATCGACCAACTCTTGCCGACCACCACGCCCCCAGATGCCCTGGATCTCCTGAGCAAGCTACTCGTCTTCAACCCCGATCATCGGCTCACTGCCCAGCAGTCACTTCAACACCCCTACCTCAGCAGGTAAATGCACCCACACCACCCCTACCTCAGCGTGTGTTGTTTTCTTTCTCCCTCTCCCCCCCTCTCTCCCACTCCCCCCCCTCCAAGGTTAGTTCTTCTGTTTGCCTTTATTTGCTTCAGTTTTGAACAAGCAGTTTGATTTCAGTTTTTTTTTGTATTATCAATAAACTTGAGAAAAACGTACTTTTATTTTTACTTAAACCAATTATCAGAAAGCATATTATGTTTGCCTAATGAACTTTAATTTTATGAAAGAGAAAGAAAAAGGTTAATAAAGATATAATAATGTTTTTATGAAGGGGTTCCCTGAGATGAAATTTATTTCAAGGGTTCGCAAGGGTAAAAAAGTTGAGAAACGCTGGTCTGTGTGGGTCTGTGTGTGTGTGTGTGGTTCTGTGTGCATGTGTGTATGTGGTTGTGTGTGTATGGGTGCGTGTGTGTGCTTGTGGTTGTGTATGTGTGTGGTTTGTGTGCATGTGTGTGCGCATGTTTATGGGGTTGCGTGTGTGTAGTTGTGTGTGCATGTGTGTGCGCGTGTGTGCGGTTCTGTGTGCCTGCGTATGTGTGGTTGTGCGTGTGTGAGCGTGTGTGGTTCCGTGTGTGCATGCGTGTGATTGTGTGTGTGGTTTTGTGCGTGTGTTTGTGTGCGCGCGTGTGGGTCTGTGTGTTAGTGCGTGCGTGTGGGTCTGTGTGAGTGCACGCGTGTGGTTCTGCGTGTGTGGTTCTGTGCGCGTGTGTGTGTGCGCATGTGTAGTGTGGTTGTGTGTGTAGTTGTGTGTGTGATTGTGCATGTTTGTATAGTTATGTGTGGTGTGTGTGTGTGGTTGTGCATGTGTGTGCGCGTGTAGTTCTGTGCGTGGTTCTGTGTGTGTGTGCGCATGTGTATGGTTGTGTGTGTGTGTTTGCGCATGTGTGTGGTTCTGTGTGTGTGCGCTCATGGTTGTGTGTGTGCGCGCGTGTATGGTTCTATGTGTGTGCGCGCGTTTGGTTCTGTGTGTGTGTGTGTGATTCTGTGTGTGTGTGGGTGTGGTTCTGTGTGTGTCTGTGTGTGTGTGTGTGGTTCTGTGTGTGTGTGTGTGGTTCTGTGTGTGTGTGTGTGGTTCTGTGTGTGTGTGTGTGTGGTTCTGTGTGTGTGTGTGTGTGTGTGGTTCTGTGTGTGTGTGGGTGTGGTTCTGTGTGTGTGTGTGGTTCTGTGTGTGTGTGTGTGTGGTTCTGTGTGTGTATGTGGTTCTGTGTGTGTGGGGTTCTGTGTGTGCGTGGGGTTCTGTGTGTGTGGTTCTGTGTGTGTGTGTGTGTGTGGTTCTGTGTGTGTGTGTGGTTCTGTGTGTGTGTGTGGTTCTGTGTGTGTGTGGTTCTGTGTGTGTGTGGTTCTGTGTGTGTGTGTGTGGTTCTGTGTGTGTGTGTGTGGTTCTGTGTGTGTGTGGGGTTCTGTGTGTGTGTGTGGGGTTCTGTGTGTGTGTGTGGTTCTGTGTGTGTGTGTGGTTCTGTGTGTGTGTGTGTGTGTGTGTGTGTGCGTGTGTGTGTGTGGTTGTGTGTGTGTGTGGTTGTGTGTGTGTGTGGTTGTGTGTGTGTGTGTGGTTCTGTGTGTGTGGTTGTGCGTGTGTGTGGTTGTGCGTGTGTGGTTCTGTGTGTGTGTGTGTGTGTGTGTGTGTGGTTCTGTGTGTGTGTGTGTGTGTGTGTGTGTGTGTGTGTGTGTGTGTGTGTGTGTGTGGTTCTGTCTGTGTTCGCGTGCGTGTGTGCTCGCTTCTGTGCGTGTGTGCGCACGTGCCTGCCTCTAACTACCACTGTGGTGTACAGGTTCCACAGCCCCAGTCGGGAGGTGAGTCTGGGCTATGATGTGGTCCTGCCCGTGGACGATGACACACAGCTGTCAGTGGCAGAGTATCGCAACACCTTGTACCAGGTAGGAACCGACTCGAGGGGTTAGAGGCAGGGTGACAGTGGGGAGAGGGGTGGGGCGCGGGGTAGTGGGGGGGGGGTGGATGGGGGGGTGGGGTGGGGGAGGGGAGGGGAGGCAGTGAGTAGGGGTGTGGGGAGTGTGGGTGGAGGAAGGAGTGTTGTTAGGGGGGTGTGGTGAGGCGGGGGGGCGGTGAGTAGCGGGTTGAGGAGGGGGGGGGTAGGGCGGTGCGGTGGGGAGGGGGGGGGGGGGTTGGGGAGTGGGAGAGAGGGGAGTGGGGCCACAGGTGTGTGGGGCAGAGGATGGTGTGCTAGCAGTGTGTCACCTGTGTGTGATGATGTCTTCCTCCTCCCTCAGATGATACTGGAGAAGAAGACAAACTCCCACCTGCCGGGGCAGCTGATGAAGGGGCCGGAGCCAGTGCGGGAGCCGGAGCGGGGGCCGGAGCCAGTGCCTGAGCCGGAGCGGGGACCGGTGGAACCGGAGGTGGGCTTGGAGCCCAGGGGGGCGGACTCGCCCTGCAGCCCGGCTGTGGATGTCACCAGGGGAGCAGTACACGAGGACATGGTGCCAAACGTCACTTACAACCCCATAACACACAGCCCAGTAACGTATGCAGCAGCTCCCAGTAAGTACTGGTACCTCAAACCCCGCCTCTGTCTCACGCACATCCTCCTTGTAATCTGGAATCATTACCTGATGGTCAGTGTAGTTAGTGCGCAGGCCCCTGCCAGTTCTTGAAACATCACATATTCACAGAGCACAGACCACGACAGCACAGGAACAGGCCCTTCACCCCACAATGTCTGTGTCCAACATGACGCCATCTTCAACTCATCTCCTCTGCCAGCAAGTGATCCATATCCCTTTACGTCCATATCCCTCTAAGTTGAGTTGAGTTGAGTGTGACGTGTACCGAGGTACAATGAAAAGCTTTTGTTGCGTGCTATGCAGTCAGTTCACAGTGCACAGATGCAGGATAAAGGGAATAACTGCCAGAGAGCAGTGCTGAGCTACTATCTACCTCTTTGGTGACCCTCGGACTATCCTTGATCTTTGCTGGCTTTACCTTACACTAAACGTTATTCCCTTATCATGTATCTGTACATTATAAATGACTTGATTGTAATCACGTATTGTCTTTCCACTGATTGGATAACACGCAACAAAGAAGGGTCTCGACCCGAAACATCGCCTATCTCCTTCGCTCCTTAGATGCTGCTGCACCCGCTGAGTTTCTCCAGCCTTTCGTGTACCGTAGCACGCAACAAAAGCTTCTCACTGTGCCTCGTACACGTGACAATAAACTAAACTCAACGTGATTAACGTTTAGTACAAGATAAAGTCCAGTAAAGTCCAATCAACGTTAGTCCGAGGGTCACCAATGAAGTCGGTATTAGTGCAGGATAGCTCTCCAGTTGGTGGCAGGATGGTTCATTTGCCTGATAACAGCTGTCAGCTGGGTTGAAAGTATCCGTGAATCTGGGGATGCATTTCCATGTGCTGATCTAAATGCTTCTGATGTAACACTGTCAACTGTCATACCATCACTGGCCGTACAAATCATCTTGCCCCACACATCTCTAAACATTTGCCCTCTCACCTTAAGGCTGTGTCCTCTAGTCTTTGACACTTCCACCCTGGGGAAAAGATTCTGACTGTCTGATCCATCTATGACAAAATCCAAGCTCTGCAGCTCTGGGAGTAATATTCTTTCAAGACCAGGTCTATATCATGATGACCACTACCCACTGGATATAATGTTGTAAAATCCCCAAAATACTAAATGTCCAAGTTGCCGCTGCTGGTCTCTATTTTATGGTGTCCTAAAGATCAAATGTCTCTGAGCTTTAGGTGGTGTTGGGGAAAGCAAGAATCTGGCATGGCATTCGGCACAGCTTGAAGGGTGTGGGTCATGGTGGGCAGGAGGGCACAGGAAATCAAAGCAGGAAGCACACAGTGGGGAGAGAGATGGTCACAGTCCACACAATCAGGGGCACAATGTGGACAATGTGTGGAATTGAGGAAGGCCTTCGACAAGGGATCAAGTGGCAAAATGGATCCAGACCTGGCTCGGTAGTAGGAGGCAGAGGGTGGCATGCAGGGTTGTTGTGACCAGTGATGCACCGCATGGATACAGTCATGATCTGTGTATTTAAGGGGGAAAGTGAAAGGAGATGTACAGAGGCAAGTGAGTGCCTAGACTGTGCTGCAGGGGTGGTGGAGGCAGATACGCTAGTGGCATTTAGATGGCTTTTGTATACACGACCAGCCTTGGGGGGTCCGGGGCCCAATTGGGAACAATTTTGGTGAGCCCCAGGTCCCCAGCCAAGGTCTGTCAGCCCTGTTATTTAGTATATATTATGAAATTGTACAATAAGGTGCTATGGATTATACACTGTCTGAATCTCTCCTGCTCCTGTTTGACTGGCAGTACCTCCACTGGCTTCCAACCTTTACCGTAGCAACTAATTAACATTAAACCGCATTATGTGATTGGACGCAATGCCCTTGGAGACAGCGGCTGATTGGACGGGAGGAGACCTATTTGTTGATTGGACGGGAATTTTAAAGCAAGCTGGTTGGTGATTGGACGCAACCCCCTTAGAGACAGCGATTGATTGGCCGCCAAATAATCAGGCACAAAAAAATGGACAAATAGGAAAACAAAAATCGCTGGTCGGTGCGAACTCAGTGGACTATCTGGTTGTATCTCCAAACTAAACAGTATAACATGCAGGTACATTCATTTAAAATAAAATTCAGTGATTATTTCACATGATTTCTCACTGTGTAAAGCTCAGTATCTGACCAATTTCTGTTTAACACGTTTGGTCTGCCGTGAGCATTTTTCTCTCCCAAAACAGTTCATATCTAGCAATATGATCAACGAACCAGACAGCAGTCGGACGCAGTCATGCGATTAGCTAGTGATTGATACGATTTGATGGGGCACCCTGAGCTTTTTTGCACTAGTATTAGGGTTAAGTTGTTGAATGTAGTCGTTTCTCATACATTCTCATACAATCTATGAGTATTGTGTTTACACGTCTTTATGCTGCTGCAAATACGAATTTAATTGTTCTGTTGTGGGCACACATGACAATTATACATTCTTGACTCGACTCTTCACTCATGCATTTGTTCAATAGAAAATGAGTAACCATTGCACTCTGCGTCAAGTTAAAAAGAGTCAGCAGTTCGTCAGGAAGTGACTATTCGCCTCCATAGAGCAACCCTTTGTTAGGTGGCTTCACTAAATGGTGTGACTCAATATCCCTCCAGCAGTTTGTTTTTTTTTGCTCAAGATCTGCAGTCACATGCGATTTAATACTATGTTCCGCTGCGATCTAACTAATGGATGGCCCATGTTGAAGCACACGCAACATTGAAATGCTAATATAACAATTATCAAGAATATTGAACAATACAGTAACACGTAGCTCAGAGGACACTGGGGTTTAATTTTACAAATGCCTATTTTCACGAAGCAAGCCACTTTTGGCAACGATGCCGGTTTTTAAGAAGGCAGACTTTGCACTGACCACTTGAAAATAAATCAGTGGTTAACTGGCAATGTAAACGTGATGGAGTGCCTGCCACCAACGCAGCAGGCACCGTGGGAGGAAGGTAGGGGAGAGGGAGATGAATGTGGATGGACAGGGGTGAAACAAAAAGATAAAGAGCTGGTTTCAGTCCAACAGCAGTACACAACTTGAAACAGCTGGTCACGGGGCTAAGAGGCTGAAGTGCTTCAGGCTGCTGTTGGACTGAAACCAGCTCTTTATCTTTTTGTTTCACAGAATCACTTCAAGCCTGGTCTCTGCATTATAAGTGCAACATGAACAGTGATGGAAATGGGTTTTAGGAACTAGGGGTACGCTAAGGTCCTTGAGGCTGAGGTTGGGAAGGAAGGGGGGGGGGGGGGAAGACGCTATAAGCCCCCCATGAGAAATTTTATTTCTCTGAAATTGAAGATTGACATAAAGCTGGAGTAACTCAGCAGGACAGGCAGTGCAGCAACTCTGGAGAGAAGACCCTTCTTCAGACTGAACTGAACTCTCGTCGGTGAGAGTGCTTGTGATTGTCTGAAGAAAGGTCTCGACCAGAAACGCAACCCTCTCCCCAGAGCCCATGCCCGTCCCGCTGAGACACCCTCAACTTCAGAGCCAAACAACAAACACGGAGTGCTGGAGGAACTCAGCGGGCAAGGCGGCTGCTTCACCTGCTGAGTTTCTCCAGCATTTTTGTCTACCGCAAAACGTCAATGATTACGGGAATGCCGAGGCAACAGGGTGAGGGAGAGGGAGTTAGAGAGAGACGAGATGGGGGGCGGGAGAGAGAGCGCAAGAGAGAAAGAGGGAGGGAGAGAGCGAAAAACAGAGACACAACGTGGATCGGTAGGTGAATGACTTTACCTGCACACCAAGAAGAAGCCCCTTCTCGCGGTCCGGAGCCCTCAATCATGATGGTGAGTTTTAAGAAATTCTCAATGTGTCATCAATGCATTGATCTACATTCCTCAGTAAATGTAATTGTGTTTTGAACAAGTATTAATGATGCCGTGTGAATTTTATTTAAAGGAACGCGGCGTCATTAATACTTGTTCAAAACACAATTACATTAACTGAGGGATGTGAATCGATGCATTGATGACACGTTGTATAACTACTTGTTAACTACTGGCTGTTAACAACTGCTAACAGTAGTAGTTAACAAATCGTTTGTGTCTGATGGCTGTGCAGCAGTTATTATCCATGTTCGCTTTAAAAAAAAATCCGGATGGCGAATGTTTTTTTAAAATCTTTATTTAACGAAGCGAATTAGTATTTCCGTACAAAATACATAGAAACATAGAAAATAGGTGCAGGAGGAGGCCATTCGGTCCTTCGAGCCAGCACCACCATTCATTGTGATCATGGCTGATCGTCCGCTATCAATAACCCGTGCCTGCCTTCTTCCCATATCCATTGACTCAACTAGCCCCTAGAGCTCTATCCAACTCTCTCTTAAATCCATCCAGTGATTTGGCCTCCACTGCCCTCTGTGGCAGGGAATTCCATAATTTCACAACTCTCTGGGTGAAAGTTTTTTCTCACCTCAGTCTTAAATGACCTCCCCTTTATTCTAAGACTGTGGCTCCTGGTTCTGGACTCGCTCAACATTGGGAACATTTTTCCTGCATCTAGCTTGTCCAGTCCTTTTATAATTTTATATGTTTCTATAAGATTCTCCCGTCATCCTTCTAAACTCCAGTGAATACAAGCCTAGTCTTTTCCATATTTCCTCATATGACAGTCCCGCCATACCAGGGATCAACTCGTGAACCTACCCTGCACTGCCTCAATCACAAGGATGTCCTTCCTCAAATTAGGAGACCAAAACTGTACACAATACTCCAGATGTGGTCTCACCAGAGCCCTATACAACTGCAGAAGAACCTCTTTACTCCTATACTGAAATCCTCTTGTTATGAAGGCCAACATTCCATTAGCTTTCTTCACTGCCTGCTGTACCTGCACACCAACTTTCAGTGACCGGTGTACAAGGACACCCAGGACTCGCTGTACCTCCCCCTAACCTAACCTAACCCCATTGAGATAATAATCTGCCCCCTTGTTTTTGCCGCCAAAGTGGATAACCTCACATTTATCTATATTATACTGCATCTGCCACGCATCTGGCCACTCACTCAACCTGTCCAGGTCCCCCTGCAACCTCCTAACATCCTCTTCACAGTTCACACTGCCACCCAGCTTTGTGTCAGCCACAAACTTGCTAGTGTTGCTCCTAATTCCCTCTTCCAAATCATTAATATATATGGTAAACAGTTGTGGCCCCAACACCGAGCCTTGCGGCACTCCACTCGCCACTGCCTGCCATTCTGAAAAGGACCCGTTCACTCCTATTCTGTCTCCTTGGTCTGCCAACCAATTTTCTATCCATGTCAACACCCTACCCCCAATACCATGTGCTTTAATTTTAGTCACCAGTCTCCCGTGCGGGACCTTATTTTCGGTTTATGGTTTAAACCGAAAATAGACACAAAAAGCTGGGGTAACTCAGTGGGACAAGCAGCATCTCTGGAGAGAAGCAATGGGTGACGTTTCTGGTCGTGACCCTTCAGACGTGTTTGAAGAGCCTGTTCCTGTGCTAAACTATTCGATATTGCAGTTGTTAATAGTGCATAATCAAGTCTTGGGTGTTTAATTGTTAAATGTACCAAAAACAGAACAATGACATCGACCAGCAAGTTGCCAGTGTTCGAGGGGCCTGAGCTCTATGGAGAGATTGAACAGGATGAGGGGTGATCTTATAGAGGTGTACAAGATCATGAGAGGAACAGATATGGTGAATGTAGAGTAGGAGAATCAAGAATCAGGCGGCATGGCTTTAAGGTGAGGAGGGGGGAAAGATTTAAGAGGAACTTTTTTTATACAAGAGGTGGTGAGTGTATGGAACAAGCTGCCCGAGGAGGTAGTTGAAGCCGATGTATAAAAGACAGGTACATGGATAAGTAAGTTTTAGATGCATGTGGGCCAAATGAAGGTGGGGGGTGGTGTAGATGGGGCATGTTGGTCAGACTGCAACGGCTTGTCGGCTCGCAGTCGCCTCGACGCATTACACACCGTCTCGACGTCGTGCCTCCGTGAACCTATCTGTAGGTGCCTCCGTGACCCTCTATGTGTGTGGCTCCGTGGCCCTCTGTGTGTGTGGCTCCGTGGCCCTCTGTGTGTGTGTGTGCCTCTGTGCCCCTCTCTATGTGCCCCTCTCTGTCCTGGCGAACTTACCTGAAGACTTCGCTCCAAGTTCGCCCCACTTTGCGCCGCGTTGCGCCACTCACCTGACCTCCGGGCGGCCCTCGCTGCCGGTTTGGTTGCGCTTGCCGCATGCAGGCGCATGCTGGCGGGAACGGCCCTGTACAGGGGATCACCCGACCTCCGCGCGGCCCCCGCTTCTAGTTTGATCGCGCTCATCGCATGGAGTCGGATGCTGGTAGGACAGGCCCTTAAGGCCTTCAGGAGAAGAGAGGGGCCTTGTGTACATGCCCTGGATCCCAGAAGGTGGCAGCACTGTCACAGAGTTAGACAGCAGGCACCCAGGCCCTTCAGCCCAACTCTGCAGCTCCTTCCATATACCCACCACTCTCTGCGTGCCCTCTTTCTAGCTTCCCAGAGCAGGGCAATTGCACACCACACGTCCAGCTGCTTATACACTGGTACAGCTGATGGAGTTGCTGCCTCACCCCCCTGAGACCCTGCTCCCATCCTGACATCAGGTGCTGTCTGCGCAGAGTTTGCACGTTCTCCCTGTGACCGTGTGGGTTTCCCCAGGGTTATTCAGTTTCCTCCCATGTCCCAAAGACGTGTGGGTTTGTAGGTTAATTCTGTAAATTGCTCCCAGTGTGTAGAGAGTGGAGATAACATTGAACTAGTGTGAATGATCATTGTGTACTCTGGGCAAAGGGCATGTTTCCATTCTGTATCTAAACTAAAACAAAAGCATCCACCTTCGAACTCTTACAGTATTTTCCCAGCCGCCTACATCTGTTTGTAGTCTTTGATCTTTGTTTAATCTCTGGTGCGATTCTTTGTCAGCGATGAGTTCGGACCCTGCCTTCCTCTGTCCTGTTTATAGCTAACTTGAAGTGTCCCTTCGTATCTCATCATCAGTTTTATTGCCCTCACCCTGGTTTACAATAGGAACAAAGATAGATACAGAGTGCTGGAGTAACTCAGCGGGTCAGGCAGCATCTGTGGAGAACATGGATAGGTGACGTTTCACAGAGTGCTGGAGTAACTCAGCGGGTCAGGCAGCATCTGTGGAGGACATGGATAGGTGACGTTTCACAGGGTGCTGGAGTAACTCAGCGGGTCAGGCAGCATCTGTGGAGGACATGGATAGGTGACGTTTCACAGGGTGCTGGAGTAACTCAGCGGGTCAGGCAGCATCTGTGGAGGACATGGATAGGTGACGTTTCACTGAGTGCTGGAGTAACTCAGCGGGTCAGGCAGCATCTGTGGAGAACATGGATAGGTGACGTTTCACAGAGTGCTGGAGTAACTCAGCGGGTCAGGCAGCATCTGTGGAGAACATGGATAGGTGACGTTTCACAGAGTGCTGGAGTAACTCAGCGGGTCAGGCAGCATCTGTGGAGAACATGGATAGGTGACGTTTCACAGAGTGCTGGAGTAACTCAGCGGGTCAGGCAGCATCTGTGGAGAACATGGATAGGTGACGTTTCACAGAGTGCTGGAGTAACTCAGCGGGTCAGGCAGCATCTGTGGAGAACATGGATAGGTCCTTTCTTCAGACCCTATCTAGTTTACAGCAGTCTGTGTTTATCTCTGCTCCAGTTAGCTACTCCTTGCAGTTTAAACTGTTTCTCAATATAATTACTGCCTCTTTGTTGGCCTCATTTGCTATCACGCCAGTTAGTGACTATGGTCTGCCCCACCACCCTCTGCTTCCTATCATGAGGTCATTTGTGTATGCAGTGAGCTAGCCCATGGGATCCCATGGGATCTAAGCTGCCACAGCAGTCTGGGGTGGAGCTGGGTGGAGGGGCTGAGTGGCCTTGCCATGGACCTTCCATGTGCTCACCCTCCTGCCCCCTCTCTCTGCAGACGAGGTGTTTGGAAGGAAACACACCCAGTGTTACGGCACCACCCACCATCACTGGGCATCACCAGTGGGCAGGGCAGGCCGTGTGCAGGGAGCGCACGAGCCATGCACAACACAGCACCAGCCTCAGGACAGACAACACAGCAAGGCCGTGAGTGTCAGCACCCCACCCCTGCCCAGACTTCCCCACCCCTCCCCAAACTCTACCTTCCCACCCCAAACCTCCCCACCCCACCCCACCCCAACCCAACCCTCCCCTTCCCACCCCAGACTTCCCCACCCCTCCCCAAACTCTACCTTCCCACCCCAAACCTCCCCTCCCCACCCCACCCCAAACTTCCCCACCCTTCCCTAAACCTCCCCACCCCTCCCCAAACTTCGCCACCCCACCCCTCCCCAAACTTCCCCGCCCCTCCCCAAACTTCGCCACCCCACCCCTCCCCAAAACTCCCCCACCCCTCCCCAAACTTCGCCACCCCACCCCTCCCCAAACTTCCCCACCCCTCCCCATCCCACCCCTCCCCAAACTTTCCCACCCCAACCCAAACTTCCGCACCCCTCTGTAGAGTAACCCTTAATAATTTCAAGATTGATTTCACCATGTGTGTGTTGTTGTGGATCACATGTAAACATTCTCCCCACCCCGCCCCTCCACAAACTTTCCCCCCACCCTTCCACGCGCCCCACCTCCGGTGCTGCGAGGGACCATGTTGCCAGTGCTGCTTCTGCTTCTACACCACAGGCCCCGTTTCAGCCCGAGTCAGAGGGAGGTAGGGCCGGTGCCCCCAGGGCTCGGTCTCTAACCCACCCCCATCGGGCACCGCTCTTCAACCCCCCCGCAAGGAAGGAGACCACACAGCAGGGAATGGGAATTGCCGTCAACTGTGCCATGCTGGTGAGTGTGTGGGGGAGATCACACGTGGGGCACAGGGAGCCATGGGGAAGAGGGGGCACGAGTGGGCACTCACTGCTGTGATGAGTGGGCACCGGGATACACGGGTGTGTGTGGGAACGGGGTTGTGTGGGTACGGGTGTGTGTGGGTGTTTGTGTGTGTGGGTGTGGGTGTGTGTGGGTACATGGGTGTGTGTGGGTACGGGGGTGTGTGTGGGTACGGGGGTGTGTGTGGGTACGTGGGTGTGTGTGGGTACGTGGGTGTGTGGGTACGTGGGTGTGTGTGGGTACGGGGGTGTGTGTGGGTACATGTGGGTACGTGGGTGTGTGTGGGTACGTGGGTGTGTGTGGGTACGGGGGTGTGTGTGGGTACGTGTGTACGGGGGTGTGTGTGGGTACGGGGGTGTGTGTGGGTACGGGGGTGTGTGTGGGTACGTGGGTCTGTGTGGGTGTGTGGGTACGTGGGTGTGTGTGGGTGTGTGTGTGTACGGGGGTGTGTGTGGGTGTGTGGGGGTACGTGGGTGTGTGTGGGTACGTGGGTGTGTGTGGGTACGTGTGGGTACGTGGGTGTGTGTGGGTACATGTGGGTACATGGGTGTGTGGGTACGTGGGTGTGTGGGGGTACGTGTGGGTACGTGGGTGTGTGGGGGTGTGTGTGGGTACGTGTGTACGGGGGTGTGTGTGGGTACGTGGGTGTGTGTGGGTACGTGGGTGTGTGTGGGTACGTGGGTGTGTGTGGGTACGGGGGTGTGTGTGGGTACGGGGGTGTGTGTGGGTACGGGGGTGTGTGTGGGTACGGGGGTGTGTGTGGGTGTAGGGGTACGTGGGTGTGTGTGGGTACGTGGGTGTGTGGGTACGTGGGTGTGTGTGGGTACGTGGGTGTGTGTGGGTACGTGGGGTGTACGGGGGTGTGTGTGGGTACGGGGGTGTGTGTGGGTACGGGGGTGTGTGTGGGTACGGGGGTGTGTGTGGGTACGTGGGTGTGTGGGTACGGGGGTGTGTGTGGGTACGTGTGTACGGGGGTGTGTGTGGGTACGGGGGTTTGTGTGGGTACGGGGGTGTGTGTGGGTGTGTGGGTACGGGGGTGTGTGTGGGTACGGGGGTGTGTGTGGGTACGGGGGTGTGTGTGGGTACGGGGGTGTGTGTGGGTACGGGGGTGTGTGGGTACGGGGGGGTGTGTGGGTACGGGGGTGTGTGTGGGTACGGGGGTGTGTGTGGGTACGGGGGTGTGTGTGGGTACGGGGGTGTGTGTGGGTACGGGGGTGTGTGTGGGTACGGGGGTGTGTGTGGGTACGGGGGTGTGTGTGGGTACGGGGGTGTGTGTGGGTACGGGGGTGTGTGTGGGTACGGGGGTGTGTGTGGGTACGGGGGTGTGTGTGGGTACGGGGGTGTGTGTGTACGGGGGTGTGTGGGGGTGTGTGTGGGTACGGGGGTGTGTGTGGGTACGGGGGTGTGTGTATGTGGGTGTGGGTACAGGGATGTTTGTGGGTACGTGGGTGTGTGTGAGTCTGCGTGGGTGTGTCAGTAGAACACGCTGCCAGGGGCTGTGGTGAAGGCACTGCCTGCTCTGGGTGGGCATGTGGGAATGAGAGAGGTTATGGGTTAGAGGGGGGGGGGTTTAGAGCAGTGAGGGAAAGAGAAGATATGGGTTAGAGCAGGGAGAGGGAATGAGGGAGAATATGGGTTAGAGAGGGGGGGGGTTAGAGCAAGGGGGGGGGATAAGTGCAGGAGGTGTTAGAGCGGGGGGGGGGGGGGTTAGAGCAGGTCAGAGGCAACGGTTCAGGTCTGGTCTGAGTGGGGATGTGCTGTGTGTTTGGCAGAACCCGAGGCCGCAGTCACAGAGCCGAGACAACCGTCCGGTGAGGAAGATGTTCCAGACCACGTCAAACATGGCGGCAGCGGGCAACCCAAAAGCTGCGTGGGGCAGCTACTCACAGACCTACGGAGTGATCAGTCAAAGCGGACTGGACAACCTCCGCACACTCCACAAGCAGCACAAGCCCTAGGGGGCAGGGAGGGGCGGTGAGAGGGGGCAGAGTGGGATAGAGGAGGCAGAGTGGGCGGTGAGAGGGGACAGAGAGGGGACAGAGAGGGGACAGAGAGGGGACAGAGAGGGGAGTGAGGGCAGAGAGGGGAGTGAGAGGGGAGTGAGAGGGGGCAGAGTGGTGGCAGAGAGGGGGGTGAGAGGGGGCAGAGTGAGGGCAGTCGGTGGCAGTCGGTGCACCACTGGACGAATGTTCCACAGGCAGGGGACAGGGCGTGCTGGGTGGAGGGACAGGAGACTGGGTTACCGGAGACAGGGGTGAGGGTGCTGGAAAGAGGGGTGTGGTGGTGATGATCATCCCTGACTTCCAGTGGGAGGGGGGTGTGGACAGGGGGTACCGTGCTGATGTTTGTGACGTGTGTGAAGTGAGGGGTGGGTGTGTAGTTCTGTAAATGCTGGGACCAGAGGTTTATAATTAAAGTTTTTACAACAGGATTGACGGTGTCTGCATTGACCACCCCCTCCCTACCCCCGCTCCCACAACCCTACACCCCCTCCCCATCCCCCACCCCACAACCCTACACCCCCACCCCCTCCCCATCCCCCACCCCACAACCCTACACTCCCTCCCCATCCCCCCACAACCCTACCCCCCTCCCCATCCCCCACCCCACAACCCTACACCCCTCCCCATCCCCCACCCCACAACCCTACACCCCCTCCCCATCCCCCACCCCCTCCCCACCCCACAACCCAACACCCCCTCCCCATCCCCCTCCCCACCCCACAACCCTACACCCCCTGGGTGGGTGCCTGGAAGGCGCTGCCAAGGGTGGTTGTGGAGGCAGATATGATAGTGGTGTTTAAAATGCTTTTCGAGAGGGATGTGGAGCATGTGCAGACAGAGGAGATGAGTTGAACTTGGCCTCATGTTGTGCACAAGCATTAATGGCTGTGGGGCCTGTTTCTATGCTGTACGTTACTATGTTCCTTGTACCCTAAACCAATGTCCTGTAGTTTTGCATGTCTCTGATGAAAAGGAAAGCTATCCCGCAGTCTCCCCCATCTATACTACATAACTCTATGTATAGAACATTGAACAGTACAGCACAGGGACAGGCTCTGTGGCCCACAATGTCTGTGCCCAACATGATATTGACCAACCCTAATCCGTGTGCACATGATCCATATCCCTCCATTCCCTGCATATCCATCTCCCTTTCCAAATGTCTCTTAAACGCCACTATAATATCTGCCTCCACCACCACCCCAGGCAGCCTGTTCCAAGCACCCACCACGTGCCCCACACATCTTCTTTAAACTTTGTCCCTTTCACCTTCAAACTATACTCTGTAGTATTTAATATTTCCATCCTGTGAAATAGGTCCTGTCTGTCTACCCGATCTATGCCTCTCCTAATTGTACATACAGGTCAGGTCTCTCCTCAATCTCTGGCATTCCAGTGAAATTATTCCAAGTGTGTTCAACCTCCCCCTAGAGCGAATACCCTCGTCTCTAGGTATCATTCTGATCAATCTCCTTTCCAAAGCCTCATGTCCTTCATGTATTGAGGCGACCAGAACTACATACAATGCACCAAATGCGGCTTAACCAAAGTCCCTTAAAGCTGCATCATGACTTCCTGCCTCTAGCATGTCCAGACCCTGAATAATCTTATATGTTTCTATAAGATCCCCTCTCATCCTCCGTAATTCCAGAGTATACAACCCCAGCAGCACAATTCTATCAACATATGACAGTCCTGCCGTCCCGGGAATTAACCTTTTGGACATACGCTGCACTCCCTCAATAACAAGAATGTCCTTCCTCAATTTGTGAGACCAAAACTGCACACAATACTCCAGGTGTGGTCTCACTAGGGCCCTGTACAACTGCAGAAGGACGTCTGCTCCTAAACTCAACTCCTCTTGTTATGAAGGCCAACATGCCATTCGCTTTCTTCACTGCCTGCTGTACCTGCATGCTTAACTGATGAACAAGGACCATCAGATCCCGTTGTACTTCCCCTTTTCCCAACTTGACACCATTTAGATAGTAATCTGCCTTTTTGTTTTTGCCACCAAAGTGGATAACCTCACATTTATCTACATTTTACTTCGGAGTCACGTGAGTGACTACGTGAAGACCCCGCCAGCACGCATGCGCGACATATCGTCGTACGCATGCGGAAGCGACGGTCGGGAGGAGCGGGGCTCCTCCAGCGCAAGTTAAATAGTTTGCGCCAGGTAAGTCTCACCGGAGGAGTGAGTCGTCGACACAGAGAGAGATGGAAGCACGAAAATCAAAAAGAGCTGCAGCCAAAGCAACTGCAAAAGAAAGCAGCCAGCAGAGAGCCGCCTCTCCAGAGCTACAGGTTCTACCTGCAGCTCCCGACTTTTCGCCATTCGGGACCGTTGGTACGCCACGGTCAGGCGGGGAAGCCACCCGGAGGTCGGCCGGGGCCGACTCAGCGGAGTCCGGTCCCGAGGACACCCCGTTCGCGGACAGCGACGGAGGTCGTCTTTCCCGCATGGAGCGGATGATGGAGCAGTTGCTCCAACGTGACCTGCTAATGCAGGGGCAGGATCACAGTAGGCCTACTAGCAGGCCCACGGCAGGTTCCTACAGGGGACTGCCTAATGTCTCCCCCTCTATACAGGGGAGCATTGAGGGTCAGAACTGGGCTGACCCAGAAGAAAGGGAGTTGGCTGAATCACCGACCGTGTCAGGGGTGTGTGAAGGCTTTATGGATGTGGTGAACAAGCATGCCATGCCCGAACAGAAGGGCTTACCCATCCACCCCAAACTGGCTGCCAGTATTAACTATATGGCAACAAACCAGCTGCAGGAACAGGCCATAAATGCTACGGCAGATAAATACATGGCACCAGCAAACTGCAGTTCATTGAATGTCCCTGCAGTAAACAACCCTATATGGGGGAATATGAGCCCATCGAGCAGAGGACAGGAGATTAAACTTCAGAGGATCCTGAAGCTCCTAACCGCGGGAATTACGGCAGTGGCAAGAACTGCAGTGGGTGTAGATATGCCGGAGGAACTACAAGATGCATTGGCTCTGCTGTGCAACACACAGTACGAGATTAACAACTTTCGGAAAAGCATCATAAAGCCGGCGCTTAACCCCAAATTTGCGGGGTTGTGTAAGCCTGGGAAGACTCAGCCTCCTAGCCTGCTGTTCGGGGAAGATCTCCCTAAGCAGGTTAAAGACCTGGATGAGGAGGCAAAGGCTTTGGGCCTTATAAAGATACCGGGTTTCCCTAAACCCCACTACCCGCAAAGACAGCACCCCTACACATCCACCAGGCAGAGTTACCATTCCAGGTCTGCAGGTGGTGAAAGCTCGAAGGCCGGCAATCCTGCACAAAGGTCTTTTTTAGGCCATGGCCCAGGCCGGCCTTCTTGGAAGATGCGCCACTCCCAGAACACTCCCAACCAGCCAAGGAAGCAAGGGCAGAGACCTCAACACCGGCAGTAACCATGGAGGTAGGTGGGTCTGGAGTCCCCAGGAACACATCTTGTCTAAATTCACTGTATGTGAGGGGCAGGTTGCACTTGTTCTACGAGAATTGGCTCACTGTTACCTCTGATCCTTATATACTCAGGAGTATTCAGGGCTACAAAATTGAATTTATTCACGAACTCCCTACCCCGGTTCAGCATGTCCCTAGCCGGAAATTTATCCTTTCTCAACAAGAGAAGGCAGCAGGACATGCAGAGCTTCATAGGTTAATAGAGAAAGGGGTAGTGGAGAAAGCCACCAAAGAACCCCGGGAGTTCGTGTCCAATATATTCACCAAAAATAAAAAAGACGGCGGTTGCCGCATCATTATTGACTTAACTGAACTGAATACTTCTGTCCAGTATATTCATTTCAAAATGGACACTTTCGACACTGCTATACAGTTAATAGGTCATGGGTACTACATGGCATGCATTGACCTCAAGGATGCATATTATTCAGTACCCATACACAAGGATCATAGGAGATATTTAAAATTTATCTGGATGGGACAATTATGGCAATACAAAGCCTTGCCTAATGGGTTATCATCAGCACCCAGATTGTTTACCAAAATATTGAAACCAGCTTTGGCCTGTTTAAGGAAACAGAACCATACTGTTATGGCTTATCTAGACGACATCCTCATTGTGGGGGAAAATTTGGAAACGGCCACTTTGGCAGTAACAGCCACTAAACAGCTTTTTCAGAAGCTGGGTTTCATTATACATCCAGATAAATCTATATTGGAACCCTCTACCACCATGAAGTACTTGGGGTTCATCATCAACTCTGAGCAAATGTCTATCACGTTGCCACCAAGCAAGGTGGAGGACCTGATAGAGGCTTGCAGGGGCCTCTTTGGCACTAAGGATCCATCCATTCGACGGGTGGCCAGGGTGATTGGGAAGATAGTAGCTGCATTTCCGGGAGCTCAGTTTGGGCCTTTACATTACCAAAACTTACAAAGAGCAAAAATTACAGCGCTCAAAAATCAGGCTGGCCATTTTGATAGGCCAATGAAAATACCGGAGAAGGCAAAAGCCGAACTATATTGGTGGATGGGCAATGCCCAAAACTGCTCTAAACCAATCACTATCATCAATCCCTCGGTCACCTTACAAACAGATGCCAGTGCCAAAGGGTGGGGAGCTACTAACACTACCTCTAGTTGTGGAGGTAGATGGAGTGCACAGGAGTTAACCCAATTCAAAAACTTGGGGATTAACTATTCAGAAATGCTGGCAGCATTTCACGGCCTTAAAGCATACTGCACTAATATGCACAAAGTCCATATAAGGATACAAATTGACAACACCACGGTGGTAGCCTATATTAACCACATGGGCGGTATTAAGTCGATATCATGTGATGAATTGGCAAACAATATCTGGCACTGGTGTCTGCAAAGAGAAATCTGGATATCAGCTACTTACCTTCCAGGTAAGCTAAACACAGTGGCAGACACCAGATCACGTAAATTCAACGACAACATAGAATGGATGTTGGATCGGAGTGTGTTTTCAGATATTGTAGAACGGTATGGAACACCAGATATCGACCTTTTCGCATCCAGGCTTAATCACCAACTACCAACATATGTTGCTTGGGAACCAGACCCGGGGGCAGTAGCGATGGATGCATTCTCGCTACATTGGGGAGATCTTTTTTGCTACGCTTCTCCCCCTTTCTGCCTCATCAGTCGGGTCTTGCAGAAAATTAAGCAAGACTCCGCATCGGGAATTTTGGTGGTGCCCGACTGGCCTACCCAACCATGGTTCCCTATGGTACGGAAGATGGCCACAGAACCCTGCATCAGGGTGAACAAAAGATCTAGTCTGCTCATTCACCCTGTTACAGGGGAACATCATCCATGTCATGATCGCATGGATCTATTAATTTGCAGATTCTAAAACGGCCACTTCATGGATACGGACTCTCCAACAGGACCATTGACACCATCACAGCAGCCTGCAGAGAGTCCACAAGGAAGCAGTATCTGACCTACATCAGAAAATGGGAAGGATTCTGCGTCTCAGCCAACACCACTTATGAAACTGCCACTATCACGGAAGTGCTGGAATTTTTGGCTACCCTTCATTTCGATGAGGGTTTGAGTTACAGTGCCATCAACTGTGCCAGGAGTGCCCTATCATCCTACCTGGGCCAGGGAAGTGACCAATTGGGCATTGGATCACATCCCCTAGTGTCCAAATTTATGAGGGGAATATTCAATTCCAATCCCCCCAGGCCTAGATACAGCCATACTTGGGATATCAGCACGGTCTTGACCATGCTACGAGGATGGACGCCTATCACGGGACTCCCTTTGGCCAAACACGTACAAAATGGTCATGATTATGGCACTTATCACGGCACAACGGGTCCAGTCCCTGCACAAACTCAATTTGGATGCAATGACCTCCACCGGTGATAAAGTCACTTTTTATGTGCAGGGACTATTGAAACAAGATCGTCCCGGAGTGTCTGGTCATACATTAGAGTTTCTGGCTTACCCAACAGATTCTCGCCTCTGTATCGTTACATTAATTTTACGATACATTTCAGTTACTAAAAATCTAAGGGGCACGGAGACAGCATTGCTCATCAGTCACAAGAAACCCCATCATAGAGTCACGGTGCAAACCATTTCCAGATGGTTAAGGGTGGTATTGGATGCGGCGGGGGTGGATACTAACATTTATAAATCTCACTCCACCAGGGCAGCATCCACCTCGGCGGCCAGGAGGATGGAAGTACCTCTGGATCACATCCTGGCCACAGCGGGTTGGAGTAACGAAAAGACATTCCACCGCTTTTACTTTAAACCCGTGACCTCCCCTGATACTTTTGCAGGGAGGATTTTAAGTACTGCCAGATAGTACCCTTTTGGGACTATATTGTTTTGGTATGAATAAATACCTGTTTTTGTTTTTCAGCCAGTGTCTTGTCTGAATTACGTTCATCCTCTTATCCCAACTTTAGCGGTGTGTGAGCATGGAGCTTCCAGGGCATGAAATCACAGAGCTTTGAAATCTTCACGTAGTCACTCACGTGACTCCGAAGTAAAATAGTAAGATTAAACGAGAACTTACCAGTTTGAAGTTTGATCTTTATTTTATGAGGAGTTACGATGAGGGATTACGTGCCCTCCGCTCCCAACCCTCTATTATAAAGATCACCTGGTATGAAAGTTCTCTTTTTTATCTTACTATATTAGTCATTGTGACTGTTTGTTCTGTGATTTCACACCACTGCTTTGAAGAATGTCGCGCATGCGTACTGGCGGGGTCTTCACGTAATCCCTCATCGTAACTCCTCATAAAATAAAGATCAAACTTCAAACTGGTAAGTTCTCGTTTAATCTTACTATTAAACTGCATTTGCTGTGCATCTGCCCACTCACCCAACCTGTCCAAGTCGCCCTGCATTCTCATAGCATCCTCTTCACAGTTCACACTGCCACCCAGCTTTGTGTCATCTGCAAATTTGCTAATGTTACTTTGAATCCCTTCATCTAAATAATTGATGTATATTATGAATAGCTGCGATCCCAGCACCGAGCCTTGCGGTACCCCACTAGTCACTGCCTTCCATTCTCAAACTGACCCATTAATCCCAATTCTTTGTTTCCTGTCTGCCAACCAATTTTCTATCCATGTCAGCACTCTACCCCCAATACCATGTGCTCTAACTTTGCCCACTTATCTCCTATGTGGGACCTTATCAAATGCTTTCTGGAAGTCCAGGTACACTACATCCACTGGCTCTCCCTTGTCCATTTTCCTAGTTACATCCTCAAAAAATTCCAGATGATTAGTCAAGCATGATTTTCCCTTCATAAATCCACGCTGACTCAGACCGATCCTGCTACTGTTATCCAAATGTTCCACTATTTCATCTTTTATAATTGACTCCAGCATCTTCCCCACCACCGATGTCAGGCTAACTGGTCTATAATTCCGTTTTCTCTCTCCTGCCTTTCTTAAAAAGTGGGATAACATTAGCTACCCTCCAATCCACAGGAACTGATCCTGAATCTATAGAACATTGGAAAATTATCACCAATGCGTCCACGATTTCCGGGGTCACTTCCTTAAGTACCCTGGGATGCAGACCATCAGGCCCTGGGGATTTATCAGCCTTCAGTCCCACCAGTCTACCCAAAACCATTTCCTGCCTAATGTGCATTTCCTTCACTTCCTCCGTCACCCTAGATCCTCTGGCCACTATTATATCAGGAAGATTGTTTGTGTCCTCCTTAGTGAAGACGGGTCCAAAGTACCTGTTCAACTCATCTGCCATTTCCTTGTTCCCCATAATAAATTCACCTTTTTCAGTCTTCAATGGTCCAATAGGAGCCGGGAGGTTCTACTGCAGTTGTACAGGGTTTTGGTGTGGCCACACTTGGAGTATTGGGTACAGTTTTGGTCTCCAAATTTGAGGAAAGACATTCTTGCCATAGAGGGGGTACAGAGAAGATTCACCAGACTGATTCCCGGGATGTCAGGACTTTCATATGAGGAAAGACTGGATAGACTCGGCTTGTACTCGCTAGAATTTGGAAGATTGAGGAGGGATCTTATAGAAACTTACAAAATTCTTAAAGGGTTGGACAGGCTAGATGCAGGAAGATTGTTCCCGATGTTGGGGGAGTCCAGAACAAGGGGTCACAGTTTAAGGATAAGGGTGAATTCCTTTAGTGCCAAGATGAGGAAAACATTTTTCACACAGAGAGTGGTGAGTCTTTGGAATTCTCTGCCACAGAAGTTAGTTGAGGCCAGTTCATTGGCTATATTTAAGAGGGAGTTAGATGTGGTCCTTGTGGCTAAAGGGATCATGGAGGTATGAAGAGAAGGCAGGTACAGGATACTGAGTTCGATGATCAGCCATGATCATATTGAATGGCGGTGCAGGCTCAAAGGGCTGAATGGCCTACTCCTGCACCTATTTTCTATGTTTCTAAATTTGGTCTTAACTATTTTTTTCCTCTTCACATACCTAAAGAAGCTTTTACTATCCTCCTTTATATTCTTGGCTAGCTTACCTTCGTAACTCATCTTTTCTCCCCATATTGCCTTTTTATTTATCTTCTTTGTTATTTTTTATTTTTATTTATTAGAAGCAGTGCACAAAAATATAGCCAGCGGCATATGACACAATACAGTTATTGCACAGCTTCAATTTTAATTTTTAGCTATAGTTAAGAGAAAAGAAGAGAGAAAAAGCGAGAAAGAGAAAAGTTGATGTGCAAGGATAGAACCCCGAGACTACCAAATTGGTGTAGCCAAAGAGTGAATAAATAAAAGAAATAAGGAAGACGTAGAGAAATAAAAAGACAAAAACAGAAAGAAAAACAAAAGGTGATGATATATGTGCCTCGTGTCCCTCCCCACACACCACCCAACCCGTAATTAGCGCTCACTCCAAAATTGTGTTGCACTATACTATACTTGTAATAAATCATTGAATGATGTCCATGTCTTCGAAAAATGCTCTGGTTTTTCTACTATGACAAGTCCAATATTTTCAAGATGTAGCGTCTCAGACATGTTTGTAATCCACATTTTAAGGGTAGGGGCGGATGTATGGTTCCAAAATTTGAGTATTAGTTTTTTAGTTATCTTCTGTTTCTCTTTAAACAGTACCCAACCCTCTGTCTTCCCGCTTATCTTTGCCATTTTATACTTCTCTTCTATTTTATACTGTCCCTGACAGCCACGGTCGCCCCTTATTCCTCTTGGAATCTTTCTTCCTCTTTGGAATGAACTGATCCTGCACCTTCTTTATTATTCCCAGAAATACCTGCCATTGTTCCGCTGTCAACCCAGCTAGGATCTCTTTCCAGTCAACTTTGGCCAGCTCCTCCCTCATGGTTCCATAGTCCCCTTTATTCAACTGTAACACAGACACCTCCGATTTACCCTTCTCCCTCTCCAATTGTAGATTAATACTTATCACATTACGGTCACTACCTCCTAATCGCTCATTTACCTTGTTTTTTTAATCAAATCCAGTTTGTTGCACAACACTAAATCCAGAATTGCCTTCTCCCTGGTAGGCTCCTGTGCAAGCTGCTCTAAGAATCCATCGCGAAGGCACTTCACACACTCCCTTTCTTGGGGTCCAGTACCAACCTGACTTTCCCAGTCTACCTGCATGTTGAAATCTCCCATAACAACCGTAGCATTACCTTTGTGACGTGCCAATTTTAACTCTTGATTCAACTTGCAGCCTATATCCAGGCTACTGTTTGGGTTACTGTTTAACTCCCTGCACCAGCCCCCCAGCCACACATTCAGATCCCAGATCTCCCTGTTCTTAGCCTTGCTAGCACGAGGTACTGGAACCAATCCAGAGATAACCACCCTCGAAGTCCTGCTTTTCAGTCTTCTTCCTAAATCTCTAAACTCGCGTTGCTGAACCTCTTTCCTCTTCTTCCCGACATCGTTTGTGCCCATTTGCACAACTACTGCTGGCCGTTCACCTTCCTTCTCGAGGATTTTCTGAAGTCGGTTTGTGATATCTTGAACCCTGGCATCAGGGAGGCAACAGACCATCCTAAAGTCTCGCCTGCCACCACAGAATCTTCAGCCCGCTCCTCGGACAATGGAATCGCCCACCACTATAGCTCTGCCTGACGTCGGTCTCGCCAGTCGAGTCTCATCTCTAGGATAGGAGCCACCGACCTGTCCGCTGCTTGGACTGGAAGTGTCGTCTGCCCTGACAGCTCCCAAAAGGGTGTACCTGTTTTAATTGGGCACAGCCTCTGGGGTCTCCTGCACTCCACGGTTACTCGCCTTTCTCACAGTCTCCCATCTTCGCTCTTCCTGTATCCTTGGCCTGACAACCTCACTGTAGGTCCTGTCCATGAAACTCTCATTTTCCAAGATGGACCTGAGGTCATCCGGCTGCTTCTCCAGTTCCCTAATGCGTTCATTCAGGAGTTGCACCTGGACACAATATCTGCAGGTGTAGTTTCCAGAAGATCCAACAGTGTCTCTGACCTCCCACATCCTGCAAACCTCACGCTGAATCATCTTACCCGTCATGTCTTCCCTGCGTCTCGTCCTCTCCAACTTTTGGCGTAGTCTCCTCTCCTCAGCCTCCTCGCCGAAGAATCTCGAGCCAAAGTCGGACTTTTCTCACAAGGCACTTCACTTCCCTCAACAAGGCCGCTCCCCTACAGCAACCTTGCTTATATTGCCTGGTAAATTGCCAAATTCGTCAATTTACGAGTTAAATTCATCAGTTTTAAACTGTCTTTCCCTGTGACTCACCTTCTTTCTCATGGATTTTCAAGCCAATAGTCTCTTCTCTCCGGGGTACACAAGAGGCTTGAGAAACTCAGCGGGTGCAGCAGCATCTAAGGAGCGAAGGAGATAGGCGACGTTTCGGGCCAAAACCCTTCTCTCCACTTCTGCTTGCTGTTTCTCCAAGCTCCACGTAATCACATTTTATTGCACTTCAGTGTTATATCTTTGCACCAAATGTTGCACCCTTTGTCATGTATCCCTGCTCTCTGGATGGCTTGATTGCCATCATGTATCGTCTTTTCTTTGACTGGATTGCACGCAAACAAAAGTTTTTCAGTATGGGGGGGAGGAGACAAAGGACAATGGGACCCGGCGTAGGGCAACCGCTATGGAGGGAGAGACTGTGTGTTTTGACACTTTGTCAGAGCCGTATGTGGCTGCTATTTGTATACATTTGGCATGCAAGGAAAAAATCTCACTGTGCCTAGTTACATGACATGGCAAGGACATGGCAGACCAATTGAATAACTACTTTGGTTCTGTCTTCACTAAGGAAGACATAAATAATCTGCCGGAAATAGCAGGGGACCGGAGGTCAAATGAGATGGAACTGAGTGAAATCCAGGTTAGCCGGGAGGTGGTGTTATGTAAATTGAATGGATTAAAGGCCGATAAATCCCCAGGGCCAGATAGGCTGCATCCCAGAGTACTTAAGGAGGTAGCCCCAGAAATAGTGGATGCATTAGTGATAACTTTTCAAAACTCTTTAGATTCTGGCGTAGTTCTTGAGGATTGGAGGGTAGCTAATGTAACCCCACTTTTTAAAAAGGGAGGGAGAGAGAAAACGGGGAAGTACAGACCAGTTAGTCTAACATCGGTAGTGGGGAAACTGCTAGAGTCAGTTATTAAAGATGGGATAGCAGCACATTTGGAAAGTGGTGAACTCATTGGACAAAGTCAGCATGGATTTATGAATGGTAAATCATGTCTGACTAATCTTATAGAATTTTCGAGGATGTAACGAGTAGAGCGTATATTTGAGAACCTGTGGATGTGTTATATCTGGACTTTCAGAAGGCTTTCGACAAGGTCCCACATAAAAGATTAGTATACAAGCTTAAAGCACACGGTATTGGGTGTTCAATGTTGATGTGGATAGAGAACTGGCTGGCAGACAGGAAGCAAAGAGTAGGAGTAAACGGGTCCTTTTCAGAAAGGCAGGCAATGACTAGTGGGGTACCGCAAGGCTCAGTGCTGGGACCCCAGCTATTTACAATATATATTAATGATCTTGATGAGGGAATTAAATGCAACATCTCCAAGTTTGCAGATGACACGAAGCTGGGGGGTAGTGTTAGGTGTGAGGAGAATGCTAGGAGGCTGCAAGGTGATTTGGATAGGATGGGTGAGTGGGCAAATGCATGGCAGATGCAGTATAATGTGGATAAATGTGAGGTTATCCACTTTGGTGGCAAAAACAGGAAAGTAAGACTATTATCTGAATGTTGGCCGATTAGGAAAAGGGGAGATGCAACGAGACCTGGGTATCATGGTACCACCAGTCATTGAAAGTAGGCATGCAGGTGCAGCAGGCTGTGAAGAAAGCGAATGGTATGTTGGCATTCATAGCAAAAGAATTTGAGTACAAGAGCAGGGAGGTTCTACTGCAGTGGTACAGGGTCTTGGTGAGGCCACACCTGGAGTATTGCGTACAGTTTGGGGCTCCTAATCTGAGGAAAGACATTCTTGCCATAGAGGGAGTACAGAGAAGGTTCACCAGACTGATTCCTGGGATGGGAGGACTTCCATACGAAGAAAGACTGGATAGACTCGGCTTGTACTTGCTGGAATTTAGAAGATTGAGGGGGGATCTTATAGAGACTTTAAAAATTCTTAAGGGGTTGGACAGGCTAGATGCAGGAAGATTGTTCCCGATGTTGCGGAACTCCAGAACAAGGGGTCGCAGTTTAAGGATAAGGGGGAAGTCTTTTAGGACCAAGATGAGAAAATCATTTTTCACTCAGAGAGTGGTGAATCTGTGGAATTCTCTGCCACAGAAGGCAGTTGAGGCCAGTTCATTGGCTATATTTAAGAGGGAGTTAGATGTGGCCCTTGTGGCTAAAGGGATCAGGGAGTATGGAGAGAAGACAGGTACTGGATACTGAGTTGGATGATCCGCCATGATCATATTGAATGGCGGCGCAGGCTCAAAGGGCCGAATGGCCTACTCCTGCACCTATTTTCTATGTTTCTATGTGACAATACAGTATTTCTATTCCCGAATAGCTGCTTCATCCCAGGCAAAGTGCTGCAAACATCCTCTCCAGTCGGTTGAAGGTGAGTGGAGGCTAGGGGTTGATGCGTAGAGGCGTTTGGCCTGGGTGCCCACAGGCAACCCCCGAGGGACAGTTCCATCACATCTGATGGCCAGGCCAACAGCTGCAGCACCTTCCTCTATTAAACTGATAAAAAGGAATGCTGAGGTTAGTGTGCAGTGTTCGAGCCTGAATTGGAGCTCATGGTTTTCAGGTTCCTGGGCCCTCTTCCTGATGGTAGCTGTGAGATGAGAGCATGGCCAGGTGGTGTGGGTCTCTGATGATGCTGGCTGCTGTTCTGAGGCAGCACAATCCTGTAGATCCCGGTGATGGTGGGGAGGTCAGGGCTGCAGCGATGTCTGAGTGGTGGCGTTTGGTCCAACTTTGCCGTTGGGAGCTGGGGAACGGTGATGGGGAGGTGCTGCTCCTTCACCACTGCTGCCGGGTCAGGAGCTCTCGGACAACATTGGTGCAGAGGACTGGCATGTCCAGAACATAGATTACAACTATACAGCACAGAACGGGCCCAATCTCCGTGCCTAACATGATGCCGTTAAACTATTCTCCTCTGCCTGCATGCCATTCAATTCCCCCCATTCTCTACATATCCATGTGCCTATGTAAAGGCTTCTCAAGTGCCACTATTGGATCTTCCACCACCACTACCCCTGGCTTTACCTTTTTTTAACCTTAATTTTATCCTTGTAATGTCATTGCTGAGGTGACCGGTTGTCTTGTCAAAAACATTTCATTGTACCGTTGACCCTGTGTTAACCTATATATGACAAATAAAACTGAACTGGACTGGACTGGACTGGACTGCACCCACAACCTCTGTATAAAACAACATACACTGTACATTTCCTTTGATGTGCCAGAGAACTCAATCTCATACCCCTGAATCCAAGCATCATTCTGGTCAACCGCCTTGCACCCTTTCTGAAGCCTCCACGACCTTCCTATAATGGGGTGACCACAACAGTGCACAGAACCCCAAATGTGGCCTGATCAATGTTTTATAGAGCTCACAATTACAATGAATGAATGAATGAATGAATGAATACGTTTATTGGCCAAGTATTCACATACTAGGAATTTGCTTTGATGTTCTGCCCGCAAGTGACAACATGACATTTAGTCACAGTTAGGAATGACATTAAGCATTAATCATAAAACATTACCGTTTAAACATGTGAAGTAAATAAAATACCAGAGCAAAAGGAGGCTACAGATTTTTGGTTATTGAGTAGAGCTACTCGTGGAAAAAAAGTAGTTTTTATGTCTGGCTGTGGCAGCTTTGACATACTTGGGCCGCATGCCAGTGAGGCAGACAATAGAAAGATACTTGGCTAAGGAGCTGGTGCTGGAGGGGCTTCAGATACATGGATCATTGAGTCCTCCAAGGCAGTGCAAGAGGAGCACCTCAACTGGAAGTGGAGACCAATATTCTGTTTGACTTGTGGCTTTCTGCCAAGCAATTATCTCAGCTCAGGTAACTCTGCCCAGCTTCGCATGTTCCCACCTGCATCAGCAGGTGAGAAGGGCAGTCGCCCAAGGCTGGCTCTGTCAGGCAGATCAGTACAAGTGACAAAGCTGTTCTGCAGAATGTTGCTTCTCGCCACATCCGCACACCTGTCAATCTCAGTCCAGATGTGCATTTGGGAAGAAAGCCCCCATCGCTATAGGACAGTGGTTCTTAACCTTTTTGACCCCATCAGACATTCTTGGTCAGTACCGCGACCCCCCGAAACAAAAATTGAAAAAAACCCAGCCCGATTTATCCAAACATATCAGCCAATACTCAGTCACCGGGATGGCTGAAATTGCTTTGCAGCCATCAGCCAATGAAAACGAATGGTCGCCAGGCAGCACCTCAGGTCAGTGTGGGCCACAAGCCTACTGTGTGCCTTCGCTTTCAGCATCACCATGGTTGAGAATCCAGCTTCACAGCGATAGGTTGAGGGGGACCGGACCAATAGGGCCAGGGTCCTCTTCGAAAGAACAGGTTCCAGCTTCACTTTCAGCCAAACCGTGGTGAGCTCTTGTTCCATGAAGTTACTCTTGAGCTGCGCATCTTCACGACTTTGGTAAAATTCATGCCATGTCAGTCAGTATCGCTGATGGCACCGTCTTCTACAGAAAAGGGCGGGATGTTGCACTCATCACGAGAACGGTCGTCCAGTCCAGGGAAGTAACGTTTGATGGCTTCAGTAATTGCCACAAGGTGGGTCGAGATCTCCTCGTGGAAGTGGCATTCAGTATCTGCAGAGCCGTCACCTCAGGGAAGATAGTCGTGTCACTGTCCTGGACTCTTCTCTAGTAAAGTTGAATCTTCCTCCTGAACGCTGCCACTTTGTCACGACCCATGTGTAGCATTGAGAGGTTTCCTTGGAGTGACAGGTTCAAGGAATTCACCTCGGCGAAGAAGTCAGTCAAGTAAGCAACCTTCATCACGAACAGTTCACCCTATATCTTTTCATCAAGCTGATTCTCCTTCTCGGTACACCCTCTCTCCAAGAACAGCGTTATTTCCTCTCGATGGGTAAAATGGGTAAATGTAAGGCCTACTCACAGTTTGGCCATGCACAAACGCTAACACACGGCAGTTGACAAGCATGAGCCTCGATCACACATGATCCAGCCTCGATCACACATGATCCATTTCCACACATGAAACAAAATACTGTGTGTGGTATGTACCTTTTTTAGGTTCCTAAAAATGGTCTCAACAAATTGATATGTTATTTATGACCCCTTCATGACCCTCAGAAAAGCCCTAAGTGACCCCCAGTTTAAGAACCTCCGCTCTAGGATATCACTCATCATTTGCTCAGTTCTGGACCAACACATTGGAAAGGAGAAATTGGCAGGAAAGGCTGTAGTGCTGATTTATCAGAATGACCAGGGAGCCTAGAGGACTAGATTACCACTGGCTGCACTGCTGATTACATGATCTGGGTGCTTAAAATCACAGACACAGGGAAACAGGCCCTTTGGCCCACCTTGTACATGGGCTGGTCCCATTTGTCTGCATTGGGCCCGTAGCCTTCCTATCAAATGTATCAGCGCAGTCTGCGAGCTGCATAGTCCGCATGGGACCTGTGCAGCTGGGACCATATTCTGCACAGGGCCAAAGGGCCCATTTCCCTGCTGTTCCTGTGACTATGATTCTCTGACACTGATGCCTGGGAGCATCAGGATGGGACTGGGAGCTCAGCAATGTTTCAGGAGCACAGCGTGAGTGGCAGCAGGAGTACAGCAGCCATACGGCAATATGGATGACCACAGAGCAAGAGCAGGACACAGTGGATACTTACACTGAACACAGCCGGGCAGTGCAAGGGAGAGCAGGCTCGGCAAGCAATGGTGGGGGCACTGCGTGATCCGTGAGTGAGAGGAGGGGGTGAGTGAAAGGGGAGGGGGTGAGATGGGGAGGAGGGGGGGTGTGACATGGGGGGGTTAAACGGGTGAGGGTGAGAGGGGAGGGAGCGAGTGAGGGGGGAGGGGTCGGTGAGGGGGGAGGGGAGGGGGGGGGCGAGGGGAGGGGGGGTGAGGGGAGGGGGGGTGAGTGAGAGGGGAGGGGGTCAGTGGATGGTGAGGGGAGGGTGGAGGTGAGTGAGAGGGGAGGGGGTGAGTGAGGGGAGAGGGTGGGTGAGGGGGGAGGGGGTGAGTGAGAGGGGAGGGGGTGAGTAAGAGGGGAGGGGGTGAGTGAGAGGGGAGGGGGTGAGAGGGTGAGAGGGGAGGGGGTGAGTGAGAGGGGAGGGGGTGAGTGAGGGGGGAGAGGGTGGGTGAGGGGGGAGGGTGGGTGAGGGGAGAGGGTGGGTGAGGGGGGGGGGGTGGGTGAGGGGGGAGAGGGTGGGTGAGAGGGGAGAGGGTGGGTGAGAGGGGGGGGTGAGTGAGAGGGGAGGGGGTGAGTGAGAGGGGAGGGGAGGGTGAGAAGGGAGGAGGTGAGTGAGAGGGGAGGGGGTGAGTGAGAGGGGAGGGGGTGAGTGAGGGGAGAGGGTGGGTGAGGGGGGAGAGGGTGGGTGAGGGGGGAGAGGGTGGGTGAGAGGGGGGGGTGAGTGAGAGGGGAGGGGGTGAGTGAGAGGGGAGGGGGTGAGTGAGGGGAGAGGGTGGGTGAGGGGGGAGAGGGTGGGAGAGGGGAGAGGGTGGGTGAGGGGGGAGAGGGTGGGTGAGAGGGGAGAGGGTGGGTGAGAGGGGGGGTGAGTGAGAGGGGAGGGGGTGAGTGAGAGGGGAGGGGAGGGTGAGAAGGGAGGAGGTGAGTGAGAGGGGAGGGGGTGAGTGAGAGGGGAGGGGGTGAGTGAGAGGGGAGGGGGTGAGTGAGGGGAGAGGGGGGGTGAGTGAGGGGAGAGGGTGGGTGAGGGGGGAGAGGGTGGGTGAGGGGGGAGAGGGTGGGTGAGAGGGGGGGGGGTGAGTGAGAGGGGAGGGGGTGAGTGAGGGGGGAGGGGGTGAGTGAGGGGGGAGAGGGTGGGAGAGGGGAGAGGGTGGGTGAGGGGGGAGAGGGTGGGTGAGGGGGGAGAGGGTGGGTGAGAGGGGAGAGGGTGGGTGAGAGGGGGGGGGGTGAGTGAGAGGGGGGGGGGGTGAGTGAGAGGGGAGGGGGGTGAGTGAGAGGGGAGGGGGTGAGTGAGAGGGGAGGGGAGGGTGAGAAGGGAGGAGGTGAGTGAGAGGGGAGGGGGTGAGGGGCTGGGTTACATCAGGCAGCGTGAGAGATCAACAGTGGGCGGTGAAGGTGGTCTTTCTGCATTCCTGGTCAGGGCAGGGTAGGGCGGCGGGGAGCGGCCTTGAAGCCAGATTGCTGACGGTTCTGGTTCCACCGTCAGGGCGTGGACTATCAGCACTACATATATGGGGCGGGCGCCAGGGAGCCAGGAGCCGAGAAGGATCAGTTCCGCTCTCGCCTAGTCACCGTGGACCGGCTCTCCAGCCTTCGGCTAGCGCCCAGCTCCTCCGCGGTCTAGGTAAGTCTGTGGTGTCCCTGTGACTCTGACAAAGGAGGCGGTTGGGAACGGTCAGGTCAGTTCAGGCCAGGTCAGTTCAGTTCAGGTCAGGTCAGGCCGCCTCTATGAGAAGCGATAGGAGCCACCTGTCGCCGGGACCCCTGCTCCAGTTCCTCCCCGGCTGCTCGCCACCTCATTCAAACCCGAGATTGGCGCCTGGGGGAACAGGTTTGCTGATCTCAGGCGTTCCTCATTCAGGAATTGGGTGAGAACATTGGCAGTGTTCCTCCGGTGAGCAAGAGGCGGGAAGTGTCGAGTGTTCCTGATGGTGAAGTTATGACTGGAGGCTGTCTGTGGATAGTGCAACGAGGAGGAACCATACTAGACATTGTACTGGGAGGCTGGTGTGGCCAGGAAGTTTCAGTGGAAGAGCATTTTGGGCACAGTTGCCAGGACTTGAGGGCCCGAGCTGTCGGGGAGATTGGGCAGGCTAGGAATTTATTCCACGGAGTGTAGAAAGATGAGGGGCGATCTTATAGAGGTTACAAGATCATGAGAGAAATAGATCTGGTAAATGCAGTCTTTTACCCAGAGTAGGGGAATCAAGAACCAGAGGACACAGGTGAAGGGGTGAAGAGTTAATAGGAACCTGAAGGGCAACTTCTTTTACACAAAGGGTAGTAGGTATATGGAATGAGCTACCCAGGATAGATCCCAGCAGACCCTGGGAACATCCACCTTAATGTCAAGAGCCTCAGCTTCACCTGCATCTCAATCTCAAACTGCCCAGCATGCTATTATCCACAGTGATCTCACTGTCCTTCAAGTCTTTGTCCTAAGTGAATACAAATACAAAGTACTTGTTTAGTACCTCGCCTACGTCCAAGTGTAGGTTCCCTTCTTTATCTTTCAGTGGTGCGACCCCCTCCCTGGGGGGGGGAGAAGCGATAGGACCCCCTCCCTTATTTTTAACATGGGTATAAAAAGCCTTGAGATTTTCTGTATCCAACTCGTCAATGACATTTCATGGCCACTTCCAATCGTCTGCTTGAGTTTTTCCTACTTGCTTTATATTCCTCATGCTGCCTCCTTCTTAAACCTGACGTACACTTCCTGTTTCTTCCTGATCAAGTTTACAACCTCCTTGGTCATTGACGGTTCCCTTACCTTGCCTCCTTATCCCTCCTCCTTACTGGAACATGCTGATCCTGCACTTGCACCAGTTGCCCTTTAAACGACTCCCAAATGTCAGCAGTGGACATACCCAATATCAACCACTCAATCTACCCTCCTTAGCTCCTGTCTAATGACATTGCAATCTGCTTTTCCACAATGATGTACCTTTCCCCAGCACCCAGACCAGTCCCTATTCAAAATTCTCATACAATTGTTCCTCTTCCCCCCCCCCCCCCCCCCCCCCGACTCCATCCAAGGACCTAAGCAGTCTTTCCAGGTGCGGCAGAGGTTCACCTGCACCTCCTCCAACCTCATCTATTGCATCCGCTGCTCTAGGTGTCAGCTGCTCTACATCTGTGAGACCAAGCGTAGGTTTGGCGATCGCTTCGCCCAACACCTCCGTTCGGTCCGCAATAACCAACCTGATCTCCCGGTGGCTCAGCACTTCAACTCTCCCTCCCATTCAGAATCCGACCTTTCTGTCCTGGGCTCCTCCAGGGCCAGAGTGAGGCCCACCGTAAATTGGAGGAGCAGCAGCACCTCATATTTTGCTTGGGCAGTTTACACCCCAGCGGTATGAACATTGAATTATCCAATTTTAGGTAGTCCCTGCTTTCTCCTCCCCTTCCCAGCTCTCCCACAGACCACTGTCACCGCCTCTTCCTTTCTTCTGCCCACCCCCACCACAGTCTGAAGAAAGGTCTCGACCCGAAACGTCACCTATTCTTTCGCTCCATAGATGCTGCCTCACCCGCTGAGTTTCTCCAGCATTTCTATCTACCTTCGATATTTCCAGCATCTGCAGTTCCTTCTTATCCAATTTATGAAGTTGTGATCACTATCTCCAGTCACCTGTCCAGGCTTGTTTCCCCATGTATGGTCCGCCCTCGAGTCGGACACTGCACATATTGTTTACTCCAGCTACCAAATTCTGCCCAGTCAAATTCTCTTGCCCCGCATAAGGCCCAGTCAATATTGGGGAGGTTACAGTCACCCACTATACTTGTAAAAAACACTAGAATATAGTGTTTTATATTCTAGTCCTCTTGAAAGGAATGCTAACATTGCATTTGCCTTCATTACGTCAACTCAACCTGCAAATGAACCTTTTGTGAATCCTGCATCAGCACTACGCCTTTATTCCTTCTACAGAAGTGCATGACTGTACACCTTGCTATGCTGTATTCCAATTTCCCCTTTGCCCATAATCCCAACCTGAGTAGATCTTTAAACTCCCTGCATCCTTAACACTACTGAACCCTAGTGCAGAACCCAGCCCTGCAGCATACCACTAGTCACAGGCCTCCAATCTGACAAGCAACCCTCCACTACCATCTTCTGACTCCCGTCACCAAGCTAATTATATAACCAATTGTCTAGCTCATCCTGGATCCCATGTGTTCTAACCTTTTAGGACCAACCTACTGTGTGCGGTCTTGTCAAATTGCTTGCTAAAGTCCATGCAGAGTCATAGAATCACAGAGTGTGGAAACAGGCCCTTGAGCCCAACTAGTCCACACCGGCCAACATGTCCCAGCTACACTCTTCTTCTTTCGTGTCCATCTTCCATGTTTCAAACGTTGACATCGCTGCCATCGTCCATCGTGAAAAGGACGCAAGCTTCCGGCGACAATCAATGGGAGCCAGCACTTGTTGCAATAGATGATGGTGGTAACAGAATTAGCTCAGGATACTTCCAGGGTCCCGCCCCGCGACATGGACGCTTCTGCAATGGAGTCCCAGCTACACTAGTCCCACCTGCCTGTGCTTGGTCCATATCCCTCCAAACCTGTCCTATCCATGTACCTGTCTAACTGTTTCTTAAACAATGAAATTGTCCCAGCCTCAACTATCTCCTCTGGCAGCTTGTCCCATACACCCTCCACCCTTTGTGTGAAAAGTTACCCCTCGGATTCCTATTAAAAAAAAAATTCCCTTCACTTGAACCCATGTCCTCTTCCTCGATTCCCCTACTCTGGGCAAAAGACTACCCGATCTATTCCTCTCATGATTTTGTATACCTCGATAAGATCTTCCCTCATCCTCCTGCGCTCCATGGAATAGAGACCCAGCCTACTTAACCTCTCCCTATAGCTCATGCCCTCTAGTCCTGGCAACATCCTTGTAAATATTTTCTGAACCCTTTAAAGCTTGACAATATCTTTCCTATAACATGGTGCCCAGAACTGGACACAATATTCTAAATGCGGTCTCACCAACGTCTTATATAACTGCAACATGATCTCCCAACTCAATACTCTGACTGATGAAGGCCAAGTGCCAAAAGCTTTTGTGACCACCTCATCTACCTGCAACTCGACCTTCAAGGAACCATGCACCTGCACTCCTGGATCCCTCTGCTCCACAAAACCAACCAGAAGCCTACCATTTAATGTGTAGGACCAGGCCTTCTTCGATGTCCCGAAATGCAACACCACACACTTTTCTGTATTAAATTTCATCAACCAATCTCCGCCCACCTGGCCAATTGATCCAGATCCTGCTGCCATCTTCACTATCTGCAAAACCACTAACTTTTGTATCAACAGCAAACTTGCTAATCTTCCTGTGTATGTTCTCGTAAGGCACACCACTAGTCACAGGCCTCCAGTCTGAGAAGCAACCTTCCACCATCACCCCCCACTTCCTTCCCTGGAGCCAATTTGCTATCCATTCAGCTATCTCTCCTCGATCCCATGTGGTCTAACATTCCAGAGCAGCCTACCATGCGAATCTTGTCGAATGCCTTACTGAAGTCCATGTACACAACACCCACAGCTCCGCCCTCATTTACTTTTTTGGTCACGCCTTCAAAAGATCAGATTTGTGAAACACGACCTTCCACATACCTGACTATCCCTAATTAGCCCTTGCCCATTCAAAAGCCTGCATATCCCACACCTCAGAATACTCTGCAGTAAGTTACCAACTACAGATGTTACGCTCACTAGCCTCTAGTTCCCAGCATTTTCCCTGCAGCCCTTCTTGGAAATGTAGTCATCCTCTCCAAGAGCACTGGTGAGACTCACTGACTAATAATTACCTGCAGTATCTCGACTTCATTTCTTAAACAAATGAACATTGGGTACTCTTCCATCATCTGGGAGTTAACCTGTGGCTGGAGATGATATAAGATCTTTGTCAATGCACCTGCAATCTCCTCACCTAGCTCCTGCAGTCTCATAGAAACATAGAAACATAGAAAATAGGTGCAGGAGTAGGCCATTCGGCCCTTCGAGCCTGCACCGCCATTCAATGTGATCATGGCTGATCATCCAACTCAGTATCCCGTACCTGCCTTCTCTCCATACCCCCTGATCCCTTTAGCCACAAGTGCCACATCTAACGCCCTCTTAAATATAGCCAATGAACTGGCCTCAACTACCTTCTGTGGCAGAGAATTCCAGAGACTCACCACTCTCTGTGTAAAGAATGTTTTCCTCATTTCGGTCCTAAAGGAATTCCCCCTTATCCTTAGACTGTGACCCCTTGTTCTGGACTCCCCCAACATCGGGAACAATCTTCCAGCATCTAGCTTGTCCAACCCCTTAAGAATTTTGTAGGTTTCTATAAGATCCCCCCTCAATCTTCTAAATTCCATCGAGTACAAACCGAGTCTATCCAATCTTTCCTCATATGAAAGTCCTGACATCCCAGGAATCAGTCTGGTGAATCTTCTCTGTACCCCCTCTATGGCAAGGATGTCTTTCCTCAGATTTGGAGACCAAAACTGTACGCAGTACTCCAGGTGTGGCCTCACCAAAACCCTGTACAACTGCAGTAGAACCTCCCTGCTCCTATACTCAAATCCTTTCGCTATGAATGCTAACATACCATTTGCTTTCTTCACTGCCTGCTGCACCTGCATGCCTACTTTCAATGACTGGTGTACCATGACACCCAGGTCTCGTTGCATCTCCCCCTCACCTAATCTGCCACCATTCAGATAATAGTCTACCCTCATGTTTTTGCCACCAAAGTGGATAACCTCACATTTATCCACATTGTACTGCATCTGCCATGCATCTGCCCATTCACTCAGCCTATCCAAATCACCCTGCAGCCTCCAAGCATCCTCCTCACACCTAACTATACCCCCCAGCTTGGTATCATCTGCAAATTTGGAGATGTTGCATTGAATTCCCTCGTCCAAATCATTAATATATATTGTAAATAGCTGGGGTCCCAGCACTGAGCCTTGCGGCACCCCACTAGTCACTGCCTGCCATTCTGAAAAGGACCCGTTTACTCCTACCCTTTGCCTCCTGTCTGCTAGCCAGTTCTCTATCCACATCAATACTGAACCCCCAATACCGTGTGCTTTAAGTTTGTATGCTAATCTCTTATGCGGGACCTTGTCGAAAGCCTTCTGAAAGTCTAGATATAACACATCCACTGGTTCTCCCTTATCCACTCTACTAGTTACATCCTCGAAAAATTCTATCAGATTTGTCAGACATGATTTACCTTTCGTAAATCCATGCTGACTTTGTCCAATGATTTCACCACTTTCCAAATGCGCTGCTATCCCATCTTTAATAACTGACTCTAGCAGTTTCCCCACTACCGATGTTAGACTAACTGGTCTGTAATTCCCCGCTTTCTCTCTCCCTCCTTTTTTAAAAAGTGGGGTTACATTAGCTACCCTCCAATCCTCAGGAACTACTCCAGAATCTAAGGAATTTTGAAAAATTATCACTAATGCATCCACTATTTCTGTGGCTACCTCCTTGAGTACTCTGGGATGCAGACTATCTGGCCCTGGGGATTTATCGGCCTTTAATCCGTTCAATTTACCCAACACCACCTCCCGGCTAACCTGGATTTCACTCAGTTCCTCCATCTTATTTGACCCCCGTTCCACTGCTATTTCCGGCAGATTATTTATGTCTTCCTTAGTGAAGACAGAACCAAAGTAGTTATTCAATTGGTCTGCCATGTCCTTGTTCCCCATGATCAATTCACCTGTTTCTGACTGCAAGGGACCAACATTTGTTTTAACTAGTCTCTTTCTCTTTACATATCTATAAAAACTTTTGCAGTCAGTTTTTATGTTCCCTGCCAGTTTCCTTTCATAATCTATTTTCCCTTTCCTAATTAAGCCCTTTGTCCTCCTCTGCTGGATTCTGAATTTCTCCCAGTCCTCCGGTAGGCTGCTTTTTCTGGCAAATTTGTATGCCTCATCTTTTGTTTTTATACTATCCCTGATTTCCCTTGTTATCCATGGATGCACCACCTTCCCCGATTTATTCTTTTGCCAAACTGGTATTAACAACTTTTGTACTTCATCCATGCAGTCTTTAAATACCTTCCATTGCACATCCACTGTCAACCCTTTAAGAATCACCTGCCAGTCTATCTTGGCCAATTCACATCTCATACCTTCAAAGTTACCTTTGTTCAAGTTCAGAACCCTTGTTTCTGACTTAATTTTGTCACTCTCCATCCTAATGAAGAACTCAACCATATTATGGTCACTCTTGCCCAAGGTGTCTCCTTTCAGAAAAGATAGACAGGGTTGGTATAGTAGACAGAAGACGTTGGCTACGATTATAACAGGATCTCTACCTCCTGCCCGATAGCAGCGGTGAGAAGGTCTGACCAATACCCTAACCCTAAAGCCTGTCCACTATCAACAAGTCTCGGGTCAGGACTGCAAACTCACTTCACTGGCTTGGATAAGTGTAGCATCAACACCATTCACCAGCCTCCTTGACAGGCATCCCATTCACTCACCCTACCAACAACGCACAGCGGCAGCAGTTTGTACCATCCCCTGGATGCACTGCAGCAACTCAGCTATACCCATTAGTCACCACCTCATAGTGACCGGCAGTCAAAGGGGTATCTACTCATCTCGAGCATCTGTCAACAAGGCAGATGGTACTCATCACCAGTCTCCAGGGCCACTGCCTGAATCGATCCTATCCATGCCAGCACCAAACAAGCTGATGGTGTGCACACTGAGTCGCTGAGCATATTCAGGACTAAGATACAAAGGGAAGTATAGGGCATGGGGTTGGTGGGAGTAGCCTTACTTGTGTTGAAAAGCAGAACACATATTCCTGATGTTTGTGCTTCCAGCCCATGCCCCAGACGTGCAGCTGACAACAGTCTGAGGGTTGGGGGGGGGGGGGGAGGTAGGGGGTCAGTCTCTAAAACCCTAAGCCTCCCATGCTCTCCGCTGCCATCAGGTAGAAGGTACAGGAGCCTGAAATCTGCAACATCCAGGTTCAGGAACAGCTGCTTCCCCACAGCCATCAGACTATTAAACACAACTTCAAACAAACTCTGAACTATAACAGCCCATTACACTTTATCTGTTTATTGATGTGTGTATATATATATATTCAATGGTATATGGACACACTGACCTGATCTGTATTTATGACTGTTATATTCTGTTATAGCTGTGAAGGGCAACAGAAACCTGTTCGCCTTCACAGTCTTGTTCATTAAGAAGCAGCTCTGACATAATAGATGAGGTGCTGTCTGGTTCATTGGAGCAGAATTACACCATTCAGCCCATCAAGTCTACTCCGTCATTCAGTCATGGCTGATCTAGCTTTCTCTCTCAACCCCATTCTCCTGCCTTCTCCCCATAACCCCTGCCACATGTACTGATCAAGCGACACATGAAAGTAAACTCTCTTGACTTGACTCTTCCTGAGCTCCAGGCCATGCTCTGCATGAAATAATGACACTACTGCTGCAAAATCTGTTCTGACAATGAGTTAAATCCAGATAACACCTATCTTAGGTGCCGTCTGGTTCATAGGACTTATCAATCTGTGCCTTAAAAATACCCACTGACGTGGCCTCCACAGCTGTCTGTGGCAAAGAATTCCACATATTCACCACCCTCTGACTAGAGAAATTCCTTCTCATCTCCTTTCTAAAGGTAAGTTCTTATATTCTAAGGCTGTGCCCTCGAATACTAGACTCTCCCACTAATGGAAATATCCTCTCCACATCCACTCTAATCAGACCTTTCACCATTTGGTAATTTTCAATAAGATCGAACCTCATCCTTCTAAACCTAGCGAGTTTGGGCCCAGTGCTGCCAAACACTGACCCACAAGATTGGCACAAGGCAGCCCCTCCTTCCCCTCTCCTGACTGCAATGCTGGCACAGGAAATCTGCCAGAGCTACTCAGATGGCAAAGCTGGTAAATGTAAATGTGAAAAGGGAGCAAATGCAGAAGAGAGGGAAGCAGTGGCTGTGGAGGGAGTGGGGGTGGTCTGATGGACTACATTCAAGAGGCTTGACAAGTAAGTTGAGAGTGAAGAGTGTTTCATTGTCAGGTGCACAGGGGGCTGAAACAATGGCAGAGGGGTCAACACCATAAACAGGTTTAGAATTAGCACAGAATCGGGCCCTTTGGTCAATTGGTCCAAACTAAGTTGTCTAAATAATGAAAACTACATGATAACCCCATTCTGCCTGCATTCAGCCTGGTGAATCTTTTGAGTATCCTTTCTAGCTTACTGACATCCCTCAATGCAATCAGCCATGATTGCATTGAATGGCGGTGCTGGCTTGAAGGGCCGAATGGCCTACTCCTGCACCTCTTGTCTATTATCTATTGTCTTTTAAGCTTTGTTGATGTACCTGCTTCTACCATTTCTTCTAACAACTTGTTCCACATACACACAACCCTGCATGTGGGAAAGATTGTCCCTCAAATCCACTTTAAAATAATCTTGTCTCACCTTAAACCTATCTTTTATTTGTTAACTCCCCTGGCCTGGGAACAAGGCAGCGACTATCTATTCCATATATGCCCAATCTCATTCCATTAAACATTAAAGATTAGAATACTTACACCCTGGTGCAATTAAATTCCCTGTTCACATTACATAGTAAATATTACACATACAGGAATGATAAATACAACAATAATTCAAACAAAGAGTGAAAACCGCAGAATGGTGCAGGATTGTCCTGTAAATTCCCAATTTTACGAAAGAAGATTGAAGTGCAATAACGGAACGACCGAGTCATCTCCCTGAATATAGAAGAGAGGAAATGGAATGGCAGGGTGATAGGTATACGATATGATACAACTTTATTTATCCCAAGAGGGAAATTGATCTGCCAACAGTCATCAAACACAACATACATGAAACATGAAATTAAAGTGATGAGAGGGAAGGATTGGGGACGTGCAAAGATTAGGGGAGGGGGAGAGGGGTGTCTCAGTCTCGGTCTATCCCCATGACAGAAGGAAAAGCAGTAGTAGTAGTTTGATAGCCACAAGGAAGAAGGATCTGTGCAAAAATTATATGTAAAAATTTCACTGTTACCACGTCGGGTTTTCGAGGAGATGTGAATCACACACACACACACACACACACACACACACACACACACACACACACACACACACACACCACACACACACACACACACACACACACACACACACAGTTTTATATAATACCAGACCGAGTGGGTCCCGTCCCCTCAACGCGCGATTGCGGGGGGGGGGGGGGGGGGGGCCTACGGCGTCACACACACAGTAACCACCCCCCACACACTGAGGGGGGGGAGGGGAGGTGAGGGGGAAGGGAGAGGTGTGGGGGAGGGCTAGAGGGGGGAGGGGGTGACAGAGGGGGGAAGGGGAGAGAGAGGGGTGAGAAAGTGGGGGAGGGGAGGTGGAAAGAGAAGAGGGAGGGGGGTGGAGGGGAGAGGGAGGGGTGGGGGGGTAGTGGGGAGGTGGTGCAGGGAGGGGAGGGGAGGGGAGGCGAGGGAGCGTAGAGTAGGGAGGGAGGGTAGAGAGGAGGGGAGTAGAGCGGGGGGGAAGGGAGGGGGGGTGGAGGGGAGGGGTGGATGGGGGTAGTGGGGAGAGGGAGAGAGGGGTGTAGAGGGGGGGATGGGAAGGGGGGTGGTAGAGGAGGGGGGAGAGAGGAGGTGTGTGATGTGAAACATGAAATGACACCCACTCACACAGTTTTATATAAAACTAGACCAAGTGCAGACCCGTTGGGTCTGTACCCCCAAAGTGTGGTTGCGGGGGAGGGGGGGGCGGCATACGGCGTCACACACTAACTACCCCCCCACCGCGTACACGCCAACTACCCCCTTTGATATTATATTAATATGCTTAATTTGCTCATTTTACCCCATAACTGCCCTATCCACTGACGCATAGCCCCCAACTCGCAGGTGCGTCTGGTGAAGGGGGGGTGGGGTAGAGAGTGAGGGCAGAGGGAGAATGGGGAGAGACAGAGAGAAAGGGGTAGAGACAGAAGGGCAAGAGACAGAGTGGGGTGGAGGGGAGGTGAGGGGGGGGAGGAGTGAGAGATGGGAGGACAGAGAGAGGGGAGGAGAGACCGGGAGAGAGAGGGGCTGAGGAAGGGAGGGTGGGGAGGAGTTGGGGGGGGTATGGGAGGGGAGGTGGGAAGGGGGTTTAGGGGAGGGGGGGTGGGGGAGAGGAAAGGGGAGAGGAAGGGGGGTGAGAGAGAGGGGTGAGAGAGAAAGAGGAGGGAGGAGGGGAGAGAGTGAAATGCAACCGTGCGTCATGTGTTCAGAATGTTCTGGAAACGAAGTGTGCGCGTCCCTTGCACGAAAGCTGTCAGCTGTCCGGGGAGCAGCCTGCCGCGTCACACACACAAATCCTCCCCCCCTCTAACCACCTCTCCACACACACACACACACACACACACACACACACACCAATCTAAGCTGTCAATGAATACAGGAAATTTTTTTTTTTTTAAACTGTCTTTGAAATTAAAAGTTAATGTTAAGAATTAGTGATGTTAAGTGACAAATTATTAAATTCAATTTAATGAAAACCAATGGAATCTACAACCTGGCAGCTGGGGGGGGCAGGACCAGCAGACAGGCTGGGTGGGTGGGGCCACCACGCATGCTGGGGGGGGGCAGGGCCGGGGGAGGCAGGGCCGGGCGGGGCCAGTTGGGCCAGGTGCAAAGGCATTGTGAAAGGGAGGGAGGGGGAGAGAACTAACTAAGAGAAAGGCCACCAAATTCAAATGCAGCTTCATACCATTTCATGCAGGGTGCAACGCCACCACATTCAAATGCAGTTTCATACCATTTCATGCAGAATGCAAGGCCACCAGATTTAAATGCAGTTTTATACAATTTCAAGCAGGCAGAAACCACCATAAAACCACACAAATCACCAAACTCACGGTACAGTAGTCATTCAGTGTGTTCAGTTGATTCTCAGCTCAGTCGTGACCTCTCCCTCCCCCATCATGCAGAGACTGAGCCACATTCACACTTCCGGGTTTTATAACCCCTCTCACTGTAAAAGGTGTGGCCTTCATGGCGCGATTGACAGGAGAGAGATTCTCAACATTTTTTAAACACTAATAACACTTTTATTTTTCATTGATGGGAAGAATCCTCTGCACCCGCTGAGCGGAGGGGGACTGAGTAAAATGGCCAAAGTTAACCTGTGGCTGGAGATGATATAAGATCTTTGTCAAAGACACTGCAATCTCCTCAACTAGCTTCTTCAGTCTCCTTTCAGAAACGATAGACAGGGTTGGTATAGTAGACAGAAGACGTTTGCTACGATTATAACAGGATCTCTACCTCCTGCCCGATAGCAGCGGTGAGAAGGTCTGACCAATACCCTAACCCTAAAGCCTGTCCACTATCAACAAGTCTCGGGTCAGGACTGCAATCTCACGTCACTGGCTTGGATAAGTGTAGCATCAACACCATTCACCAGCCTCCTTGACAGGCATCCCATTCACTCACCCTACCAACAACGCACAGCGGCAGCAGTTTGTACCATCCCCTGGATGCACTGCAGCAACTCAGCTATACCCATTAGTCACCACCTCATAGTGACCGGCAGTCAAAGGGGTATCTACTCATCTCGAGCATCTGTCAACAAGGCAGATGGTACTCATCACCAGTCTCCAGGGCCACTGCCTGAATCGATCCTATCCATGCCAGCACCAAACAAGCTGATGGTGTGCACACTGAGTCGCTGAGCATATTCAGGACTAAGATACAAAGGGAAGTATAGGGCATGGGGTTGGTGGGAGTAGCCTTACTTGTGTTGAAAAGCAGAACACATATTCCTGATGTTTGTGCTTCCAGCCCATGCCCCAGACGTGCAGCTGACAACAGTCTGAGGGTTGGGGGGGGGGGGGAGGTAGGGGGTCAGTCTCTAAAACCCTAAGCCTCCCATGCTCTCCGCTGCCATCAGGTAGAAGGTACAGGAGCCTGAAATCTGCAACATCCAGGTTCAGGAACAGCTGCTTCCCCACAGCCATCAGACTATTAAACACAACTTCAAACAAACTCTGAACTATAACAGCCCATTACACTTTATCTGTTTATTGATGTGTGCATATATATATATTCAATGGTATATGGACACACTGACCTGATCTGTATTTATGACTGTTATATTCTGTTATAGCTGTGAAGGGCAACAGAAACCTGTTCGCCTTCACAGTCTTGTTCATTAAGAAGCAGCTCTGACATAATAGATGAGGTGCTGTCTGGTTCATTGGAGCAGAATTACACCATTCAGCCCATCAAGTCTACTCCGTCATTCAGTCATGGCTGATCTAGCTTTCTCTCTCAACCCCATTCTCCTGCCTTCTCCCCATAACCCCTGCCACATGTACTGATCAAGCGACACATGAAAGTAAACTCTCTTGACTTGACTCTTCCTGAGCTCCAGGCCATGCTCTGCATGAAATAATGACACTACTGCTGCAAAATCTGTTCTGACAATGAGTTAAATCCAGATAACACCTATCTTAGGTGCTGTCTGGTCCATAGGACTTGTCAATCTGTGCCTTAAAAATACCCACTGACGTGGCCTCTACAGCTGTCTGTGGCAAAGAATTCCACATATTCACCACCCTCTGACTAGAGAAATTCCTTCTCATCTCCTTTCTAAAGGTAAGTTCTTATATTCTAAGGCTGTGCCCTCGAATACTAGACTCTCCCACTAATGGAAATATCCTCTCCACATCCACTCTAATCAGACCTTTCACCATTTGGTAATTTTCAATAAGATCGAACTTCATCCTTCTAAACCTAGCGAGTTGGGGCCCAGTGCTGCCAAACACTGACCCACAAGATTGGCACAAGGCAGCCCCTCCTTCCCCTCTCCTGACTGCAATGCTGGCACAGGAAATCTGCCAGAGCTACTCAGATGGCAAAGCTGGTAAATATAAATGTGAAAAGGGAGCAAATGCAGAAGAGAGGGAAGCAGTGGCTGTGGAGGGAGTGGGGGTGGTCAGAACCAATGGCAGAGGGGTCAACACCATAAACAGGTTTAGAATTAGCACAGAAATGGGCCCTTTGGTCAATTGGTCCAAACTAAGTTGTCTAAATAATGAAAACTACATGATAACCCCATTCTGCCTGCATTCAGCCTGGTGAATCTTTTGAGTATCCTTTCTAGCTTACTGACATCCCTCAATGCAATCAGCCATGATTGCATTGAATGGCGGTGCTGGCTTGAAGGGCCGAATGGCCTACTCCTGCACCTCTTGTCTATTATCTATTGTCTTTTAAGCTTTGTTGGTGTACCTGCTTCTACCATTTCTTCTAACAACTTGTTCCACATACACACAACCCTGCATGTGGGAAAGATTGTCCCTCAAATCCACTTTAAAATAATCTTGTCTCACCTTAAACCTATCTTTTATTTGTTAACTCCCCTGGCCTGGGAACAAGGCAGCGACTATCTATTCCATATATGCCCAATCTCATTCCATTAAACATTAAAGATTAGAATACTTACACCCTGGTGCAATTAAATTCCCTGTTCACATTACATAGTAAATATTACACATACAGGAATGATAAATACAACAATAATTCAAACAAAGAGTGAAAACCGCAGAATGGTGCAGGATTGTCCTGTAAATTCCCAATTTTACGAAAGAAGATTGAAGTGCAATAACGGAACGACCGAGTCATCTCCCTGAATATAGAAGAGAGGAAATGGAATGGCAGGGTGATAGGTATACGATATGATACAACTTTATTTATCCCAAGAGGGAAATTGATCTGCCAACAGTCATCAAACACAACATACATGAAACATGAAATTAAAGTGATGAGAGGGAAGGATTGGGGACGTGCAAAGATTAGGGGAGGGGGAGAGGGGTGTCTCAGTCTCGGTCTATCCCCATGACAGAAGGAAAAGCAGTAGTAGTTTGATAGCCACAAGGAAGAAGGATCTGTGCAAAAATTATATGTAAAAATTTCACTGTTACCACGTCGGGTTTTCGAGGAGATGTGACACACACACACACACACACACACACACACACACACACACACACACACACACACACACACACACACACACACAGTTTTATATAATACCAGACCGAGTGGGACCCGTTGGGTCCCGTCCCCTCAACGCGCGATTGCGGGGGGGGGGGGGGGCCTACGGCATCACACACACAGTAACCACCCCCCACACACTGAGGGGGGGGAGGGGAGGTGAGGGGGAAGGGAGAGGTGTGGGGGAGGGCTAGAGGGGGGAGGGGGTGACAGAGGGGGGGAAGGGGAGAGAGGGGTGAAGAAGTGGGTGGGGGGAGGGGAGGTGGAAAGAGAAGAGGGAGGGGGGTGGAGGGGGGAGAGAGGGAGGGGTGGGGGGTTGTGGGGAGGGGGTGCAGGGAGGGGAGGTGAGGAAGGGTAGAGTAGGGAGGGAGGGTAGAGAGGAGGGGAGTAGAGCGGGGGAAGGAAGGGGGGTGGAGGGGAGGGGTGGATGGGGGTAGTGGGGAGAGGGAGAGAGGGGTGTAGAGGGGGGGATGGGAGGGGGGTGGTAGAGGAGGGGGGAGGTGTGTGATGTGAAACACATGAAATGACACCCACCCACACAGTTTTATATAAAACTAGACCAAGTGCAGACCCGTTGGGTCTGTTCCCCCAAAGTGTGGTTGCGGGGGAGGGGGGGGCGGCGGCAAACGGCGTCACACACACTGACTACCCCCCCACCGCGTACACGCCAACTACCCCCTCTGATATTATATTAATATGCTTAATTTGCTCCTTTTACCCCATAACTGCCCAATCCACTGACGCATAGCCCCCAACTCGCAGGTGCGTCTAGAGAAGGGGGGGGGGGGGGGTAGAGAGTGAGGGCAGAGGGAGAATGGGGAGAGACAGAGAGAAAGGGGTAGAGACAGAAGGGCAAGAGAGAGTGGGGTGGAGGGGAGGTGAGGGGGGGAGGAGTGAGAGATGGGAGGACAGAGAGAGGGGAGGAGAGACCGGGAGAGAGGGAGGCTGAGGAAGGGAGGAGTTGGGGGGGTATGGGAGGGGAGGTGGGAAGGGGGTTTAGCGGAGGGGGGGTGGGGGAGAGGAAAGGGGAGATGAAGGGGGATGAGAGAGAAAGAGGGGGGAGGAGGGGAGAGAAAGAGGGGGGAGGAGGGGAGAGAAAGATGGGGGGGAGAGAGAGTGAAATGCAACCGTGCGTCATGTGTTCAGAATGTTCTGGAAACGAAGTGTGCATGTCCCATGCACGAAAACTGTCGGCAGCTCTATGGAATTCAGGGGAGCAGCCTGCCGCGTCACACACACACATCCTCCCCCCCTCTAACCACCTCTCCACACACACACACACACACACACACACACACACACACACACACACACACACACTCCAATCTAAGCTGTCAATGAATACAGCAAATTTTTTTTTTTTTAAACTGTCTTTGAAATTAAAAGTTAATGTTAAGAATTAGTGATGTTAAGTGACAAATTATTAAATTCAATTTAATGAAAACCAATGGAATCTACAACCTGGCAGCTGGGGGGGCAGGACCAGCAGACAGGCTGGGGGGGGGGGCGGGGGGGGGCACCACGCATGCTGGGGGGGGGGGGGGCAGGGCCGGGCGGGGCCAGTTGGGCCAGGTGCAAAGGCATCGTGAAAGGGAGGGAGGGAGGGGGGGAGAACTAACTAAGAGAAAGGCCACCAAATTCAAATGCAACTTCATACCATTTCATGCAGGGTGCAACGCCACCACAATCAAATGCAGTTTCATACCATTTCATGCAGAATGCAAGGCCACCAGATTTAAATGCAGTTTTATACCATTTCAAGCAGGGTGAAACCACCATAAAACCACACAAATCACCAAACTCACAGTTCAGTAGTCATTCAGTGTGTTCAGTTGATTCTCAGCTCAGTCCTCCCCCATCATGCAGAGACTGAGCCACATTCACACTTCCGGGTTTTATAACCCCTCTCACTAGAAAAGGTGTGGCCTTCATGGCGTGATTGACAGGAGAGAGATTCTCAACATTTTTTAAACACTAATAACACTTTTATTTTTCATTGATGGGAAGAATCCTCTGCACCCGCTGAGCAGAGGGGGACTGAGTAAAATGGCCAAAAATCACAGCAGTGCCTTTTAACTTCAACCCAAAGCAGCCAAACCACCATTTGCAGTAGTGCCTTTTAACTTCAACCCAAAGCACCCAAACCACCATTTGCAGTCGTGCCTTTTAACTTCAACCCAAAGCTCGCAAACCACCATTTGCAGTAGTACCTTTTAACTTCAACCCAAAGCACCCAAACCACCATTTGCAGTAGTACCTTTTACCTTCAACCCAAAGCACCCAAACCACCATTTGCAGTAGAGCCTTTTAACTTCAACCCAAAGCACCCACACCACCACCTTAGTAGTGCTTTTTTAAATTCAACCTAAAGCACCCAAACCACCATTTGCAGTGGTGCCTTTTAACTTCAACCCAAAGCACCCAAACCACCATTTGCAGTAGTGCCTTTTAACTTCAACACAAAGCACGCAAACCACCATTTGCAGTGGTGCCTTTTTACTTCAACCCAAAGCAGCCATTCGACAATTTGCTGTAGTGCCTTTTAACTTCAAACCAAAGCAACCAATCCACCATTTTCAGTAGTGCCTTTTACCTTCAACCCAAAGCACCCAAGCCACCATTTGCAGTAGTGCCTTTTTACTTCAACCCAAAGCACCCAAACTACCATTTGCAGTAGTGCCTTTTAACTTCAACCCAAACCACCATTTGTAGTAGTGCCTTTTAACTTCAACCCAAAGCATTCAAACCACCATTTGCATTAGTGCCTTTTAACTTCAACCCAAAGCACCCACACCACCAACTTAGTAGTGTTTTTTAACTTCAACCCAAAGCACCCAAATCACCATTTGCAGTGGTGCCTTTTAACTTCAACCCAAACCACCATTTGCAGTAGTGCCTTTTAATTTCAAACCAAAGCACCCAAACCACCATTTGCAGTAGTGCCTTTTTACTTCAACCCAAAGCACCCAAATCACCATTTGCAGTCGTGCCTTTTATCTTCAAACCAAAGCACCCAAACCACCATTTGCAGTAGTGCCTTTTAACATCAACCCAAAGCACCCAAACCACCATTTGGAGTAGTGCCTTTTAACTTAAACGCAAAGCACCCAAACCACCATTTGCAGTAGTGCCTTTTAACTTCAACCCAAAGCACCCAAACTACCATTTGCAGTAGTGCCTTTTAACTTCAACCCAAAGCACCCAAACCACCATTTGCAGTGGTGCCTTTTAACTTCAACCCAAAGCACCCAAACCACCATTTGCAGTAGTGCCTTTTAACTTCAACCCAAAGCACCCAAACCACCATTTGCAGTCATGCCTTTTATCTTCAACCCAAAGCACCCAAACCACCATTTGCAGTAGTGCCTTTTAACATCAACCCAAAGCACCCAAACCACCATTTGAAGTAGTGCCTTTTAACTTCAACCCAAAGCACCCAAACCACCATTTGCAGTAGTGCCTTTTAACTTAAACCCAAAGCACCCAAACCACCATTTGCAGTAGTGCCTTTTAACTTCAAACCAAAGTACCCAAACCACCATTTGCAGTAGTGCCTTTTCACTTCAACCCAAAGCACCCAAACCACCATTTGCAGTAGTGCCTTTTAACTTCAACCCAAAGCACCCAAACCACCATTTGCAGTAGTGCCTTTTAACTTCAACCCAAACCACCATTTGTAGTAGTGCCTTTTAACTTCAACCCAAAGCACCCACACCACCACCTTAGTAGTGCTTTTTAACTTCAACCCAAATCACCATTTGCAGTGGTGCCTTTTAACTTCAACCCAAACCACCATTTGCAATAGTGCCTTTTAACTTTAACCCAAAGCACCCAAACCACCATTTGCAGTATTGCCTTTTAACTTCAAACCAAAGCCCCCAAACCACAATTAGCAAAGTCTTATCTCTCCCCTGCACTCCCCATTCTCCTCCCGATGTCAGAGTCAAAGCACCCGGTGGGCGATGGTAAATAAGTCCCATGGCCATTCAGGCCGCGCCGGGTGATGCAAGGCCGCATTCCGGCTCTTGGTGTTGGAGCTCCTGGCAGGCGCTAGCAAGTGCCATGGCCGTTAAACCCACGTCGGACGATGTAAGGCCTCACTCCAGGTCATTTTCAACCCCGCAACTCGGGCGGGAGTAGTTGCTGCCGCGGGAGCTCCGAAAAGCGGTCTCCCACCAGGGACCCGCGAGCTCCAGGTGTTACGGTCCACCAGCCTGCAGCTGGAGCCTCCGAATCTCCAGGGTCGGACAGCAGCAGCACGCCACCACAGTTCCTCCCGTTCCTAACGGCCAGCTCCACAATGGTGAGTAGTCCGCAGGCTCTGCGACTGGAGCCCCAGGTCCGGTTGGAGGCCGCTTCACGGTGCTAGGCCCCAACGGCAATGGAGACCCGACAGAGGAAAGTTCGGGTCCTCCGTACAGGAAAAAGATTTTAAAAGTTTACCAGCTAAAAAAAAACTCTACCTACACTCAAACAAGACAAAAAATTAAAAAAGCCAGACGGACTGCAGAGGCCGCTGCGACGAGAGTTCATGGAAGACTGCCACATGTTATAAAACACCTGTAAAGTGTGCTTCACTCAAAATGCCCACCGTGAACTCAGAAAGGGCACAAATGAGTGCAACGATGCGGGGACAAGAAGTCAGATTTCAACGCGTCCTCAAGTTGTTGGCAGCAGGCATTCGGAGAAGGTCCAGGGGGCACCGATGTCTGATACTCAACAAGATATGCTGGCCTGTTCTTCAATGCCTACGTTGAACCCAAAGTTGCAGCTCTATGTAGGTCCACCAATATCCAACCCCAGATTATTTCTTTGGGGTGGACCTCCTCGAACAAGTCAAGTACCTGGAGGAACATGCCAAAACAATCCGTCTCACGAAGACATACGTCCCTTCTGCCAGGATGCCACCTCGCAGGTCGTTTCAGCACGAAAGGTGATGGATCCAGGGGCAGGGCCAAGCAGAGTGGGCCACGTGGGATGACAGTATTACTCACCTGTGTATCTCAGCTACAACCCCAATATGGGCAGAAGGAGTAAAGGCCGACTGCAGAGGTACAGGTGATTCATTCTGTCCAGGATAAGATTCTGGGACCTCCGGTTGGGGGTTAGGTTGCAATTAGTTATGATAAATGGTGCTGCATAACATCTCATCGGTTTATACTATACACTGTCTCAAGCTCAAATACAGTTTATGTCAGGAATTGATCCATACAGAATATGCCTAATAGAGTATTGGGGTTTCTGCACAAACTCAGCAGGTAAAAGAAGAAATTATGGTTTTGTCCCAAAAAAGGGATAATTAAGAGGACGATAAACCATCCTCAACAATTTGTGTCCAATATATTCCCCAGACAGAGAAAAGATGGGGATGGTACACCAGTCATTGAAAGTAGGCATGCAGGTGCAGCAGGCAGTGAAGAAAGCAAATGGTATGTTAGCATTCATAGCGAAAGGATTTGAGTATAGGAGCAGGGAGGTTCTACTGCAGTTATACAGGGTTTTGGTGAGGCCACACCTGGAGTACTGCGTACAGTTTTGGTCTCCAAATCTGAGGAAAGACATCCTTGCCATAGAGGGGGTACAGAGAAGATTCACCAGACTGATTCCTGGGATGTCAGGACTTTCATATGAGGAAAGATTGGATAGACTCGGTTTGTACTCGATGGAATTTAGAAGATTGAGGGGGGATCTTATAGAAACCTACAAAATTCTTAAGGGGTTGGACAAGCTAGATGCTGGAAGATTGTTCCCGATGTTGGGGGAGTCCAGAACAAGGGGTCACAGTCTAAGGATAAGGGGGAATTCCTTTAGGACCGAAATGAGGAAAACATTCTTTACACAGAGAGTGGTGAGTCTCTGGAATTCTCTGCCACAGAAGGTAGTTGAGGCCAGTTCATTGGCTATATTTAAGAGGGCGTTAGATGTGGCACTTGTGGCTAAAGGGATCAGGGGGTATGGAGAGAAGGCAGGTACGGGATACTGAGTTGGATGATCAGCCATGATCACATTGAATGGCGGTGCAGGCTCGAAGGGCCGAATGGCCTACTCCTGCACCTATTTTCTATGTTTCTATGTTTCTATGTAGAGGCATTCTGGACCTAAACCAGTTAAATTCCTATGTTCACTATAGGAATTTTTAAAGTGGACTCCTTCAATGCTGTGAAACGGCTGTTATCATAAGGCTGTTATATGGCAACTATAGATCTGAAAGATGCATATTATTCAGTACCAATTCATCATCAGTATCGGAGATACTTCAAATTTTGTTGATGGGACAGCTGTGGCAATTTAAAGCATTACCCAATGAGTTAATCTCAGTTCCTAGGCTATTCAAGAAATAGTGGAAACCAGTGCTGGCACTACTTTGGGCCCAGAATCACATGGTAATGGCTTATCTAGATAATATTTAATCATAAGCAACACTCAGCAGACAGCTGAGGAATCGGTTTCAGCAACCAAATACCTGTTTGAAAGGGTAGGGTTTCTGGTCAATCCAACCAAATCCAAGTTAGAGCCATCCTAAAAAATAGTTCATTTGTGATTTGTCATGATTCAGTTGATATGTCAGTGACTTTGCCTACAGCCAAGGCTGTGGAGATCAGAGAGCTCTCTACTAGTCTCACTGAAAAACAATATCCCTCCATCTGGGAAGTAGCTACTGTTATTGGTAAATTGGTGGCAGCTTTCCCTGCAGTGCAGTTTGTACCACTGCACTATTGAAGTCTGCACCGAGCTAGAGAACTAGCACTTAAAGAACATGCAGGTCATTTTGATAGACCTATGCAATTACCAACCAGAGCCATAGCTCAATTACAAACTACCAAAAACATTTTGGTTCAGCAACCTTCAGTGCTTTTACAGACATATGTGAGTGCTACCGGATGGGGAGCTATGGACAGCGAGTCTAGCTGTGGTGATGGATGGAGTGTGCAAGAGGATGTGATCCTGCACAGGCATGGTATAAATTACTTAGAATTGCTGGGTGCATTTCCAGAAACATCTGGGCCTCAGCTCTCTATCTACCAGGTAGACACAATGTGGTGGCAGACAACAGGTCATGAAAGTTCAATGACAACATAGAATGGATGATTAAATCCTGAAGTTTTAAAATCATTGTCAGCCGCTATGGGTTGCCAGATATTGATCTGTTGCATCCAGGCTAAATCACCAATTGCCTAAATATGTTTCATGGGAACCAAGTCCAGGAGCAGTAGCGGAGGATGCATTCTCGCTACATTGGGGACGTACTTCGTTTATGCTTTCCCCATTCTGCCTGATTAGGCAGTATCTCACCAAAATAGAGCAGGCCTCAGGCGTTTTGGTGGTTCCGGACTGGACTACAGAGCCATGGTTCCCATTGGTGCTCAGAATAATGACTCGGCCATTCATGACTGTCCCCAACTGCAGTAATTTGTTGGTGCATCCAGTAACAGAAGAAAGTCATCCGTTACATGATCATATTAATTTGTTGATCTCCTAAACCTAGATAAACAGACATCTGGGATGTCAGTATAGTTCTCACACTGCTTCGGCAATGGGCTCCAATTACGTCATTGTCTTTTCAGAAGTTAACACTTAAAGTCATTAAGCTCATGGCACAAGTATCAGTGCAAAGAGTGCAAACATTGCAAAGTTACGACTAGACTAGCATGTATTCTTCTGCAGATAAAATTGCGTTTTATGTCTATGATTTAATCTAACAAAGCAGGCCAGGAATGGCCGGAACCAAAGTAAGTTTGAAGCATACCCTGTTGACCAAAGGTTATGTGTAGTTAAGCACCTGATTCAATATATCGAGGTAACTTAGAATCTCAGAGGCTCTGAGACAGCAATGCTCATCAGTCACAAAAAACCTCACAAGAGGTGTCAGTATAAACTATTTCTAGATGGTAAAACAGGTTTTGGATTCCACTGGAGTAGACACTCGTGTGTTTAAATCTCACTCCACCAGGGCGGAATCAACATCCGCAGCAAGGCCGCAGGATGGTCTAAGGAATCAACTTTTCTAAAATTATGATAAACCTGTCCTGACAGTGCCAGGGTTTGGGCATGCTGTTTTGGGTTCCGGTTGATTTGATTTGCTTTGTCTTCATAAATTTCATTTGTAATTTCCCCTGGAATAAAGGGGTATTACTGTATTGTTATTTTAAAAATGATTATTGGATAATTCGAAGCAATGTTCAACATATTATTTATTCACTACTGTGTCAACTGAAGCAGTGTGTCGTATGGAGTGCATCTACGGCATGAAATCACAGAGCTTTGAAATCTTCACGTAGTCACTCACGTGACTCCGAAGTAAAATAGTAGAAGTTACCAGTTCGAAGTTTGATCCTTATTTTATGAGGAGTTACGATGAGGGATTACATGTCCTCTGCTCCCGGCCCTCATAATCTAAAGGATCATCTGGTAGTTCGAGTCTTCTAAAGCTTTACTATGTTACTTCGGCTATCGGTTTCTGTGTTTTCACGTCGCTGCTTTGAAGCATGATGTGCATGCGCCTGGCGGGGCTTCTTCACGTAATCCCTCATTGTACCTCCTCATAAAATAAGGATCAAACTTTGAACTGGTAAGTTCTTGTTTAATCTTACTATTATGGACAGTGGATTTTGTCTATGGAACTGATGCGCTACATTCTACACTCTGTATCTTCCTCTTTGCTCTATCTATTTGACTTGAGTTTGACAATTGGATTTATGTATAGTATATCTGAATTAGAAAATAGGTGCAGGAGGTGGCCATTTGGCCCTTCGAGCCAGTACCACCATTCATTGTGATTATGGCTGATCATCTACAATCAGAAACCCGTGCCTGCTTTCTCCCGATATCCCTTGATTCCGCTAGCCATGAGATCTCTATATAACTGCAATTGATTGGATAGCATGCAGAACAAAGCTTTTCACTGTACCTCTGTACATGTGACATTAATAAGCCTGAACCTAAACCTCATAAAACTGACCCCTATCAACAAGGACAACAAAGACAACAATTTGCAGCTTTCTCTCCCAGTTAACAGCACTCTGAGCACCATTCCTTGAACATCCCTGAATCTGAATCTTAATCTTAGTTTACATTCCATAGACAAGCCACAGACAGACAAGAGCTCTACAAAATCACAAGGGCAATAGATAAGGTGAGTGCACAGTTTTTTTTCCCCAGATAGGGGAATTAAGAACTAGAAGACATAGGTTTAAAGTGTGAGGGGACCTGAAGGGCAACTTTCCCACACAGAGGATGGTGGACATACGTAACCACTGCCAGAGGAGGTGGTTGAAGCAGGTACAATAACATGGAAAATACTTTTTTACAGGTACATTGAGATGAATGGTTTACGGGGATATGGTCCAAATGCAGGCAAATGGGATTAGGTTAGGTGGCCATGGTTAGCGTGAATATGTTTGGGCCAAAGGACCTGCTAGCGCGTTTGAAAACACTGTAACTCTCTAAAATTTGACCAACAGTCAGGTTATAATCAATTACTGTTTTTGTCTTTCAATTCCAGCCTCTGCTAAGTGTTGAACTAGCACCCACACCCAGAGCAAGACCTAGACTCATCTGAAGAGAATGGAGAAGGCAACTCATTTGGAGAATGTAAGGTCAACCTGCAAAATGGCAGAACCATGTTCCACCATGACCAATGCTGAAGATCGCCACAAGGGTGGTGTCACAGTGAGACCTTCCTCTCAGCAACAGAGCTGTAGCAACTCCCAGTCAGATGGTGGCAGCATTGCAGGCCTCCTCATTCATCCAACTAATGAAAAGATGAGCATCTATCAGGCCTTCAGGAAGAAGTTACTGCCACCAGAAACAGCCCTCCTTCTGCTTGAGGCACAAGCTGCCACTGGCTTCATCATTGACCCCGTGACAGAGCAGAAGCTACCCGTGGATGAGGCATTGCAGGCTGGAATCATTGGATCAGACGTTTACAATAAACTGTTGGCTGCAGAAAAGGCAGTATCGGGTTACAGGGACCCATCCACGGGGAACACAATCTCCCTCTTCCAAGCCATGAAGAAGGACCTGGTTGCGAGTTCTTATGGCATGCGCCTCTTGGAAGCTCAGCTGGCAACAGGTGGCATCATTGACCCAGTCTCTAGTCACCAGATTCCCTTGGAAGTTGCCTACCAGCAAGGAATATTCGATCCAGAGATGAACAAGGTTCTCTCAAACCCCACCGATGACACCAAGGGTTTTTTTGACCCCAACACTCAGGAGAACCTCAGCTACCTGGAGCTGAAGCAGCGATGCACAACTGAGTCCCACTCTGGCCTCTGCTTTCTGATCATCACAGATAAGGTGGTGAAAGGAGTCCAGATATCTACAGATGAACAAAGCAAGATGATCTTTAAAAAGGCTTTCGTTTCAGTGAATTCTGGCAGGTTCAGTGGACGAAGAGTGACATTATGGGAGGTCATCAATTCTGAATACTTCACTGCAGAACAAATCAGTGAATTCCTCACAGAATTCAAATTGGGTAAAACCACAGTTGAGAAAATCATCACCATGGTCTCCACACTAATTCAACAGATCGAGAAGGAGAAAAAGGTAGCCATGTTTCATGGCTTGAGGCGCAAAGTGTCTGCCCAGCAGCTACTGGACTCCAAGATCATTGATCAGAAACTCTACCACAAACTGGAACAAGGAATAACTAGTGTTAAAGAGGTTACTGAACTCAAGTCTGTAGATCAGTATCTAACTGGAACATGCAGCATTGCAGGGATCCTCGTGGAGTCGACCAATGAGAAGATGAGCATCTACCAGGCCATGAAGAAGCACCTGCTGATGCCTGGAACGGCCTTGATCCTCTTGGAAGCTCAGGCAGCGACCGGCTTTGTCATTGACCCGGTGAAGAACGTGAAGCTGACGGTCGATGAGGCGGTTGAGAGCTGTCTCGTTGGCAAAGAGCTCCACCAGAAGCTGCTGTCTGCAGAAAAGGCAGTCACTGGTTACAAAGACCCCTACACGGGCAACGTGATCTCCTTGTTCCAGGCACTGAAGAAGGATCTGATAGTTAAGGAACATGGCATCCGCCTGCTGGAGGCACAGATTGCCACGGGAGGCATCATTGACCCCGTGAACAGCCATCGCCTTCCCGTCGATGTGGCGTATAGGAGAGGAATGTTTGATGATCAGATGAACAAGGTTCTCTCTGATGCTGGTGATGACACCAAAGGCTTCTTCGACCCCAATACGAAAGAGAACCTGACCTACCTGCAGCTGAAGCAGAGATGTGTGAATGAGCAAGACACTGGGCTCTGCCTATTGTGTTTGAGAGACCTGCGTTATATAGACAAGCAAACAGAAGCTAATCTCAAACAGAACAGCTTCCTGGTTACTGTGGGCAAATTTCAAGGGAAAACCCTGACATTATGGGAATTCCTCAACTCTGAATACATGACAGATAGAATGAGAAAAAAGATTGTGCAGCAGTACACCTCGCACTCGATATCCATCTCCAACATCATTACCACCTTCAGCAGGATCATTGAGGAGGGCCAAAGGAAATCTGATGCGCCATTTAGTGTTGATGGGTTTCGAAAGAAAGTCCCTATTCAGGAGCTTGTGATCTCCGAGGTTATCAGGAGTGATACGTACGAAGATCTACAGGAAGGCAAGATTACACTGCAGGAGGTACTTCTGATGGATTCAGTGAGCAAGTACTTACAAGGTGATAGCAGTATAGCAGGGATCCTTGTGGAGGCGACCAATGAGAAAATGAGCATCTACCAGGCTATGAAGAAGCATCTGCTGATGCCTGGAACTGCCATGGTCCTCTTGGAAGCTCAGGCAGCGACCGGCTTTGTCATTGACCCAGTCAAGAATGTGAAGCTGACGGTCGATGAGGCGGTTGAGAGCTGTCTCATTGGCAAAGAGCTCCACAAGAAGCTGCTGTCTGCAGAAAGGGCAGTCACTGGTTACAGAGACCCCTACACAGGCAACGTGATCTCCTTGTTCCAGGCACTGAAGAAGGATCTGATTGTTAAGGACCATGGCATCCGCCTGCTAGAGGCACAGATTGCCACGGGAGGCATCATTGACCCAGTGCACAGCCATCGCCTTCCCGTCGAAGTGGCGTATAGGAGAGGAATGTTTGATGATCAGATGAACAAGGTTCTCTCTGATGCTGGTGATGACACCAAAGGCTTCTTTGACCCCAATACTAAAGAGAACCTGACCTACCTGCAGCTGAAGCAGAGATGTGTGAGCGACAAAGACACTGGGCTGAGCTTGCTGAAGATTACAAATGGAGGAGTGAAGAATCGGCAAGGTTACAGTATTGGAGAAATAGAGAGTGCTTTTAAGCGGGAGACAATGAATGTTTCATATGGCAGGTTCAAGGGGAAGTCTGTCACAATTTGGGAACTCATCCACTCTGAGTACTTCTCTGAGAAGAAGAGGAAGGAGCTGATGGAGATGTACAGGTGGAAGGAGATTGACATGAAGATCATCATCACAAGAATCACCACAGTCATTGAGCAAACTGAGAGCCAGGAAAGTACTGTCAGTTCCTGCGTTGTTCTTCCCACTCAGAGCACTCTGGCTTACACTGCCGAAGAGACTGAAGCAGCCTTTCGAGAGAGAACGCTCAGCTTCTCAATCTGGTATTTCATTCATTCCAAACTTTTCACGGAAGAGGAGCGTAGAACGTTGATGGAGAAATACAGAAGGAAGGAGATTGACCTGGAGTCTGTGATCAGAACCATCACCAGTCTCATAGAGCAGACACAAACCCTGGTGGACACTTCCATTACATTCTCTGGCCTACGAGCAGAAATCTCTCTGCAGGAACTTGTGGAGTCAGAGATCATTGATCAGAAGACATTGCTGGAGCTGCAGGAGGGGAAGAAGACTGTGCATGATGTGAGTGAGCAAGATTCAGTGAAGATCTACCTCAAGGGTTCAGATAGCATTGCAGGGATCCTTGTGGAGTCGACCAACGAGAAGATGAGCATCTACCAGGCCATGAAGAAGCATCTGCTGATGCCTGGAACGGCCTTGATCCTCTTGGAAGCTCAGGCAGCGACCGGCTATGTCATTGACCCAGTCAAGAACGTGAAGCTGACGGTCGATGAGGCGGTTGAGAGCTGTCTCATTGGCAAAGAGCTCCACAAGAAGCTGCTGTCTGCAGAAAGGGCAGTCACTGGTTACAGAGACCCCTACACAGGCAACGTGATCTCCTTGTTCCAGGCACTGAAGAAGGATCTGATTGTTAAGGACCATGGCATCCGCCTGCTGGAGGCACAGATTGCCACGGGAGGCATCATTGACCCAGTGCACAGCCATCGCCTTCCCGTCGAAGTGGCGTATAGGAGAGGAATGTTTGATGATCAGATGAACAAGGTTCTCTCTGATGCTGGTGATGACACCAAAGGCTTCTTTGACCCCAATACTAAAGAGAACCTGACCTACCTGCAGCTGAAGCAGAGATGTGTGAGTGACAAAGACACTGGGCTGAGCTTGCTGAAGATTACAAATGGAGGAGTGAAGAATCGGCAAGGTTACAGTATTGGAGAAATAGAGAGTGCTTTTAAGCGGGAGACAATGAATGTTTCATATGGCAGGTTCAAGGGGAAGTCTGTCACAATTTGGGAACTCATCCACTCTGAGTACTTCTCTGAGGAGAAGAGGAAGGAGCTGATGGAGATGTACAGGTGGAAGGAGATTGACATGAAGATCATCATCACAAGAATCACCACAGTCATTGAGCAAACTGAGAGCCAGGAAAGTACTGTCAGTTCCTGCGTTGTTCTTTCCACTCAGAGCACTCTGGCTTACACTGCCGAAGAGACTGAAGCAGCCTTTCGAGAGAGAACGCTCAGCTTCTCAATCTGGTATCTCATTCATTCCAAACTTTTCACGGAAGAGGAGCGTAGAACGTTGATGGAGAAATACAGAAGGAAGGAGATTGACCTGGAGTCTGTGATCAGAACCATCACCAGTCTCATAGAGCAGACACAAACCCTGGTGGACACTTCCATTACATTCTCTGGCCTACGAGCAGAAATCTCTCTGCAGGAACTTGTGGAGTCAGAGATCATTGATCAGAAGACATTGCTGGAGCTGCAGGAGGGGAAGAAGACCGTGCATGATGTGAGTGAGCAAGATTCAGTGAAGATCTACCTCAAGGGTTCAGATAGCATTGCAGGGATCCTTGTGGAGTCGACCAACGAGAAGATGAGCATCTACCAGGCCATGAAGAAGCATCTGCTGATGCCTGGAACGGCCTTGATCCTCTTGGAAGCTCAGGCAGCGACCGGCTATGTCATTGACCCAGTCAAGAACGTGAAGCTGACGGTCGATGAGGCGGTTGAGAGCTGTCTCGTTGGCAAAGAGCTCCACCAGAAGCTGCTGTCTGCAGAAAGGGCAGTCACTGGTTACAAAGACCCCTACACGGGCAACGTGATCTCCTTGTTCCAGGCACTGAAGAAGGATCTGATAGTTAAGGACCATGGCATCCGCCTGCTGGAGGCACAGATTGCCACGGGAGGCATCATTGACCCAGTGCACAGCCATCGCCTTCCCGTCGAAGTGGCGTATAGGAGAGGAATGTTTGATGATCAGATGAACAAGGTTCTCTCTGATGCTGGTGATGACACCAAAGGCTTCTTCGACCCAAATACGAAAGAGAACCTGACCTACCTGCAGCTGAAGCAGAGATGTGTGAGTGACAAAGACACTGGGCTGAGCTTGCTGAAGATTACAAATGGAGTAGTGAAGAATCGGCAAGGCTACAGCATTGGAGAAATAGAGAGTGCTTTTAAGCGGGAGACAATGAATGTTTCATATGGCAGGTTCAAGGGGAAGTCTGTCACAATTTGGGAACTCATCCACTCTGAGTACTTCTCTGAGGAGAAGAGGAAGGAGCTGATGGAGATGTACAGGTGGAAGGAGATTGACATGAAGATCATCTTCACAAGAATCACCACAGTCATTGAGCAAACTGAGAGCCAGGAAAGTACTGTCAGTTCCTGCGTTGTTCTTCCCACTCAGAGCACTCTGGCTTACACTGCCGAAGAGACTGAAGCAGCCTTTCGAGAGAGAACGCTCAGCTTCTCAATCTGGTATCTCATTCATTCCAAACTTTTCACGGAAGAGGAGCGTAGAACGTTGATGGAGAAATACAGAAGGAAGGAGATTGACCTGGAGTCTGTGATCAGAACCATCACCAGTCTCATAGAGCAGACACAAACCCTGGTGGACACTTCCATTACATTCTCTGGCCTACGAGCAGAAATCTCTCTGCAGGAACTTGTGGAGTCAGAGATCATTGATCAGAAGACATTGCTGGAGCTGCAGGAGGGGAAGAAGACCGTGCATGATGTGAGTGAGCAAGATTCAGTGAAGATCTACCTCAAGGGTTCAGATAGCATTGCAGGGATCCTTGTGGAGTCGACCAACGAGAAGATGAGCATCTACCAGGCCATGAAGAAGCATCTGCTGATGCCTGGAACGGCCTTGATCCTCTTGGAAGCTCAGGCAGCGACCGGCTATGTCATTGACCCAGTCAAGAACGTGAAGCTGACGGTCGATGAGGCGGTTGAGAGCTGTCTCGTTGGCAAAGAGCTCCACCAGAAGCTGCTGTCTGCAGAAAGGGCAGTCACTGGTTACAAAGACCCCTACACGGGCAACGTGATCTCCTTGTTCCAGGCACTGAAGAAGGATCTGATTGTTAAGGACCATGGCATCCGCCTGCTGGAGGCACAGATTGCCACGGGAGGCATCATTGACCCAGTGCACAGCCATCGCCTTCCCGTCGAAGTGGCGTATAGGAGAGGAATGTTTGATGATCAGATGAACAAGGTTCTCTCTGATGCTGGTGATGACACCAAAGGCTTCTTTGACCCCAATACGAAAGAGAACCTGACCTACCTGCAGCTGAAGCAGAGATGTGTGGGTGACAAAGACACTGGGCTGAGCTTGCTGAAGATTACAAATGGAGGAGTGAAGAATCGGCAAGGTTACAGTATTGGAGAAATAGAGAGTGCTTTTAAGCGGGAGACAATGAATGTTTCATATGGCAGGTTCAAGGGGAAGTCTGTCACAATTTGGGAACTCATCCACTCTGAGTACTTCTCTGAGGAGAAGAGGAAGGAGCTGATGGAGATGTACAGGTGGAAGGAGATTGACATGAAGATCATCATCACAAGAATCACCACAGTCATTGAGCAAACTGAGAGCCAGGAAAGTACTGTCAGTTCCTGCGTTGTTCTTCCCACTCAGAGCACTCTGGCTTACACTGCCGAAGAGACTGAAGCAGCCTTTCGAGAGAGAACGCTCAGCTTCTCAATCTGGTATTTCATTCATTCCAAACTTTTCACGGAAGAGGAGCGTAGAACGTTGATGGAGAAATACAGAAGGAAGGAGATTGACCTGGAGTCTGTGATCAGAACCATCACCAGTCTCATAGAGCAGACACAAACCTTGGTGGACACTTCCATTACATTCTCTGGCCTACGAGCAGAAATCTCTCTGCAGGAACTTGTGGAGTCAGAGATCATTGATCAGAAGACATTGATGGAGCTGCAGGAGGGGAAGAAGACCGTGCATGATGTGAGTGAGCAAGATTCAGTGAAGATCTACCTCAAGGGTTCAGATAGCATTGCAGGGATCCTTGTGGAGTCGACCAACGAGAAGATGAGCATCTACCAGGCCATGAAGAAGCATCTGCTGATGCCTGGAACGGCCTTGATCCTCTTGGAAGCTCAGGCAGCGACCGGCTATGTCATTGACCCGGTCAAGAACGTGAAGCTGACGGTCGATGAGGCGGTTGAGAGCTGTCTCGTTGGCAAAGAGCTCCACCAGAAGCTGCTGTCTGCAGAAAGGGCAGTCACTGGTTACAAAGACCCCTACACAGGCAACGTGATCTCCTTGTTCCAGGCACTGAAGAAGGATCTGATTGTTAAGGACCATGGCATCCGCCTGCTGGAGGCACAGATTGCCACGGGAGGCATCATTGACCCAGTGCACAGCCATCGCCTTCCCGTCGAAGTGGCGTATAGGAGAGGAATGTTTGATGATCAGATGAACAAGGTTCTCTCTGATGCTGGTGATGACACCAAAGGCTTCTTCGACCCAAATACGAAAGAGAACCTGACCTACCTGCAGCTGAAGCAGAGATGTGTGAGTGACAAAGACACTGGGCTGAGCTTGCTGAAGATTACAAATGGAGGAGTGAAGAATCGGCAAGGCTACAACATTGGAGAAATAGAGAGTGCTTTTAAGCGGGAGACAATGAATGTTTCATATGGCAGGTTCAAGGGGAAGTCTGTCACAATTTGGGAACTCATCCACTCTGAGTACTTCTCTGAGGAGAAGAGGAAGGAGCTGATGGAGATGTACAGGTGGAAGGAGATTGACATGAAGATCATCATCACAAGAATCACCACAGTCATTGAGCAAACTGAGAGCCAGGAAAGTACTGTCAGTTCCTGCGTTGTTCTTCCCACTCAGAGCACTCTGGCTTACACTGCCGAGGAGACTGAAGCAGCCTTTCGAGAGAGAACGCTCAGCTTCTCAATCTGGTATCTCATTCATTCCAAACTTTTCACGGAAGAGGAGCGTAGAACGTTGATGGAGAAATACAGAAGGAAGGAGATTGACCTGGAGTCTGTGATCAGAACCATCACCAGTCTCATAGAGCAGACACAAACCCTGGTGGACACTTCCATTACATTCTCTGGCCTACGAGCAGAAATCTCTCTGCAGGAACTTGTGGAGTCAGAGATCATTGATCAGAAGACATTGCTGGAGCTGCAGGAGGGGAAGAAGACCGTGCATGATGTGAGTGAGCAAGATTCAGTGAAGATCTACCTCAAGGGTTCAGATAGCATTGCAGGGATCCTTGTGGAGTCGACCAACGAGAAGATGAGCATCTACCAGGCCATGAAGAAGCATCTGCTGATGCCTGGAACGGCCTTGATCCTCTTGGAAGCTCAGGCAGCGACCGGCTATGTCATTGACCCAGTCAAGAACGTGAAGCTGACGGTCGATGAGGCGGTTGAGAGCTGTCTCGTTGGCAAAGAGCTCCACCAGAAGCTGCTGTCTGCAGAAAGGGCAGTCACTGGTTACAAAGACCCCTACACGGGCAACGTGATCTCCTTGTTCCAGGCACTGAAGAAGGATCTGATTGTTAAGGACCATGGCATCCGCCTGCTGGAGGCACAGATTGCCACGGGAGGCATCATTGACCCAGTGCACAGCCATCGCCTTCCCGTCGAAGTGGCGTATAGGAGAGGAATGTTTGATGATCAGATGAACAAGGTTCTCTCTGATGCTGGTGATGACACCAAAGGCTTCTTTGACCCCAATACGAAAGAGAACCTGACCTACCTGCAGCTGAAGCAGAGATGTGTGGGTGACAAAGACACTGGGCTGAGCTTGCTGAAGATTACAAATGGAGGAGTGAAGAATCGGCAAGGTTACAGTATTGGAGAAATAGAGAGTGCTTTTAAGCGGGAGACAATGAATGTTTCATATGGCAGGTTCAAGGGGAAGTCTGTCACAATTTGGGAACTCATCCACTCTGAGTACTTCTCTGAGGAGAAGAGGAAGGAGCTGATGGAGATGTACAGGTGGAAGGAGATTGACATGAAGATCATCATCACAAGAATCACCACAGTCATTGAGCAAACTGAGAGCCAGGAAAGTACTGTCAGTTCCTGCGTTGTTCTTCCCACTCAGAGCACTCTGGCTTACACTGCCGAAGAGACTGAAGCAGCCTTTCGAGAGAGAACGCTCAGCTTCTCAATCTGGTATCTCATTCATTCCAAACTTTTCACGGTAGAGGAGCGTAGAACGTTGATGGAGAAATACAGAAGGAAGGAGATTGACCTGGAGTCTGTGATCAGAACCATCACCAGTCTCATAGAGCAGACACAAACCCTGGTGGACACTTCCATTACATTCTCTGGCCTACGAGCAGAAATCTCTCTGCAGGAACTTGTGGAGTCAGAGATCATTGATCAGAAGACATTGCTGGAGCTGCAGGAGGGGAAGAAGACCGTGCATGATGTGAGTGAGCAAGATTCAGTGAAGATCTACCTCAAGGGTTCAGATAGCATTGCAGGGATCCTTGTGGAGTCGACCAACGAGAAGATTAGCATCTACCAGGCCATGAAGAAGCACCTGCTGATGCCTGGAACGGCCTTGATCCTCTTGGAAGCTCAAGCAGCGACCGGCTATGTCATTGACCCAGTCAAGAACGTGAAGCTGACGGTCGATGAGGCGGTTGAGAGCTGTCTCGTTGGCAAAGAGCTCCACCAGAAGCTGCTGTCTGCAGAAAGGGCAGTCACTGGTTACAAAGACCCCTACACGGGCAACGTGATCTCCTTGTTCCAGGCACTGAAGAAGGATCTGATTGTTAAGGACCATGGCATCCGCCTGCTGGAGGCACAGATTGCCACGGGAGGCATCATTGACCCAGTGCACAGCCATCGCCTTCCCGTCGAAGTGGCGTATAGGAGAGGAATGTTTGATGATCAGATGAACAAGGTTCTCTCTGATGCTGGTGATGACACCAAAGGCTTCTTCGACCCCAATACGAAAGAGAACCTGACCTACCTGCAGCTGATGCAGAGATGTGTTAAGGATCCGCTGACTAAACTGTATTTTCTGTTATTGAGAAGATAAATGAATCAAATAAATTTTGTTTGTTGATTTTCATCATGAGTTATGTTTTATTTCATTTAATTTTCCTTGAGGAAATCACATTGCTTCCTTATTTTATCTTTGTTTCCCCCCACCTTGAAGCAACAGTACTGTTAACTGTTACAGATGAATGGAATGGTTGGCACTCTTTCCCCCTTGCCGACGCCAACCCTGTGATTGAATCACTGCTTTATTTTACATGTACTTTGTTCTAAATGGCTCAAGGCCCTAAGCCAGGCTCTTCCAGTCCACATCCCATTTCAGATGTCCTGATATAATTCAGGCCAACCACGTCCGTCAGGTGAGACTTCATCTATTGGAAGGAAACCAGAGCTAACATTTTAGGTGAAAAGCCAAATTGGTTTGTGGGACGACCGGAATGGAGGTGACAGCTGAAACAGCCTTTTGTGGCCAGCTGTAGGTGGGTCTGTAAAATGGTGCCGGCATGGCATCTGTTGCATATGGACTATGCAAGCTGTTCTCTGCATACTGGACTAACTGGAGTGATTAAGCTTATGTACAGGGATAGTATTGCTGAGCTGCATACAGAAAATATGTTTCACTGTACCTGGTACATGTGACAATAAAGAAACCATTGACCAAATGTCAGAAATGGGATGGGGACAAAGGGAGCTTATTAAGCTGCCTGGTGCGTAAGGGAGATTGATGTTGCTGAATCATATATTTGCTATGTTCTAGATATTAGAAATGAGTAGCAGTTGGCCATCTGCCCCTCAATCCTACTGCACCAGATATTAAGATCTCTGCTGACCTGCAACTGCGCATAATTTTTCAGTACTGTCTTCATATTCCGTAAATGCTCAGAAATCTGTCAAAGGAAAAGGAGGTGATAGAGGAGGGTACAGCATTTAATAGATACTTGGACAGGATACTTGGACAGGTAAAAGAAAATTTGCCATAACACATTGATTAAAAATCTTGACAGAAAATCTTGATAGGAAAGGTTTGGAGGGATAGCTAGTTCTTCCTGAATCTCATACAATCTAACCTTCCAAAGAAGCCTACAACGGAGAACATTATCAAAAGCCTTACTCAAGTCCATATAGACTACATCAATGGCCTTTCCCTCCGCAACCTTCTTGGTTACTTCTCCACTTAGCTTTTGGAAGTTGATCACAATCTCCTTTGTCTTGCTGACGTTGAGGGAAAGTTTGTTGGCTTGGCACCAGGTTCCGATCTCCTTCCTGTGTTCTGTCTGGTCATTATTTTATATCCAGCTCACTACGGGAGCATCATCTGCAAATTTGTAAATTGAGTTGGAATAGTATTTGGTTGCAGTCGTAAGTGTATAAGGAGTATAGAAGGGGGCTGAGAATGTATCCTTGCGGGCCACCGACGTTGAGGTTTATCATAGAGGATGATTTGTCACTGATTTTAGTCTGTTGGTCAGGAAGTTGAGGAGCCAGTTGCAGATATGAGTGCTGAGTCTAAGTTCCATGAGTTTGGTGATGAATTTGGATGGGATAATGATATTGAAAATAGCGCTATAGTCTATGAACAGAAGTCTGCCGTCCATGTACTTCTTATCCAGGTGTTCCAGGGATAAGTGTAGGGCCAGGGAGATGGCATCAGCCATGGACCTGTTGTGGTGGCAGGCGAACTGCAGTGGATCAAGGTTACTTGGTAGGCTCCTAAAACTTCATCCGTGGCAATTGATATACGTCAGCCAGAAATCCTCCAATTTCATCTCTAGCTTCCCACAGTAATGTTGGATATACCTTATTACCTAATTAGGCCCCAGAGATTTATATCCCTTCAAACATTTTAGGACATCCAGTACCTCCTTGACAGTAGCCATTATAGAAACCTGGGTAAAATGAGGAAAGGATTACCAGCTTAATGTTCTAAGGTACAGGTTCAACAGGTTGGATAACGATGGGGATAAGCAAGAAAGATGAGTTGTTTTATTGATTAAGTAGAACATTATGGCAGTGTACACGTAGAGTCATAGAGTGGCATAGTGTGGAAACAGGCCCTTCGGCCCAACTCGCCGACACCAGCCAACAATGTCCCAGCTACCCCTGCCCCATTTGCCTGCGCTTGGTCCATATCCCTCCTAACCTGTCCAATCCTTGTACTTGTATAACTGTTTCTTAAATGGTGGGTTAGTCTCAGCCTCAACTACCTCCTCTGGCAGCTTGTTCCATACAACCACCACCCTTTGTGTGAAAAGTTACCCCTCGGATTCCTATTAAATCTTTTCCCCTTCACCTTGAACCTATGTCCTCTGGTCCTCGATTCCCCTACTCTGGGTAAGAGACTGTGCATCTACCCGATCTATTCCCTTAATGATTTTGTACACCACTGTAAGATCTCCCCTCATGCTCCTGCGCTCCATGCAATAGAGACCCAATTTACTCAACCTCTCCCTATAGCTCACACCCTGTAGTCCTAGCAACATCCTCATAAATCTTTTCTGAACCCTTTCAAGCTTGACAATATCTTTCCTATAACATGGTGCCCAGAACTGAACAGCGGGATGAGATGACATGGACATGGACATGGACAAAGAACAGAGTTGGGGGGTGGGGTGGGGGGGGGGGGGGGGGGGGGGAGGTGGGCGGTGGGGAGTTTGCAGGTTATAGAGTGATACAGTGTGGAAATAGGCCCTTCAGCCCAACTCGCCCACACCAAACGTTGCCTAAAGTTGCAGAATTCAATGATCACACCGTTAGGCTTTATGCTTCCTGATTGGAATATCAGGTGCTGTTCCTCCAGTGGCAATGGAGGAGGCCCAAGACAGAAAAGTCAATATGGGAATAGGGAGTGGAGATAGAATGATTAGCAACCAGGAGATCCAGCAGGCGTTCAGCGAAATAGTCGCCTGGTCTATGCTTAAGTTCATTAATGTGAAGGCAGCTAGATTGGGAGCACCCAAGGAAATAGATGATGTTAGAGGAAGTGCTTGTGAACCTCTGTCTCACCTGGAAGGACAGCTGGTATCCCTGGATGGATGTGAAGAAATAGGTATAGGGACATGTGTTATATCTCCTGAGGTAGCTGGGGAGGGTACCTGGGGTGGGGGTGGGGGTGGGTTGGATGGGGAGGGGAAGAATGAACCAAGCAGTTGCAGAGGAAATGGTCTCTGCAGAAAGTGACAAGGGCTGTGGATGGAAAGATGTGACCAGTGGAGTTCCACAGGAATCTTTGCAGGGACCTATGTTGTTTGTGAATAACTTGTTTATAAACAATAACTTGGATGTAAATGTTAACACGTGGGTTAGTAAGTTTGCAGATGACAACAAAATTACCGGAGTCGTGGACTGTGAAGGGTGCCAAGGTATACAATGGTACATAGATTTGCTACAATAATGGGCAGGGAGATGGAGTTTAATCTGAGCGATCTGTTGCACTTATGGAGATCAAACGTAAGGAGAAAATATACAATTAATTGCATGCTCCTTAACAACACTGTTGTACAGAGTCTATAAATGATGATACTGATATTCCTGCCTGCTCCCTTTCCTGGTGATCACCCATCTACTTCCTGGCTGTACTTTGGGCGTGACGACTTCACTGGAACTCTGTATGATATTCTCGTACTCCAGGGTAATCCTGAAGTCATCCAGCTGCAGCTCCAGTCCCTTGGTTTTAGCTTAGTTTAGAGATACAGCACGGAAACAGGCCCTTCGTCCCATCTGGTCCACGCCAACCAGTAATTCCTGCACAAAAACACTATCCTACACCCGCTAGGGACCATTTTTGTAATAATTACCAAGCCAATTAACCTACAAACCTGTACGTCTTTGGAGTGTGAGAGGAAACCGAAGAGCTTGGAGAAAACCCACACAGATCACAGGGAGAACGTACAAACTCCGTACAGACAGAACCCATAGTTAGGATCGAACCCAGGTCTCCAGCACTGCATTTCCTGTAAGACAGCAACTCTACCACTGCACCACCGTGAACACCCAACGTGGTCCTTAAGAAGTTGCAGCTGAACAAACTTACGAAGGTGTAGTCCTCAGGGGCACTGGAAATTCCCGACTTCCTGCATTCCACTATTCTACCCGCCATCTCCACAACACCCAAAAACCTCGGAAGAATTACAGAAAAAACAGACCATACCTTAACCTGCAATTAACCTTTTCTCAAACCTCCCCCCCACCCCCCCCCCCCCCCCCTTGTGTCCCACCTCTATTTCACCTGTCATACTTGTATACTGGAATATTATGCTGCCAGTTATTCAGCCTTACCTGTCAGAGCTCTCACGTTAAAATAAGTGTAATTTAATCCAAATGTCCTTCCCTGCTCCTTGCTGAAATTCTATGACAGTGATATCCACTCATCACAGCTTCCCAAAGTGAGAATGCTGGCTTTGTTCCAATAACACTGTTCCATCTTCAATTCACCAGTACATTATTTCCAATTTAATATCAAAAAGCTACAGATGCTGGAAGATTAAAATAAGGAAAATACTGTGATCACTAAACATCTATGGAAAGAGAAAAGGTTAATATTTCAGGTTGAACTGGAAAAGTGAGATTTCAAGCTAGTTTTAAGTTACAAGAGGTGAGGAAGAGAAGAGAAAATATGTGATAAGGTGAGGACAGTGTTAGTCGGGTAATATGCTCTTTACAAAGTCATCTGGTTGATGGCTTGCTGAACAGATGAGAACTGTTCACCAGAGAGTGAAAGCAAATAAAGGGGCATGTAAACTATAAACGCTGTAAACGGTCAGAACCATGACAGAGAATTGGAACAAAAATGAATAAACTCAGAATCACCCAAAAATCAGACAGTATCCATGATTTCAGGTTACAGATCGATAACGTTTCAGCAGAACTGTGCAAAACGGCAGCATAGTGGCGCAGCAGCAGAGTTGCTGCTTTACAACGCCAGAGACTCAGGTTCAATCCTGACTACTGATGCAGTCTGTGCGGAGTTTGTACATCACCTTGTGACCTGCGTAGGTCTTCTCCAGGTGCTCTAGTTTCTTCCCACATTCCACAGATGTCCAGGTTTGTAGGTTAATTGGCATGGTAAAATAATAATTTGTCCCTATTTTTTTTTTTTTTTTTTTACAAAATGTTTTAATCAAACAAACAAATACAAGTACAAACACAATCAAAGAATGCCTAAACTGGCATCTTACAAAGAAATTTCAAATTAAAATATTAACATTTTCATCAATAAAACATTCCACCTCCTGCGGTGACCAGCGCTCACAGAAGGCCCCCACAGTCCCTGTGGACACCGCGTGTTCCCTCTCCAGGGACACGCGGGCACGGACATAACCCCGGAAAAGGGGCAGGCAGTCGACTGCTGTGCGTCCGTCGACTGCCCGCTGCCTGGACCCGCGAATGGCCATCTTGGCCAGGCCCAGGAGCAGACCGACAGGGAGACCCCCTCCTCCCTCCCGACCCTCCCCCCTCTGTACCGCGTGCCCAAAAATAAATAGTGTTGGGCTAAAATGGAGCCAAAACTTGAGGAGCAGCCCCTTAAGATACGGAACGTGTTCTATGGTCTATTTACAGCATGGAATCGGGCTATTCAGCCCAACATCTACTTGCCAAATGAATGCTATCTGAGGTGATCCCATATGCCTCGATAAGGCAGGGCATTGAATATAACAGTAGGGAAACAGAAGGAACTGTAAATGCTGGAATCATCTTAAGGGGATAATTTGTCCCTAGTGTGTGTAGATTAGTGCCAGTGTGCTGTCACTGGTCAGCATGGATTCGAAGGGCTGAAGAGCCTGTTTCCGCTCCGTATCTCTAAACTAAACTAAACTAAACTGGACAGTTTACAAGCAGGTAATGCAAGTTATCTGGAATTATGGAGCACCAGAGTCATGAGAAAGGTTGGCCAAATTTGAATTGTTTCCTCTGGAACATTGGAGGTTGAGGGGAGACCTGATAGAAGTATATAGAATTATGAGAGGCTTTGAAAGCAGAGACAATCAGGACCATTTACCCAGGGTGGAAATGTCCAAGACTAGAGGGCATAGTTTTAGGTGAGAGAGGTGAAGTTTAAAGGAGATGTGCAGAGAAGTTTTTTTACATAGAGGTGAATGCACTGCCAGATACAATAGTGGTATTTAAGAGGCTTTTACATTGGCAAATGGACATGCCGAGGATGAAGGGATATGAATCACGTGAAGGCAGAGGAGAGTAGTTTAATTTGGCATAATGTTCGGCACGGACGAGTGAAAGATCTGCACCTGTGCAGAACGTGTTCTATGTTCTATTTACAGCATGGAATCGGGCTATTCAGCCCAACATCTACTTGCCAAATGAATGCTATCTGAGGTGATCCCATGTGCCTCGATAAGGCAGGGCATTGAATATAACAGTAGGGAAACAGAAGGAACTGTAGATGCTGGAATCATAATTGAGCACAAAGTGCTGGAGTAATTCAGCGGCCAGGCAGCATCTCTGGAGGATATGGATTGGGGATATTTCAGATCGGAACCCTCCTCCGGAATGATTGTCACATGGGGGAGAAAGCTGGAAAAGTGGTGGGGGTGAGACAAAGTCTGGAAAGTGGCAGGTGGATATAGGAGAGAGGAGTTTTGATTGCTCGATGGGAGGACAAAGATGAAAAAGACAAAAGGGTAACAGAAAGAGACAAATGGAAACAAAATACATCAGTTAAGGAGAGGAATGAAGGAGAAGTGAAATGTTAAGCCAGAGGGAAGGATATGGGTGGAAGGTGACACAGTGAGGTGGGCGAGGGGGACAGGATAGTGGGAGAAATGGTGCACATTGGGATGGGGGGATGGGGGAGCAGTACATAAAGAGCAGGGGGAGAAGGGAGGGTGTTACCTACAATTATAGAATTCAATTTTTATGCCGTTGGGTTGGAAGCTATCAAATGGAATATGAGGCAATATTCCTTCAGCTTGAGTGTGGCTTTACTCTGGCAATGGAGGAGGCCCAGGACAGAAAGGTCATTGTCAGAAAGGGAAGGGGAGTTAAAATGGTTAGCAACTAGGAGACCCAGTAGGCCTTTGTGGACCTAGTGCAAATGTTCAGCAAAACGGTCACCTACTCTATGAATGGTCTCGCAGATATACAGGTGGCCACATTGGGAGCACTGAATGCAGTTGATGAAATTAGAGGAGGTGCATGTGAACTTCTGACTTCCCTGGAAGGGCTGGAAGATGAAAGTGAGGGAGGGGATTTAGGGCTAGGTTACATAGAAACATAGAAAATAAGTGCAGGAGGAGGCCATTTGGTCCTTCGAGCCAGCACCACCATTCATTGTGATCATGGCTGATCGTCCCCAATCAATAACCCGTGCCTGCCTTCTCCCCATATCCCTTGATTCCACTAGCCCCTAGAGACCTATCTAACTCTCTCTTAAATCCATCCAGTGATTTGGCCTCCACTGCCCTCTGTGGCAGGGAATTCCACAAATTGACAACTCTCTGGATGAAAATGTTTTTTCTCACCTCAGTCTTAAATGGCCTCCCCAGGGCCAGATTTAGATGAAGAGAGGCCCTAAGCTATTTCACTTGTGAGGCCCCCTCTCCCAATCCCCCACCCCCGTAACTAGAGGACCATGACTACCTAACAGTGACAGTGTGACACTTTGAGATCCTACTGCAAGTTGTCATTGAACAGTTGCTTTTAAAATACATATTTGAATCACTGCGGAGCGGGCGATGCCTTACCTGGATCGCCGTTTGAAGCTTTGGAATGTTGGGCCTGTTGCTTTAACATCATGGAGTTGTGGTTTGCGGAGCTCAAAGACCCGGCCGTGCGGAGCCCTGGGATCCGTTTGCCGATGGCTCCCAGTGTGAATCTCCGCCCAGCTCAGCCTGTGGACTTCGGGAGCCACGGTCTCCGATAGGAAGTGGCCGATTCGGAAGTCCAAGCCGCAGAGAATGTTCTCCCGTTCCGACGTTGGATGGTGACTCCCAAATTTCATTGCACCAATTGGTGCATGTGACAATAAGTGTCTCTTGAATTGAATGTGGAATATTAAGAAATAAAGAAACTACAAATACACTTAGAGCAAAAATGTTTTTTTCTCGACTTCTTCATAGCAAAATCATCCAGAAGTTCACCAAGATCCCCCTAAAGTGGCAGGGGGTTGGGAGCATGAGCAAAGAGACAGAGGGGTGTAAAATGAGGGTAGAAGCAATAGGTAGAAAGGTGAAAAGTAAAAGTGGCAGGCAGAAAAATCCAGGGCAAAAATCAAAAAGGGCCACTTTTCAACATAATTGTATAAGCGGTAAGAGTGTTGTAAAAACAAGCCTGAAGGCTTTGTGTCTCAATGCAAGGAGCATTTGTAATAAGGTGGATGAGTTGAATGTGCAGATAGTTATTAATGACTATGCTATAGTTGGTATCACGGAGACATGGCTCCAGGGGTGACCAAGGCTCGGAGCTGAACATCCAAGGATATTCAATATTCAGGCGGGATAGACAGAAAGGAAAAGGAGGTGGAGTAGCGTTGCTGGTTAGAGAGGAGATTACGCAATAGAAAGGAAGGATATTAGCTTGGAGGATGTGGAATCGATATGGGTAGAGCTGCAAAACACTGAGGGGCAGAAAACGTTAGTGGGAGTTGTGTACAGGCCACCTAACAGTAGTAGTGGAGTTGGGGATGGCATCAAACAGGAAATTAGAAATGCGTGCAAAAAAGGTAAAACAGTTATAATGGGTGAATTCAATCTACATATAGATTGGGTGAATGAAATTGGCAGGGGTGCTGAGGAAGAGGATTTCTTGGAATGTATGTGGGATAGTTTTCTAAACCAACATGTAGAGGAACCAACGAGAGAGCAGGCTATTCTAGACTGGGTATTGAGTAATGAGGAAGGGTTAGTTAGCAGTCTTGTAGTGCATGGCCCCTTGGGCAAGAGTGACCATAATATGGTTGAGTTCTTCATTAGAATGGAGAGTGACATTGTTAATTCAGAAACAAGGGTTCTGAACTTAAAGAAAGGTAACTTTGAGGGTATGAGATGTGAATTGTCCAAGATAGACTGGCAAGTGATTCTTAAAGGGTTGACGGTGGATATGCAATGGAAGGCATTTAAAGACTGCATGAATGAACTACAACAATTGTTCATCCCAGTTTGGCAAAAGAATAAATCAGGGAAGGTAGTGCATCTGTGGATAACAAGGGAAATCAGGGATAGTATCAAAACAAAAGATGAAGCATACAATAGCCAGAAAAAGCAGCCTACCAGAGGACTGGGAGAAATTCAGTCCAGCAGAGGAGGATAAAGGGCTTAATTTGGAAAGGGAAAATAGATTATGAAAGAAAATTGGCAGGGAACATAAAAACTGACTGCAAAAGTTTTTATAGGTATGTGAAGAGAAAAAGGTTAGTTAAAACAAATGTAGGTCCCTTGCAGTCAGACACTGGTGAATTGATCATGGGGAACAAGGACATGGCAGACCAATTGAATTACTATTTTGGTTCTGTCTTCACTGAGGAAGATATAAATAATCTGCCGGAAATAGCAGGGGACCGGGGGTCAAATGAGATGGAGGAACTGAGTGAAATCCAGGTTAGCCGGGAAGTGGTGTTAGGTAAATTGAATGGATTAAAGGCCGATAAATCCCCAGGGCCACATAGGCTGCATCCCAGAACACTTAAGGAAGTAGCCCCAGAAATAGTGGATGCATTAGTGATAATTTTTCAAAACTCTGGAGATTCTGGAGTAGTTCCTGAGGATTGAAGGGTAGCTAATGTAACCCCACTTTTTAAAAAGGGAGGGAGAACGAAAACGAGGAATTAGAGACCAGTTAGTCTAACATCGGTAGTGGGGAAAATGCTAGAGTCAGTTATTAAAGATGGGATAGCAGCACATTTGGAAAGTGGTGAAATCATTGGACAAAGTCGGCATGGATTTATGAAAGGTAAATCACGTCTGATGAATCTTATAGAATTTTTCGAGGATGTAACTAGTAGAGTGGATAAGGGAGAACCAGTGGATGTGTTATATCTGCACTTTCAGAAGGCTTTCCACAAGGTCCCACATAAGAGATTAGTATATAAACTTAAAGCACACGATCTTGGGGGTTCAGTATTATTGTGGATAGAGAACTGGCTGGCAGACAGGAAGCAACGAGTAGGGGTAAACGGGTCCTTTTCAGAATGGCAGGCAGTGACTAGTGGGGTACCGCAAGGCTCAGTGCTGGGACCACAGCTATTTACAATATATATTAATGATCTGGATGAGGGAATTGAATGCAACATCTCCAAGTTTGCGGATGACACGAAGCTGGGGGGCAGTGTTAGCTGCGAGGAGGATGCAAGGTGACTTGGATAGGTTGGGTGAGTGGGCAAATGCATGGCAGATGCAGTATAATAGTAAGATTAAACGAGAACTTACCAGTTTGAAGTTTGATCTTTATTTTATGAGGAGTTGCGATGAGGGATTTTGTGAAGAACCCGCCAGCACGCATGCGCGACATACTTCAAAGCAGCGGTGTGGAATCACAGAACCAAGACCAAGAAATGACTTGTTATAGTAAGATTGAAGAGACTCTAGTTACCAGTTGACTTTATGATCGAGGGTTGGGAGCGGAGGGCACGTAATCCCTCATCGCAACTCCTCATAAAATAAAGATCAAACTTCAAACTGGTAAGTTCTCGTTTAATCTTACTATTTCATTTCGGAGTCACGTGAGTGACTTCGTGAAGACTTCAAAGCTTCTGTGATTTCACGCCCTGGACAACGTCCATGCTATCACACACGCTACTGAAAGGATGGACAGGAGTAACCAATTTCCGAAGCTACTATTCTGAAAAATAATAATATTTATTAATAACAACAACAAAGAAAAAACCCCTCACTGAGGGGTGACTGTATGTTCTCGGCCTGCATCTAGCACGGCTCCTGCGAACATTCCAGGTATGGTGACGGGTTTATTATAAAACCGCTGAAAGGTGGCTTCACTGGCCCATCCCGCTGTGGCAAGTATCTGGTCCATGGGCACCTCCATGAACTTTGCCGCCGACGTAGATGCTGCCCTGGTGGAATGGGATTTAAAAACATCAGTGTCAATACCTGCCTTTTTTAAGATGATCCTGAGCCATCTGGAGATCGTCTGTGCCGTCACTCTATGGTGAGGTTTTTTGTGGCTGATGAGCAGGTATTGCTCCATTCCCCTTAATTTCCTCGTCACTTTAATATAGTGGCGGATATGGGTGGCTATGCACAGCCTAGCATCAGCGGGGTATGCTGGAAACTCCAGCTGCAGCCCTGTGAATCCAGGTCTATGCTGCTTCAGCAATTCATCAATGAAGAAAGTGACCCGCTCAGGGGTAGAGATCATCTTGTCGATATTGGCCTTGTGAAGCGTCTGCACCCTTTGTGCCGAAGTGAGCGCCATCAACATCACCAACTTCAGGGTGAGTTTGTCCAGTTCAAGCCCAGCCATGGGTGACCACGTCCTGAGTAGGGTCAGTACTTTTCCAATATCCCAGGTGATGTTGTAACGGGGCCTTGGCGGGTTGGAATTAAATATTCCCCGCATCAGCTTGGAGACCAGTTTGTTAGATCCTACCTCAATATTGAGGTAGGATGATAGGGCACTCCTGGCGCTATTGATGGCACTGTAACTGAGATGTTCATCATGGTGTAGCCCCGCAAGAAATTCCAGCACGTCTGTGATGGAGACGGAGTCATATGCAATGTCCAGGCGGCCGCAATAGGTTTCCCATTTCCTGATGTGCGATAAGTATTGCCGTCTTGAGGACTCCCTGCATGATGCTCCCATGGTATCCATTGTCCTTGATGATAGACCATACTGTAGTAATGGTCTGTTCAAATCCTGCAAGCCAATAGATTCAAGTGACTATAGCAGGGGTGTGGTTTCCCTGTGACAGGGTTCGTCACCAATTGTGGGCAACCCTCTAAGAGGACCCATGGTTGACTTATCATTCCAAGGACCACCGGATACCATGACTGCGTAGGCCAGTCGGGTATGATAAGGATGCCCTTAGCAGCATCGAGCTGGATTTTCCGCAATACCCGACTGATGAGGCAAAATGGAGGAAATGCATAGAAAAACCATTTCCCCCAATCTAGCGAGAACGCGTCCATCGCCATTGCCCCAGGATCTGGTTCCCATGATGCGTATGTTGGTACCTGATGGTTCAACCGTGACGCAAAAAGGTCAATATCCGGTTTACCAAATTTGGCTGTAATTTTGGTGAATATTTGGGAGTTCAACATCCACTCGATGTTGTCATTAAATTTCCGTGACCTGGTGTCCGCCACTGTGTTGAGCTTACCTGGTAAGTAGGTAGCTGAGATCCAAATATTCCGTTGAATACACCAGAGCCAAATTGTATTTGCCAATTCATCACATGAAATTAACCTGGTACCGCCCATATGATTCAGATATGCCACCGCAGTGGTGTTGTCTATTTGGAGACGGACATGAGTGTCAGTAATGTTTGAACAATAAGCTCTTAGTCCGTGGAATGCTCCCAGCATCTCCAAATAGTTTATCCCCTGTGCTGACAACAGAGTAGCTTCAAGTGAGTCCCATCTACCTCCACAACTGGTGTTGTTGTCCGTAGCTCCCCAGCCATGGGAGCTTGCGTCTGTTTGTAAGTATACCACCGGACGAGGCACAATGATGGGTTTGAATGAGTTATGGATATTGCCAATCCACGATTGCAACTCAATTTTTGCCTTGAGCGGCAGCTGCATAGGTCTATCAAAATGTCCAGCATTTGATTTTAATGCTGCTATTTTTGATCTTTGCAAATGTTGATAATGTAAAGGTCCAAATTGAGCAGCTGGAAAGACTGCTACAATTTTCCCAATTACCTTGGCAGTTTGTCTAATTGACGGTATACTGGCGCCGACCAGATTCTTACATGCTTGAAACACATCCCCAACTTTATTAGTTGGTATGGTGGTGATCATGCGATTGGCGTCTACCGTGAACCCCAGGTAGTCCATGATCTGTGCGGGGAAGAACTTTGATTTGTCTGGATGGATAATAAATCCCATTTTTTGAAAAATTTCCACTGTGGCTGAAACTGCCAATTCTGCTGACTCCAGTGTATGTCCAATTATCAGAATGTCATCCAAATAAGCCATGACCGTATGATTTTGCCTCCTTAGTGTAGCTAGTACTGGCTTGAGTAGTTTAGTGAACAGTCTGGGGGCTGTGGTAAGCACATTGGGTAATGCTTTGTATTGCCAAAGCTGATCCATCCAGATAAACTTCAAGAACTTTCTGTGATGTTTCCGAATGAATACTGAATAGTATGCATCTTTTAAATCAATGCATGCCATGAAGCAGCCCTTCGAAATCAAAGATTTGGCTGTTTCGAACGTGTCCATTTTGAAATGGGTATATTTTACAAAGGTATTCAAGTGAGTTAAATCTATAATGACCCGACATCCACCATCTTTTTTGGTTTTAGTAAATATATTAGATACGAATTCAATTGGTTCATGTGTGGTTCTTTCTATCACCCCTTTCTCTTGTAATCTCAAGATTTCAGCATAGCCTTCTGCTGATTCCTTTTTGGAAAGTGCAAATTTGCGATTTGGCATATGCTGAGGTGGAGGCAATTGGCCATTAATAAACTCAATTTCATAACCCTGAATACTTTGTAAGATAAACTCATCTGAGGTGATGGTTTCCCATGCCTCCTTAAATCCCCGTAGTCTGCCCCCAACCTGTGAGGTTAGACATGCAAGTGCATGGAATCCAGACCGCCTTACCTTCATGGTTATCGGTGGTCCCTGATATGTTTGGTGGGACGTGGAGGTGCTGGGTTGCGTTGTTGATGTGGAGTCCGCATTTTCCATGCTGGCCGCTGAGGGCCTAGTCCTAAAAAAGGCCTGGGCTGAGGAGGCTGTTGATATTGAGGAGGCGCCGGAATGTAGGTCCTTGCTGGCCTGTCGGTTTGACCTCGCGGCCTAAAATAAGGTGTTTTCTTGGCCGGAAGTCTGGTCACAGTATGTGATCTCATCAGACCCACTGTTTTAGCATGGTCATCTAGGTCTTTGACCTGCTTCGGGAGGTCTTCTCCGAACAGCTGTCTGGGTGGTGGTGTAGGAGGTGCTCTGCATAGTCCCGCAAATTTGGGGTTCAATGAAGGTTTAATTATGCTTTTCCTGAAAGCGTTGATTTCGTACTGCGTATTACAAAGCAGTGCTAGAGCATCCTCCTGTTCGGTGTTTAAATCAACTCCGTCCACTGACCTTGCAAAAGCGGTAATCCCAGACGTAAGTAGTTTCAGGATTCTCTGCAGTTTCTCACTTCCTGCGCTCTTATGCCCGGGCTGATATTGCCCCAGATTGGCATGTTTACAATCGGCACGTTGAGTGAATTGCAATTTCCTGGAGCCTTGTGTCTTTCCATGGCCTTCGCAAGGACCTCCTCCTGTAGCTGGTGGTTCGTGAGGTAATCTATGGTCGCGGCCAGTTTAGTGTTGAGGGGTTGTCCTGAAGATACGGGTAACCCGAACTTGGCTGCCACATCCAGGAGCTCTTCCTGGGGGACCTCAGGTGCTGCTGGGGCATGTACCAGGATCTCCTCCTCTTCTGGCCTCATGCTGTCCATAGATGGTGATGGGGATATGTCCATAAGTCCCCTGGAACTGTGAGCGTCCTGTCTTTGATTTAGTAGGACTTGTTCCAATATCCTCTCCATACGGTCCAAGCGCCCTTCATCGTGCATGTATGGGCGGTTAGAGTCCTCATGCCTGAAGGAACTACTGAGGCTCCCGTCGTCGGCCCGTACCTCGTCGAGGTAATATCTAATCCGTGACGATGTGTCGCTACCAGCCGCCTCGGCGAAGCTGAGCGATTCCCGCGCGGATCTGCTCAAGCGCCTCCTTTTCGCTGAGCTGCATCCGGCTGCCTCTGAGGGCATAGGTGGGGAGAGGTCGGCACCCAACGCCGCAGCGTGGTGACCCGACATCCGCGCGGGCTTGCCGACTGTCCTTGATCTGGACCCAGACGGCGTACGGTCCCGACCCGCCCCCAGCGGGGGAAGCGGTGACCGTGACGAGACTCCACCCGCGTGACTCCTCCTGGTCCCCCTGGGTGGTGAGTTCATGCTGGCCCTCCTTGGTCTGCCAGTGGATTCGGGTCTCGCCGATTCACCAGACCACATTCTGGTGGCTCCTGGTGAGACCTCAGCCCTAGAAGGGCTAGGTAGTCGAGCTCTATCCCTGGTTCCTTCGAGAGGGCTCAGGGAGAAGGGCCGTGCGGCAGCACGCGGGTCCCTTTTGCTCGTCTCCGCCAATGACCCAGTGGGTGACAGAGAAATGGAGTCAGGGTGCCCCTGCTCCGGCGCTGTACCGAGTTCTTGCTCTGCGGGACCCCCGCTAGAGCACAGCTGCGTCGGTGAACCGGGTCCTGTGATAACAGGGCTCCCCGATTTGCGCGCCTTTTTCCCGGCCCGTCCTACCGCTGTAGACGGGGACTCCGGGATGGGTGGCCGGCAACTCCTTCCAGAAGTTCTGTGGCCCTTACTCCTTTTTACGTCCATGTCCCTGTGGGAGAAAACACAATTACTCACACAGGACAACCAACTCAAGGTTGTCTATACTTACCTGAGTGGCCCTTATGAAGGGCTGGTGGTGAGCCGCGCTCCTCTCCAGCCGTCGGCTGCAATGCGAGCGACGATATGTCGCGCATGCGTGCTGGCGGGTTCTTCACGAAGTCACTCACGTGACTCCGAAATGAAATGTGGATAAATGTGAGGTTATCCACTTTGGTGGCAAAAACAGGAAAGTAGACTATTATCTGAATGGTGGCCGAATAGGAAAAGGGGAGATGCAATGAGACCTGGGTGTCATGGTACACCAGTTATTGAAAGTAGGCATGCAGGTGCAGCAGGCAGTGAAGAAAGCAAATGGTATGTTGGCATTCATAGCAAAAGGATTTGAGTACAAGAGCAGGGAGGTTCTACTGCAGTTGTACAGGGTCTTGGTGAGGCCACACCTGGAGTATTGCCTACAGTTTTGGTCTCCTAATCTGTGGAAAGACATTCTTGCCATAGAGGGAGTACAGAGAAGGTTCACCAGACTGATTCCTGGGATGGCAGCTCTTGCATATGATGAAAGACTGGATAGACTTGGCTTGTACTCGCTGGAATTTAGAAGATTGAGGGGGGATCTTATAGAGACTTACTAAATCCTTAAGGGGTTGGACAGGCTAGATGCAGGAAGATTGTTCCCGATGTTGGGGAACCCCAGAAAAAGGGGTCACAGTTTAAGGATAAGAGGGAAGTCTTTTAGGACCGAGATGAGAAAATCATTTTTCACACAGAGAGTTGTGAATCTGTGGAATTTTCTGCCACAGAATGTAGTTGAGGCCAGTTCATTGGCTATATTTAAGAGGGAGTTAGATGTGGCCCTTGTGGCTAAAGGGATCAGGGGGTATGGAGAGAAGGCAGGTACAGGATACTGAGTTGGATGATCAGCCATTATCATATTGAATGGTGGAGCAGGCTCGAAGGGCCGAATGGCCTACTCCTGCACCTATTTTCTATGTTTCTATGTTAAGATCTGTTTGTCTAAGTTTGTTCCTCTCAATGCACAGAATGCTCAGTGCAGACAACCTCTCTTGAGACATTGTGGACATTAATTCATTTTTAATTCTTTTGGGTCTTCAAAAAGACCTCTCTCCCGAGCAGTTGGTGACCATTAAGCTAAGAAACAGCCGCAAGATTGCTTCCACATTAGGGAAGGCCATCGCAATTGTTTCCTTGTATATTATTTGATAATAGTCTGTATGAGATAGAGAGTTCTCTTCTGTATGCCAATGGCTTTGTCTCACGTACGAGTGAAAGTGCAAAAGTTCATCAGTAAGTTTTAGGTCAACATCTTCTGGGTATGCTTCCATCAACAGTTGAACACCTTGCTGAATTTCTTGCTTAGATGTGGTCAGATTAGCAAGAAAGGGAAACTGTTGTGTAACTTCACTGTACACAGTACCGCTTCTTTTTTAATTGCTTTCAAGTGCATCTAGTATTGGAATAAAGGATTTTATCCTAAACTTATCTCTTGAAGAGAGTTTATCTAAAGTGTCAGGACCAGGTGCACTTCCATCATTTCCTTGCCATTTCCTTACTCTTTGTCTCCCTGTGACAGTTCTGTAGTTAACATCTGGCAAGGTGGCCTTTGCTTGTTGCTCAAGCTCATCAAAATCTTCTCTAATTTTGCTTACAAAATCTTGAAGTGAACTGCACAAACTTGCACAAGTACTCAATAACAGTTTGGATTTCTGAATGACCTTTGTTGACCTTGTGGAAATGACCTAGCAGACGGGTCCAAAAATGCAGGATAAACACAAATTCCAGTTCTTCCATTTTCTGCAAAAGGTTGTTAGCTTGAAGCCTGGTATCACCCATCACATTAACATTAGAGTGCAAATGACTGAGGACATCAGTGATAGCGCTGTAACTTTCCAAAATAGCTTCTTGTGCCTCCCACCTAGTGTCTGACAAATATTTTGCACTTTTGAGTGAGGTTGCAAAAATGATTTTAGAATTGCCCATCTCTTTGTGGAGGGTGAAAAGAAGGTATACATTTCATTGATAATTCCAAAACAGTTCACTGCATCAAGGCAGCAATCAACAGCCGAACAGCCCACCAAATTTAATGAGTGAACAGCGCATGGAATAAATCTTGCAAATGTAATTTTTTTAGAGGATTTTTTGCTGCATACCCTTGTACCTACATGTTGGCAGCTTTGTCATAAGACTGCCCGCGGAAGAAGAGCTCCAAATCGCGGCTGGCGCGGAACTGATTGAGGTGGGGACGGAGGGGGACTGTTAGGTACTTCCCCCCCCCCCCCCCCCGTGAATGCTGTGTACTTACCTTTCTGTTTCTCTGCAGACCGTGGCTGGGAACCAGGATTCAAGGGGTTAAGGGCTTCTGTACCCGATTGGTCAAGGTACGTCAGATGACTCATCGGGAGCTTGAAAGGCAGAAGCTCCCAGAATCCTCTCTCTCTTCGTGATAGATCCCTGGAGGAAGAGGTGCCGGTCTGAGCTGCAGGAGGCCTGGCCGCATGGCACAGCACTTTGTATATATGTCGCATACTTTTGTAAATTAATGTTGTATTGGGGCGGAAGGGATGACTTGAGAATTTTCGGGTATTTTCGTTGCAGGGTTAGGGCTATATAGGCAGGATTAGAGTCTTCAATCCAATGGCCCATTGAGAGGCTGGCTGGAGCACACTGAAATATTATTTGATAGCCGATTCTGGTCCCTGACCGTGTTCTTAAAAATCAGGTTTGGGTTTTGTTTTAGTGTTACAAAATTAAAGACTGTTTTTTTAATCTAAACTTGACCCTGGTTTTGATTTGTTACACGACTCTGAGGACTCTGCCTTTGGGAGTCATAACAAAATGGGGGCTCGTCCTAAGCTTTGAGGACCCTAGACAGTTGGGGGTTTTTTTGGTAGGCTTCTGGTGACTGAGCAAGTCTGTGTTGTGAGGGGATTTTTTTCCCTTCCATTTGTGGTGACATTTGTGCCCAAGGGTTGGCTGGTGCTTTGGTCCTGACATTTGATATGGAGTTTAAAGTGGATGACTTTATCGACGCTCCTAGTCAGGAGTTGTTTGACAAATGTACAAAGGAGCAGTTGTTAGTGCTGGCAGACAACTATAAGGTGTCTGTTAATAAGCATTCGAGGAAACAGGCTATAAAGTCGGCGTTATGGTCTGAGTTGAAGAGGAGTGGGGTATTGCCTGCTGAGGAAGAGTCCTCTAGCTTCTACACAGCCTGGTCAGAAAATGGAGGACCTCATTCGATTGAAAGCCTTAAGAGAGAAAGAGCTTGCAATGCAAAAGGAGGAGAGGGCCCTAAGAGAGAGAGAGCGTGAAATGAAAAAGGAGGAGAGGGCCTTCACGCTTGAAATGAAACACCTCGAGATACGGGAGAAGGAATTACATGCCCCCCGAGTTCCTTCTGGGGAAAGGGAGTTTGATATGAGCAAGAACATCCGCCTGGTTCCCCATTTAATGAGAAGGATGTGGACAAGTATTTTGCAGTGTTTGAATGGGTGGCTTTGTCCTTGAAGTGGCCTAAGGACAAGTGGACCTTGCTATTGCAGTGTGTCCTTGTGGGTAAAGCACGGGAGGTGTATTTGCCTTTATCTCTTGACGACAGTCTGGACTATGAGTGTGTGAAGTCTACGGTATTAAGGGCTTATGAATTATTTCCAGAGGCGTACCGGCAGAGGTTCCGGCGCTTTGGATAGTCAGACTTATGTGGAGTTTGCTTGGGAGAAGGAGGCACGTTTTGACAGGTGGTGCGCTTCTCAAGGAGTGAAGGAGTTTAAGCTGCTGCGGGCCTTGATGATTATGGAAGACTTTAACAACTGTCTCCCTGAGAGGGTTGTTACTTCTCTCTCTTCTCCCAAGAGTCTCAACATGAAACGCCACCCATTCTTTCTCTCCAGAGATGCTGCCCAAAGACCCTATAGCGAGGAGGATCTTTGATGCTGCTTGTTTTATGCGAGAGAGAGAAGTGGAGAGAGAGGAGGAGAGAGAAGAGTGGAGTGAGAGGAGGAGAGAGAGAGGAGGAGAAAGAGAGGAGGGTAGAGAGAGGAGGGTAGAGAGAGTAGGAGATAGAGGAGGAGATAGAGGAGGAGAGAGAGAGAGGAGGAGATAGAGAGAGGAGGAGATAGAGAGGGGGAGAGAAAGAGAGAATGGGAGAGAATGGAGACAGAGAGCAAGAGAGGGGAGGGGAGAGAGAAGGAGGGAGAGAGAACTACCTACCCCCAAGTGTTCTAATTTTGCACACTAATCTCTTGTGTGGGACCTTGTCAAAGGCTTTTTGAAAGTCCAGATACACCACATCCACTGGCTCTCCCTTATCCATTCTACTTGTTACATCCTCAAAAAATTCCAGAAGATTAATCAAGCATGATTTCCCTTTCATAAATCCATGCTGACTTTGACTGATCCTGTCATTGCTCTCCAAATGGGCTGTCATTACATCTTTAATAATTGGCTCAAGCATCTTCCCCACTACCGATGTAAGGAAATCTGGTCTATAATTCCCAGTTTTCTCTCTCCCTCCTTTCTTAAAAAGTGGGGTTACATTGGCTACCCTCTAGTCCACAGGAACTGATCCAGAGTCTATAGAACATGGGAAAATAATCACCAATGTATCCACGATATCTGGGGCAAACTCCTTGGGTACTCTGGGATGCAGACCATCAGGCCCTGGGGATTTATCTACATTTAGTTCCAACAGTTTACCTAACACCATTTCCTGTCTAAAGCGGATTCCCTTCAGTTCCTCCCTCCCAGTAGATCCTCGGTCCCCTAGTATTTCCGGGAGATTGTTTGTGTCTTCCTTAGTGAAGACAGAACCAAAGTACTCGTTTAACTGGTCTGCCATTTCGTTGTTTCCCATTATAAATTCACCTTTCTGACTGTATGGGACCTACATTTGTTTTCACTAATCTATGTTTCTATGTTTTCCTCTTCACATATCTATAGAACCTTTTACAGTCAGTTTTTATATTCCCCGCAAGCTTTCTTTCATGCTCTATTTCCCCCTCTTAATTAATCCCTTTGTCCTCCTCTGATTAACTAAATTTCTCCCAGTCCTCTGATTTGCTGCTTACTCTGGCCAATTTTTATGCCTCTTCCGTGGATTTAACACTATCCTTAATATCCCTCATTAGCCACGGTTGAGATACCTTCCCTGTTTTATTTTCATGCCAGACAGGGATGAACAATTCGTATAATTCATCCGTTGGATCTTTAGATCTTTGCCATTGGATATCCATGATCAGCCCTTTAAGTATCATTTACCAGTCTATCCTAGCCATATAGGGGAAAATAAATGGTCGACACGGACTGGAAGAGCCGAGAGGGCCGGTATCCGTGCTGTAATTATTATATGGTTATATGGTTATATACCATACCATCAAAGTCTTCTTTCTTTCAGTACAGGACCCTTGTCACTCTCCATCTTAATGCAGAATTCCACCATATTATGGTCACTGTTGCCCAAGGGGCTTTGCACAACAATATCGCTAACTAATCGTTCCTCATTGTACAATACTGAGTGTAGGATGGCCTGCCCTCTAGTTGGGTCCTCTACATATTAGCTTAGAAAGCCATCCTGTATACACTCCAGGAAATCCTCCTCCTCAATGTTGTTACCAATGTGGTTGGCCCAATCTATATGTAGATTAAAGTCACCCATGATAACCGCTGTACCTTTTCTCCATGCATCCCTAATTCCATGTTTGAAGCTATCCCCAACCTCACTACTGCTTGGTGTTCCGAACACAACTCCATGAAGTGTTTTCAGTCCTTGGCTATTTCGCAATCCTACCCATACCTATTTAACTTCGGAGTCACGTGAATGACTACGCGAAGAAGGCCGTCCCCACGCATGCGCGTCCATTATGTCTGACGCATTGCGCAACGACCGGCTGGCGGGGGCGTCGCTCCTTCCAGCGGGTAAGTTTAAAAGATCCAGGTAAGTGTTTTTTCAAAAGCTTAGCTGAAGTAGTTGTTCCCGGTCCGAAGTGTGTTTAAGAGGCGAGTCGCGACCAAACCGGCTGCGGAAGACCACTGGCCTGCGGGCAACGTGTGACCGCCAAATTCACCTATAGAGCCGCTGGCAGAGCAGCCAGCAGCCACAGACTTTTGTGTTTTCACAACAGGAGTGTATTAGTGCACAAAGAGAGCTAGACTCTTTGTTCAAAAAAGGTGTAAATGAAAGGGCATGGCATGAGTCTTATCAGTTTGTGTCCAATATCTTTACATGGCAAAAGAAGGATGGAGGATCCTAAATTTGATAGAGCTTAACACCTTTGTGCAGTATAAACATTTCAAAATGGAAACTTTTGTCACAGCTAAACAACTGCTTTCCAGGGGATGTTATATGGCAAGCATTGACCTCAAAGATGTTTAACTGGATGGATCAGTTCTGGCAGTTTAAAGTTTTGCCTAATGGATTAACTATGGCTCCCAGACTATTCACAAAATTGCTCAAACCACTCAGAGCACAGAATCATATTGTCATGGCATATTTGGACGACATTTTAGTAATTGGGAGGACTTTTTAATTCGCTGAATTATCTGTGTCAGCTACAAAACTCGTTTTCGTTAAGATAGGATTCATCCAATTAAGTCTAAATTGGTGCCATCTAACATAATTGATTATTTGGAGTTCACCATTAACTCAGTACACATGTCAGTGACTCTGCCTCAGGGCAAGCATTAAGAGTTAATTGAAGCCTGCAGGAAACTCATTGTTGATAATCACCCTTCTATTAGACATGTGGCTTGGGTAATTGGAAAATTAGTGGCAGCATTCCCAGCTGCTCAATTCGGGCCTTTGTACTACCAAAATTTACAGCGTGCAAAGGAACAGGCACTTAAGCTTCAGAGAGTTCATTTCGATAGACCCATGCAGCTACCAGCTGACGCTCTAACTGAGTTACAATGGTGAATAGCCAATATTCAGTGCTGCTCTGGTACAATTTTAGTCAATACACCATCAATTATCCTGCAGACGGATGCCAGTGCACTAGGTTGGGGTGCTACTGATACCATCTCAAGCTGCGGTGGCAGATGGGATCTGCAGGAAGCATCCATGCTTCAATCACATGGCATGAACTATTTATTGTTGGGTGCACTCTATTTTGATTAAAGGCTTTTTGTACCAACAGGCATCATGTGCATGTCCAACTTCAGATTGACAATACTACCGTGGTAGCATACATTAATCACATGGGTGGCAGTAAGTCTGTATCCTGTGATAGATTGTCCAATCTCCTCTGGCACTGGTGTATTGCAAGAAACATCTGGGTTTGAGCTATCTATTTACCAGGAAGGTATAACACAGTGGCAGACACCAGGTCACGAGAGTTCAATGATAACAAAGAATGGATGTTAAATCATGAAGTGTTCAATGATATTGTCATTCGTGTACTGGATATTGATCTGTTTGCTTCCCGGCTCAATCATCAGTTGCCAATTTATGTGTCATGGGAGCCAGACCCAGGGGCAGTAGCAGTGGATGCATTCTCGCTACATTGGGGTGGTAAATTTGTGTATGTATTCCCCACATTCTGCCTCATTACTCAATGTGTGGCAAAAATTCAGCAAGATTCCGCCTCTGGTTTTCTAGTAGTGCCAGACTGGCCTACTCAGCATTGGTTCCCTCTGGTGCTATCCTTAATCACACAGACTTTTATGGCAGTGCCCAAGAGCAGAAATCTGCTAGTACACCCAGTGACAGGGGAAAGCCACCCTCTTCATGACCGTATAAATTTGTTGGTTTGCAGATTCTGAGAAGACCATTCCTGGGGCTCAGGCATTCAGACCGTACCGTTGAGCATGGATTTATGACATCACTGCGGCCTGGAGGAAGAGCACTCAGGAACAGTACATCTCTCACATAAGAAAATGGGAGATGTACAGTTTCCGCTCTCACATTTCATACCACACAGCCCCCAGCTTCAATCACTGATGTTTTGTAATTTCTATCGTCACTCTATCATGATAGCAAACTTAGTTACAGTGCCATTAGCAGTGCCCACTCACATATGGGACGTCAGCGTAGTCCTCACGCTGCTCCATCAGTGCGCTCCAGTTTCATCTCTGTCCCTATACCATCTGACATGGAAAGTAGTTATGCTCATGGCCCTGGCCTCAGCACAACAGGTCCAAACGCTACATAAACTCAGACAGGACAGTATGAGTTTGTCTGGCAATAACATCACCTTTTTCGTTCGGGGTCTCGTCAAACAGAGCAGGCCACGGGTACTAAGGCTCAAGTTGAGTTTCATGGCATACCCCTCAGATCCACAAGTGTGTGTCGTATCATACATAATCCATTACATTAAGGTCACCAGGAGCTTGAGAGGCTTGGAACTCTCCTTTTTTGTCAGCTACACCAAACCTCACAAACAGGTTACGGTGCAGACCATTTCTAGATGGATCAAACAGGTTCTGTCGTGTGCAGGAGTGGACACTGACATTTTTAAACCTCATTCCACCAGGGCTGCATCGACGTCGGCAGCAAGGGATATGGACATACCTCATGACCAAATTCAGGTGGCTGCGGGATGGTCGAATGAGAGGACGTACCAGAGGTTTTATAATAAGCCTGTCGCCAGATCCGGGGGTTTTGCTGATTCTGTTTCAAGTTCTGTTTCACAGTTTCCCGCTGGATGAGAGAGGGTCACTGTTTATTTTCTTTTCTGTTATTAAAGCATTAGTATTGTTAAACATGTCATGTTTGAATGCATTAATTTTCTCACTCGTCCTTGTCAATTGATGCAGCTGTGACGCGTCGACTTGTTCCTCGGCATGAAATCACAGACCTTCAAAGTCTTCACGTAATCACTCACGTCACTCCGAAGTAAAGTAGTAAGATTAAACGAGAACTTACCAGTTTGAAGTTTGATCGTTATTCTTTACGAGGAGTTACGATGAGGGATTACGTGCCCTCCGCTCCCTACCCTCGTAACTTAACGATCATCTGGTAGTTCTAGTCATCTATAATATTACTATGTTAGTTCAACAACTGTTATCTATGACTTCACACCGTTGCTTTGAAGATTGACGTGCATGCGTGGGGACGACCTTCTTCACGTAATCCCTCATCGTAACTCCTCATAAAATAATGATCAAGCTTCAAACTGGTAAGTTCTCGTTTAATCTTACAATTCTACAGCATCCAAGCTAATGTCTCTCCTTACCATTGCATTAATCTCCTCGTTAACCAGCAATGCCACCCCACCTCATCTTCCTTTCTGTCTATCCTTCCTGAATATAGAATACCCCTGCACGAATATAGAATACCCCTGCCAAATGGCCTGTTTCCATGCTGCAAAACTCTATGACACAATATAGAAAACCCCTGCACGTAATCACAACTATATCATATCCATTAACAACTAACTGTGCATTCAATTCATTGCTACGAATGCTCCTTGCATTAAGGCACAAAGCTTTGAGGTTTGTTTTAACATTCTTAGCCTTTATAAAGCTACGGAAAGGCCTAATGAACCATCATGGCCTAAAAATCCATAAGGCGAGAATAAAATGCTTGGAGAAGGAGAAAGAGGCGCAGTGCACAGGCCTTGACCCTGGTGAGTCGCAGGAGGAGCCCGGCCAGGACTCACTCCACAGAGCCCAGTCCCTCCACGCACTAAAGTCTCCCAACTCCTGCAGAGTACTTATTAAGATGGCTGATATGTGGGCGGTTGCTGCTGGGATGCTGTCGGGGCTTGATCAAGCCCAGCTGGGTCGCCTGGGCGAGGGTGTCTGCTTTTGCGCGACCCGAAACACCCGATGACCCCAGGTCACATCACTGAGGATGCATCCCAGCGCATCTAGAAGATGTATATTTTTCACAATGAAGTCTGGCTCAGCCAGTGGCACCTAGGAATAGACTGGGTGACAACCAAGAATAGTTTGGTGACTACTGGTGACAGTTGACGGCACGGAAAGACGGCACCCGGCAAAGGCTGGGTTTGCACCCCAGTCTGTGTCTTTCAAGGTACGGAAAGTCCTAATGAACCCCATGGCCTAAATTTTCACACAGGAAACAGCCAATCCTCAGAACAACCTTGTGCTTATATGGTGCTTATAAGCACGACTGTCCACATTGTTTATCAGGCTAGTAACATCTCCTGCTGCTGATGCTGCACTCTCACAGGTGTGAACATGCTAGAATTAGCTTGGCGAAGAATGCAGGTAGTTGACATAATTACTTGGCATAAATCCACAAGTCAATCAAGCTTAATGGATCATTGATTAAATATAAAGAGATTTTGTATGTCACCAAATTCTATGGAAGCACTGTGACTAGTTGTATCATGAGTTTGTATGACAATTCAAGTGGACAGGCATTTTGAAAGGGACTGCAGAGAGGAGTGGTCCGAGCCCAGTCCATCGTGGCACTGCCCTCTCCCTCGACATGAGACGCTGCCTCAAGAAGGTACCCAACCTACTAGTCCTCTACAAGGACAGGTAAAAATGTGCTCTGGAACTAAATACATCTGTGGTAGTACAGTTAGTGGAATCTATCCAACAAAGTAAGAAATTGCCCAAATATGCTGTGTCAACAAAAAGCAGGATACATCCAATTTGGCTAATCAATGAACAATCATTCCTCTATCAATATCAGCATACCTTTGTCCAAGCTTGAAAAAAGGAATGGGAGTTCTTGGTATTAATTCAGCATTTTCCAATTGTTCTGTATATGTCAGTGGTCAAAGATTTGTAGAGAAAATTACACAGAAATGGTCCCTTCAACCCAACAGCATGGACATGGTGGGCCAAATGATATGTTTCCATGCTGCAAAACTCTCTGACACAAGATGATGAATCTGTAGAATTCTCCATCCCAGACGATTGAGAAAGCTTAGTAATTAAGTTCATACAAAGCAGAAATCTGAAGAAAGGTCTTGGCCCAAACTGTTCGGCACAGACATTGTGGGTGAAGGGCCTACACCTGTGCAGAACATATTCTATGTTCTATATACAGCATGGAATCGGGCTATCCAGCCCAACTTCTGCTTGCCATCTATCTGAGGTGATCCCATATGCCTCGATAAGGCAGGGCATTGAATATAACAGTAGAGAGACACAAGGAACTCTAGATGCTGGAATCATGGGTTGAGCACAAAGTGCTGGAGTAATTCAGCAGCCAGGCAGCATCTCTGGAGGATATGGATTGGGGATATTTCAGATCGGAACCCTCCTCCGGAATGATTGTCACAGCTGGAAGAGAGGTGGGGGTAAGACACAGTCTGGCAAGTGGTAGGTGGATAGAGGCGAGGAGGTGGGGTGGGGGGGTGTTGATTGCTAGATGGGAGGACAAAGATGAAAAAGACAAAAGGGTAACAGAAAGAGACAAATGGAGACAAAATACATCAGTTAAGGAGAGGGATGAAGGAGAAGTGAAATGTTAAGCCAGAGGGAAGGATATGGGTGGAAGGTGACACAGTGAGGTGGGCGAGGGGGACAGGATAGTGGGAGAAATGGTGCACATTGGGATGGGGGGATGGGGAAGCAGTACATAAAGAGCAGGGGGAGAAGGGAGGGTGTTACCTACAATTGTAGAATTCAATTTTTATGCCGTTGGGTTGGAAGCTATCAAATGGAATATGAGGCAATATTCCTTCAACTTCAGTGTGGCTTCACTCTGGCAATGGAGGAGGCCCAGGACAGAAAGGTCATTGTCAGAAAGGGAAGGGGAGTTAAAATGGTTAGCAAGTGGGAGATCCAGTAGGCCTTTGTGGACCTAGCGCAAATGTTCAGCAAAACGGTCACCTAGTCTATGAATGGTCTCGCAGATATACAGATGGCCACATTGGGAGCACTGAATGCAGTAGATGAAATTAGAGGAGGCGCATGTGAATTTCTGACTCACCTGGAAGGGCATGTTTCCATGCGGTTGGGTTCTATGACTCTATGCGAAGGCCATTTTACCTCAAGAACCTACTCTGCCATTCTCATGGCTATCTAGAAACAAACCCACTGACTCCCATGCACCCAGGATGAGGTGTTCCAAACCAGGGCATCGGAGATGTCCTCATGTCCTCATTCTTTAGGGAATGAGGGTTCCCCTCTTCGACTATAGATGAGGCTTTCACCAGGGTCTCTTCTATACCCCGTAGCTCTGCTCTCACTCCCCATCCCCCCACCCGTAACAAGGGCAGAGTCCCCCTTGTCCTCACCATCCACCCTGCCAGCCGTCACATACAACAGATAATCGTCCAACATTTTCGCCACCTCCAACGAGATCCCACCACTGCACACATCTTCACAGCTACTCCCCTTTCGGCTTTTCGCAGAGACCGCTCCCTCCATAACTCCCTGGTCAATTCGTCCCTTCCCACCCAAACCACCCCCTCCCTTGGTACTTTCCCATGCAACCGCAGGAAATGCTATGCTTGTCACTTTACCTCCCCCCCTTGACTCCATCCAAGGACCTAAGCAGTCTTTCCAGGTGCGGCAGAGGTTCACCTGCACCTCCTCCAACCTCATCTATTGCATCCGCTGCTCTAACTGTCAGCTGCTCTACATCGGTGGGCTTGGAGATTGCTTCGCCCAGCACCTCCGCTCAGTTTGCAATAACCAACCAGATCTCCCATTGGCTCAGCACTTCAACTCCCCCTCCCATTCCGAATCCGACCTTTCTGTCCTGGGCCACCTCCATGACCAGAGTGAGTCCCGCCGCAAATTGGAGGAGGAACACCTCATATTTCGCTTGGGTAGTTTACACCCCAGCAGTATGAACATTGACTTCTCCAATTTCAGGTAGTCCTTGCTTTCTCCCTCTTTCCCCTCCCCCTTGCCAGTTCTCCCACAGCCCACTGTGTCTGCATCTTCCTTTCCTCTTCCCACCCTCCTACCCCCACATCAGTCTGCAGAAGGGTCTCGACCCGAAACGTCACCCTAATTTGAGGAAGGACATCCTTGTGATTGAGGCAGTGCAGTATAGGTTCATGAGATTGGTTCCTGGGATGGCGGGACTGTCTTATGAGAAAAGATAGAAAAGACTCGGCTTTTATTCACTAGAGTTTAGAAGTATGAGGGGGGATCTTATAGAAATATATAACATTATAAAAGGACTGGACAAACTAGATGCAGGAAAAATGTTCCCAATGTTGGGGAAGTCCAGAACCAGGGGCCACACTTAGAATAAAGGGGAGGCCATTTAAGACTGAGATGAGAAAACACTTTTTCACCCAGAGAGTTGTGAATTTGTGGAATTCCCTGCCACAGAGGGCAGTGGAGGCCAAATCATTGGATGGATTTAAAAGAGAGTTAGATAGAGCTCTAGGGGCTAGTGGAAACAAGGAACATGGGGAGAAGGCAGGCACGGGTTACTGATTGGGGACGAATGGCGGTGCTGGCTCAAAGGGCCGAATGGCTTTCTCCTGCACCTATTTTCTATGTTTCTATGTTTCTATTCCTTCCCTCCATGGAATGCTGCCTCACCCGCTGAGTTTCTCCAGCATTTTGTCTACCTACCATTCCGTATGATCATGGCCATTCATTCAGATTCTATACTCTTACTGCCATGTGATCCTTGATCTATTTAGCCCTAAAAAAACATCTATATTTTTCTGAAAATGTGTAATGATTTCACTTCAACTGCTGTCTGTCCATTCCCTCCACAGTTCCTGCATGACCCACTGAGTCACTCCAGCACTTTGTGTTTTACTCAAAATTCAATCACCTGCAGTTGAGGATTTGGTTTGTCACCAATTTCTATAGACACACTGTGAAAAATATCCTGTTAAAGAAGGAACTGCAGATGCTGGAGAATCGAGGGTTACACAAAAAGCTGGAGAAATTCAGCGCGTGCAGCAGCATCTAAGGAGCGAAGGAGATAAAGAAGGGTCTGAAGAAGGGTCTCGACCCAAAACATCGTCTATCTCCTTCGCTCCTTAGATGCTGCTGTACCCGCTGAGTTTCTCCAGCTTTTTGTGAAAAATATCCTGACTGGTTGTATCATGACCTGGTAGGGGTCTGATGGGCTTTCAAGGTATTAAATTAATTGATGGATATAGTATGGTCACCAAAATAGCTTGAGTTATAGATTTGTACAGCACAGAAACTGGCCTTTTGACCCAATTCCTCTAGGATCTGCGTTAGTCTCAAATATGACTCAGTGTAATTTGCCTGCTTCTGGTCCACGTTGCTCGCAACCTTTCTCATTCATGTAACCATTTAACCGTTTTTTAAATGTTGTTATTGTAGTCGCCTCAACTACCTCTTCTGCAGTTCATACCACATACCCATTACTCTGTGTGCGAAAAGGTTGCCTAGCAGATTCCTGTTAAATTGCTTCCCTAAATATTTGCCCTCTAGTTCTTGATTCCCCAAACCTGGGAAAAAGACATTGTTCATTCACCTTATCAATTCCTCTCATGATTTTATGAACCTCTACAAACCTCATCCCTCAGCATCCTGTACTCTAAGGAATAAAGTCCTAGCGTGCTCAACATCTCCCTATAGTTCAGGATCTGAAGTCTTGGCCACATCCTCATATATCCTTACTAATCAAGAACAAGTTTATGAGTCATACAAGCAGAATTAGGTAATTCTGCCCATCAAGTCTACTCTGCCATTCAATCATGGCTGAGCTATCTTTTCCCCTCAACTCCATTCTCCTGCCTTCACCCCATAACCTTTGACACCTCTACTAATAGGGAATCTATCAATCTCAACGTTAAAATATCCAAAGATTGGGGCTCCACAGCTGTCTGTGGCAATGAATTCCACAGATTCACCACCTACTAGCTAAAGACATTTTTCTTCATCCCCTTTCTAAAGGTACATCCTTTTATTCTGCGGCTGTGCCCTCTAGTCCTAGACACTCCCAGTCGTGGAAACTCAACTGGGAGTGGAGACCAATATTCTGTTTGACATGTGGATTTCTGACAAGCAATTATCTCAGCTCAGGTAACTCTGCAGGGCTTTGCATGTTCCCACCTGACAGAGTGCAGCATCAGCAGCTGAGAAGATCAGTCGCCTAAGGCTGGCTCTGTCAGGCAGATCAAGTGGCAAAGCTGTTCAGCAGAATGTTGCTTCTCTCCACATCCACACACCTCTCTGCCTCAGTCCCGATGTGCATTTGGGAAGAAAGCTCCCATCGCTCTAGGATATCACTCATGATTTGCTCAGTTCTGGACCAACATATTGGAAAGGAGAAATTGGCAGAAGAGGCTGTAGTGCTGATTTATCAGGATGATCAGAGAGCCCAGAGGACTAGATTACCACTGGCTGCAGAAACTGGACTAACTGAGGAGTTTAAGATGTTCCTGAGGAAGTCCAATTGAAGTCACCAGAGGCACTGGACGTATTCCTGATCTCCCACAATCTGCAAGAGGAGCATACCACTTCCCTTTTTTTTCACACAGAGAGTGGTGGGTCTCTGGAACTCTCTGCCACAGAGGGTAGTTGAGGCCAGTTCATTGGCTATATTTAAGAGGGAGTTAGATGTGGCCCTTGTGGCTAAGGGGATCAGAGGGTATGGAGAGAAGGCAGGTACGGGATACTGAGTTGGATGATCAGCCATGATCATATTGAATGGCGGTGCAGGCTCAAAGGGCCGAATGGCCTACTCCTGCACCTAATTTCTATGTTTCTAAGTGCCATCTGGACCACAGTAAGACTGAAGAAGACAGTTGAAAAGTCCTTGTCCTTGTTCTATCTTTCCTTTACACTGCTCAACATCTTCACCAAAGCTTCTCAAGACAAAGCCTCAGCATTCTCTACTCAAAAACACAGCACTTGAAGTCAACCGCAGCCACTCTCACAATGGCCGATCCAAAATTCCTCCTCTGTTTGAGCTCAGAACTCTTGAATGACTCACCCCATGGTGTTCTTGCTATGCCTGTCAGGATCAGAAAGCAGTATTGCAAAACCTATGTTGCCACGCTCAGAAAGCAAAGGACTTGCATCCCGAGACTCCTCTGTACATCTATGCTGTTAAAGGTCCTGCCAATTACTATATACTCTATTTTTCTCTTACATTTGGCTTTCAAAGTGCAACATCTCACACTAGTATAGTTTAAACTCCACCTGCTATTTCTTTGTGCATCTTTCCAACTGATCCATATCTTGTTGTGTTGTATCGGCACCTGCTGGTGTCCGCAGGTAATCGAACCCTGCGGTCAGGTGTTTCGGTCATGTGACAATGGGAAGGGGTTTGTGTTCCCGCGCTTTCTGGGTGATGCCCCATCAGTCATTCCCGGCCACCGTTGTGGTTTGACCTTTGTATTGGCTGTTTTGTGTTATACCGTTGATTTCGTCATTTCAATAATAAAACTTATTTTGGAAATCGACTCTCGTCTCAATTCGCCAAATTGGTGATCCCGACGCACCCAGCAGAGAGCTGTGAATGCAGTCATCTAGCTTTTTCCTTTATCAGAGATATGCAAAACTAGGACACAGGTTCTGGGTAAGGGGGAGGGATTTAGCAGGGAAATGAGGGGGAGTTTATTTCATCCAGAGCGTGGTGAGTATCTGGAATACACTGCCTGTGAGAGTGATGGAAACAGATTTGTTGAGGGCCTTTAAAAACTGTCTAGACAAACACAAATTACCTACACATAAAAGGCTATGGGCCAATTGCTGGAGGATGGGATGTGTCTGCTTTGGTCTGTGAATGCAGTCGTCCATCACACAAACTCCATCAACTCTATCTACACATTATGGGGGATGCAATCTCACTGGCTCTCCACTCTGCACTGGACCAATTAGATAAATGACAACTCGTACATCAAGCTGTTGTTCATCGACTACAGCGCGCCATTTATCATCATCATTCCCTCTGAACTTGTTATCAAGCTCAGGGAACCGTGTCTCTGCTCATCCATATGCAAATAGACTCTCAATTCCCTCATCAACAGATCACAATCAGTATGAATTGGCAACAACACTTTCTCCTCAATAACCATCAGCACAGGAGCACCTCAGGGCTGTGAGCTCAGACCCCTGCTCTACTCACTCTATACCCAGGACTGTATAACCAGATACAGTTCCAACGCCATCTTTAGATTCACCGACGACACAACTGTCGGCTGAATTACAGATAATGAGTCGGGCTATAGGAAGGAGATTAATAACCTGATTGAATGAGAAACAACCTTGCCCTCAATGTGAGCAAGACCAAGGAGCTGATTGTTGACTTTAGAAGAGAAAAGCCGAGGATCCACAAATCTGTCTTTATTGACGAGTTGGTGGTGGAGAGAGTCAACAACTTCAAGTTCCAGGGCATGCAGATCTCTGAAGATCTGATGCTATCATAAAGAAAGCCCATCAATGTCTCTACTTACAAGATTGAGAAGGTTCTGCATGTCGATCTATACACTCTTGAAATTCTACGGGTGTCGGACCAGAGGGAACACGGTCTATTTCAGCAACTCCATTGCCAGGAATAAAGGAAGTTGCAAAAAGTGGTGAACACTGCTCAGTCCATCCCCACCATCAAAGGAATCTATGTGGAACAGTACCTTAAAAGGCACCAGCATCATCAAAGACCCAGACCATCTTGGCCATGCTCTCATTTCACTCTTGCCATCAGGAATCAGAATCAGAATGCCTTTTATTGTCACTATACACATGTACAGTGAGATTAAAAACTGCTCCTACGCAGTGCAAAAACAAGACAAAAAGGTGGGGGGGGGGGGGGATAAGGTGCACATTTTCTGCAGCGCTATAGACATATCTATAAAAAGACAATGGATAAATAGAATGGATAATAGGATTCCTATATCCAGCATGGGTTACAGTTACAGTACAAATTACAGTAGGTGGATAGATGAAAGTCCGGGGGTTAGGCTGTGAAGTCAATGCATGTGTGAGTTCAGGGAGATGATGGATTTTGGGAAGAAACTGTTCTTGAGTCTATTTGTCCTTGTGCTGATGCACCTATAGCGCCTCCCTGAGGGTAGCAGGTTGAACAGGCCAAATGCAGGATGGGAGCTGTCCTTGATAATGTTCTTCGCCCTGCTGAGGCAGCTGGAGGTGTAAATGTCCATCAGAGAGGGGAGAGGGCAGCCGATGAAGAAGGTACAGGAGTTTGAAAACTATGACCAACCATGACGGTTCAAGAAACGCTTCTTCCCAGCAACCATCAGGATCTTGAACACTATAAAACACTAACTATAAACTATGAACTATGGAATGTATTTTGTTGCACGAAGGAATTTGGACTTTTGTCTGCCATAGTATTGCACTTGCATTATAAAACAAATTAATTAGATTTTTTTGTTTATTGTGTTATCTATATATTGTGTTTACAAGCTTGTTATGATGCTGCAAATAAGAATTTCATTGTTCCATTGTCGGTACATTTAAACATTCTTGACGTTGCCTTGACCAACATAATCAAGGACCAATTTCACCTCAGTCATTCCCTCTTCCCTCCTGTCAAACAGAAGAAAGCAGGTATTACCAGATTCAGGAAGTTTCATCCTTGGTGTTATCATACTACTGAACAGATCTCTCATAACCGAGAATGTATTCCCGATCTCCCGCCCTACCTCGTTGCAGCCGGTCCACTTTATTCTCTGCAGCTTCTCTGCACCTGTAATGCTGTAACACTACATTCTGCACTGCTGTTTTTCTCTTTGCATTACCTGGCTAGATTGTACTCATGAATAGTATGATTTGACTGGATAGCAGGCAAAGTTTTTCACTGTATCTCAGTGCATGTGAAAGTAATAAACAAATACCAATAGACACAAAAAGCTGGAGTAACAAATACTAATACACTTGGCTCCATTCTGGTTCTGCTGTGGTTAATGAGGCCAATGTGGGAACGTTTAACACCTCCACACATGGGGCTTGTGATACTGATGGGATGTGCAGATGGATTTGTAGCTTGTGAGGTGGTCTACACCCTCTGCTGCTTTTGTGTGCTCCCAATGCCTGGCCTCAAAGTTGTTGAAAACATCTGGGATGGCATAGTGACTGCCACAGCAGTGTGAGGTAGTGTCACCATCTGCTGGAGCAATGAGGCCACTACAGTATATGATGGGCAGCACACAGGAGCCACAGTGGATAATTTCATGTCATTTGCTACCATTAAATAAGATTATCTTTAATTTTGAAATAGTTGAGTTTTTCATCGGAAAGAATCATTCCAGTGCATCAGCACCAGTTCTCTAATGCAATGCCGTCATAGATATAAACATCTTTTACAGTACTGTATCTATCTCTTATTGCCCCTTAACTGTGTGGTTATTTTTAAAGCTGAAACAAGACAAGGGTGAAAGGTAGATGGGAACATTGAGCTGAATGAGTACTCAGATCAGACATAGCTGAGAGGCAGAGTTGACTAGTCCTGACTACAGCAGCAGGAAATGTTCACCTTCCCAATATTAACTGTCATTTTCTGAGTGCAAAGGGCTAATGGGGAAAATTCATAAAGGACATTTGAAAATGTTCTTTAACAATACGTAGAGAGTTCCAATAAAGAGAGGAAAACACATAGATATGATTACAAAATAGACTGCCTCTACTTTAGACAATAGACAATAGACAATAGGTGCAGGAGTGGGCTATTCGGCCCTTCGAGACAGCACCGCCGTTCAATGTGATCATGGCTGATCATCCCCAATCAGTACCCCGTTCCTGCCTTCTCCCCATATCCTCTGACTCCACTATTTTTAAGAGCCCTATCTAGCTCTCTTTGAAAGCATCCAGAGAACCTGCCTCCACCGCCCTCTGAGGCAGAGAGTTCCACAGACTCACCACTCTCTGTGAGAAAAAGTGTTTCCTCGTCTCCGTTCTAAATAGCTTCCTCCTCATCCTTCAACTATGGGCCCTGATTCTGGACTCCCCCAACATCGGGAACATGTTTCCTGCCTCTAGCGTGTTTAAACCCTTAACAATCTTATATGTTTCAATGAGATCCCCTCTAATCCTTCTAAACTCCGGAGTGTACAAGCCCAGCTGCTCCATTCTCTCAGCATATGACAGTCTCGCCATCCCGGGAATTAACCTTGTAAACCTACACTGCACTCCCTCAATAGCAGGAATGTCCTTCCTCAAATTAGGGGATTTAAACTGCACACAATACTCCAGGTGTGGTCTCACTACGGCTCTGTACAAGGACTTCTTTGCTCATATATTCGATTCCTCTTGTTATAAAGGCCAACATGCCATTGGCTTTCTTCACTGCCTGCTGTACCTGCATGCTTACTTTCATAGACTGATGTACAAGGACCCCCAGATCCCATTGTACTTCCCCTTTTCCCAAAGTGACGCCATTTAGATAGTAATCTGCCTTCCTGTTTTTGCTAGCAAAGCGGATAACCTCACATTTATCCGCATTAAAATTCATCTGCCATGCATCTGCCCACTCCCCCAACCTGTCCAAGATACCCTTCATTCTCATAGCATCCTCCTCACAGTTCACACTGCCAACCAGTTTTGTGTCATCTGAAGATTAGTCAAGCATGATTTCTCCGTCGTAAATCCATGCTTACTTGGACCAATCCTGTTACTGCTATCCAAATGTTCGGCTATATCATCTTTTATAATTGTCTCCAGCATCTTCCCCACCACCGATGTCAGGCTAACTGGTCTATAATTCCCTGTTTTCTCTCTCCCGCCTTTCTTAAAAAGTGGGATAACATTAGCTACCCTCCAATCCACAAGAACTGATCCTGAGTCTATAGAACATTGGAAAATTATCACCATGCATCCACAATTTCTAGAGCCACTTCCTTAAGTACCCTGGAATGCAGACCATCGGGCCCTGGGGATTTATCAGCCTTCAGTCCCACCAGTCTATCTAACACAATTTCCTGCCTAATGTGGATTTCCTTCAGTTCCACCATCACCCCAGATCCTCTGGCCACTACTAGCTCAGGAAGATTGTTTGTGTCCTCCTTAGTGAAGACAGATCCAAAGTACCTGTTCAACTCATCTGCCATTTCCTTGTTCCCCATAATAAATTCACCTTTTTCAAGGGTCCAACTTTGGTCTTAACAAATGTTTTCCTCTTCACATACCTAAAGAAGCTTTTACTATCCTGCTTTATATTTTTGGCTAGCTTATAATAACCATATAACCATGTAACAATTACAGCACGGAAACAGGCCTTCTCGGCCCTTCCAGTCCGTGCCGACCATTTATTTTCCCCTAGTCCCATCTACCTGCACTCAGACTATACCCCTCCATTCCCTTCCTGTCCATATACCTATCCACTTTACTTTTAAATGTTAAAATCGATCCTGCCTCCACCACTTCTGCTGGAAGCACATTCCACCCAGCCACCACTCTCTGAGTAAAGAAGTTCCCCCTCATGTTACCCCTAAACTTCTGTCCCTTAATTCTCATGTCATGCCCTCTTGTTTGAATCTTCCCTACCCTCAATGGGAAAAGCTTATCATGTCAACTCTGTCTATCCCTTTCATCATTTTAAAGACCTCAATCAAGTCGCCCCTTAACCTTCTGCGCTCCAAAGAATAAAGACCTTTCTCTGTAACTTAGTTGCTGGAACCCAGGCAACATTCTAGTAAATCTCCTCTGTACTCTCTCTATTTTGTTGACATCCTTCCTATAATTAGGCGACCAAAATTGGACACCATACTCCAGAATTGGTCTTACCAATGCTTTGTACAATTTTAACATTACTTCCCTACTCCTATATTCAATGCTCTGATTTATAAAGGCCAGCACACCAAGAGCTTTCTTTACCGGCTTCCAACCTGACAAACAGCCATCCACCATTACCCTCTGACATCTCCCATTTAGTCACTGTTGAATCCATCTTGCTACTCCGACATTAACATCCAAAGATTGAACCTTCTTAACCAACCTTCCATGGGGAACCTTGTCAACGGCCTTACTGAAATCCATATAGACAACATCCACTGCTTACCTTCGTACCTCATCTTTTCTCCCCGTATTGTCTTTTTAGTTAGCTTCTGTTGTTCTTTAAACATTACCCAATCCTCTTGCTTCATGCTTGTCTTTGCTATGTTGTACTTCTTCGCTTTAATATTTATACTGTCCCTGATGTCCCTTGTCAGCCATGATTGTCCCTTTCTCCCCTTGGAATCTTTCGTCATCCTAGGAATGAACTGATCCTGCACCTTCTGTATTATTCCGGGAAATACCTGCCATTTTTGTTCCACTCTCATCCCTGCTAATGTATCTTTCCAGTCAACTTTGCCAACTCCTCCCTCATGGCCCCATAGTCCCCTTTATTCAACTGCAACACCGACACCTCCGATCTACCCTTCTCCCTCTCCAATTGTAGAGTAAACCTGACCATGTTATGGTTACTGCCTCCTAATAGCTCATTAACCTCGGGATCCTTTATCAAATCCGGTTCATTACATAACACTAAATCTAGAATTGCCTTCTCCCTGGTAGGCTCCAATACAAGCTGTTCTAAGAATCCATCACGAAGGCACTCTACAAAGTCCCTTTCTTGGGGTCCAGTACCAACATGATTTTCCCAGTCTACCTGCATGTTGAAATCTCCCATAACAACCACAACATTACTTTTGCTACATGCCAATTTTAACTCCTGATTCAACTTGCGCCCTATGTCTAGGCTACTGTTTGGGGGTCTGTAGATTAGTCCCATTCGGGTCTTTTTACCCTTACAATTCCTTAGTTCTATCCATACTGACTCCACATCTCCGGTTTCAATGTCACCCCTTGCAAGGGACTGAATTTTATTTCTCACCAGCAGGGCAACCCCACCCCCTCTGCCCAACGGTCTGTCTTTGTGATAGGAGGTATACCCTTGAATATTCAGTTCCTAGCCCTGGCCCTCTTGCAGCCATGTCTCAGTAAATCCCACAACATCATACTTGCCAGTTTCTAACTGAGCCTCAAGCTCGTCCACTTTATTCCTTATACTTCGTGCATTCATATACAGCACTTTGGCCTCCGTATTCACTTCCCCCCTCGCATTTAGCCCTGACCTTACTCTGTTGTCCATTCTCGAGCTTTCCTTCCCATTAATTCGAGAATCTTTTGTAATTTTTCCCCTTCAACTCCATCTTTATACTCCCAATTTGTCAATCCCTCCCCCCCACTATTTAGTTTAAACCCACACGTGTAGCCCTAACAAACATGCCTGCCAGAATGTCGGTCCTCCTCCAGTTAAGGTGTAGCCCGTCCCTTTTGTACAGGTCACCCCTACCCCAGAAGAGATCCCAGTGGTCTATAAATCTAAATCCTTGCCTCGTACAATTTCCTTTTAAAATAGCTGTGGAAAAATGTAAATACTTAGATATTGAAATTACTAGAAGATATCAAGACATGTTTAAAGCAAACTATAACCCTGTACTTAAGAAACTACATAATTTAATTAAATTTGGAAAACACTTCCGATGTCCTTAATAGGTCCAATAAACGCCATAAAAATGATTTTTCTTCCCCAAATGCTATACTTGTTCCAATCAATCCCATTATATCTACCCAAAAAGTTTTTAAAAAATTGGAATCAGATATTACAAATTTTATTTGGGAGTATAAATCCCACAGAATACAAAGACCACACCTGAACAAACCCAAAGTAGTAGGGGGATTAGCACTCCCTAATTTTATGTATTATTATTGGTTGGTAAATATTAGAAATATGATTCAATTGTTGGATAATTCTCTTCATTAACCGGAATGGATCATTATGGAGAAAGAGGACTGCTCCCCTTTTAATATTGGTGCGATCCTTCTTTCACCAATGACGGTGAATAATACAAACTACAACAAAAACCCAATTATACATAGTACAATCAGAATTTGGAAACAAATAAAATACAATTTAAAATTAAGAAACTTATCTCTCCTATCTCCTATTGCTAAAAACCCTCTGTTTAAACCCTCAATTATAGACAAAGCATTTATACAATGGGAAAGAGCAGGAATTAAAACTTTGGGAGATTTGTATGATACGGGAAAACTATTATCATTTAAACAATTACAACTAAAGTATAATCTGGGTAACAAACAGTATTTTAAATATTTCCAAATATGTGATTATTTGAAAAAACATGCACAAGAATTTCACAAAATGACATTAGACTTACTAGATGAAGTAATGAATACAAAGGCGGAATCAACAAATTTAATTTAATATATATATAATATTATACTAAATGCAGTAATACCAACAACGGAAGGTATCAGAGGTGAGTGGGAAAACGAACTAAGCATAAAGATTTCCAATGAAAGATGGAAAGAATACTTATTAAATGTGCACAAATGCTTAATTAACGTGAGACACACTTCAATACAATTTAACATTTTACCCAGATTATACTACTCAAAAACTAAATTACATACATTTTTCCCTAATGTTTCACCAATTTGTGATAAATGCCAGTGTCAAGAAGCTACTATAGCGCACTCATTCATCTTCTGTACAAAAATTCAAATGTTTTGGATTGAAATCTTTGAAATGTTCACAAAACTGTTTAAAATAAAAATGACACCAAAGCCAGAATAGATTATTTTCGGAATGACAGAAGGTAGTTCGGAATTAAATGTGTATCAAAAGAATCTATTTGATTACGGCTTAATAATAGGAAAAAAGCTAATCTTAAGATTCTGGAAAAATGCTCCTATACCAACATTAAATATGTGGATTTCAACTATGTTTGAAACATTACATCTGGAAGATATGAGACTCCGCCTGGCAGGAAAATCAGACTGCTTCTATCAGACGTGGTCTGCATTTATAGAATTGCTACAAACACAGGGTGCAGGAGTACCTCGGGCCTTGGTAGGGGGGGGATGAAAAACTATCGAGTTTGTGAATTCCTTTTGCGTGATATATATAGCAATGTTACAAAATTTTGAGATTTTAAAAATCAAGTCTGCAATGTATCCCATCAGATAAAGCATAACAAGAAGTTTAATTTGACACCTAATTTACTTTCATATCTTCAGTATTAAGAAAGTTATGGCCATTTTCATGCTCGGAAATGAGTATCTTACTTCCCATTGCCTTTCAATTGACTTAACTCAAAAGCTGTGATCTGGAAAAATTAAAAGCCCATAACTTTATTAAAAATTAAGAGAACTCAATGAAATTTTCAGTCATTATAGATTGAAGCATTCTGAAACAAATATTAAACAATCTTACTTGGATTACCTGAAATTAAAGTATATAATTAGTTAGTTATCTAATTGTAGCTAATTACAAAATTCAATGAGTAGATCTAAACATCTATCAATTTCTTAAGAAAAGATAAACTTTTTTTAAATTGCCTAAGTGTCCAAATAACATTCACACAATAATCCACAATATAACATAATTTTTAAATCTCATTTTCATGAATTTCTGGGCCAAATGGAAGGAATTTAGTGTTTAATGCCTGTAAATAAATGGCCATTTAAATCAACTAGCGAGTGGGTTTTAGCGGAATGCGGTGGATTGGAACGTTGCGGTTAGCGGTGAAGTCGGGGGGAAAAATACTGGGGGTTCATACATTTTTTGGGGACCCCATTTCGCAACATTAAAATAGTATTTATGCCTCCCAAAAAACCAACTTTTAATAAAAAAATAAAGTATTTACCTTTTTTTCTCCCCTACGGAAAATGCTTCCGGTGGTCTGCGGTCACGGCTTTTGAAGGTGATTTTTAAATTACTCTAGTTAACAAATAACTTAGAGTAATTTAAAAATACCTTAATGGATGAAATGTCGGAGCGATTTTTCTTCCGCAATTAAATCGCCCGACATTCATCGATTATCCTGGTCTGGTGAAAATCGGCACTTTAAGCCCGCCCCCCTCTGACAGGCGCTAAAGTCGCGCACACGGGGAGCGGCAGAAGTGCACCGCCGCTAAAGGTAAGTTTTGTAACATACCTAATATATATAATATAGTAACTGGCTTTTATGTAGTCCCATCTCTAGGATTGGAGCCACCAACATGTCCGCCGCTCGGACTAGAAACAGCGTCTCCCCGGACAGTTCCCAAGAGGGCGTACCTGTTTTCATTAGGCACAGCCACCTGGGTCTTCTGCATTCCACGATTTCCACCCTTTCTCTCCGTCACACACCTTGGTTCTTTCCATATCCTCCTCGTAGCTACCTCACTGTAGGTCCTGTCCAGAAAACTCTCGTTTTCCCGGGTAGCCCTGAGGTCATCCAGCTGCTTCTCCAGTGCCCCAACACGGTCCTTTAGGAGCTGAAGCTGGACGCACGCCACAGTTGTAGCAGCCAGAGACTCCATCTGTGTCCCTGGGCTCCCACATTCTGCAAGCCTCACACTGTCTCATCTGCCCCGACATGTGTTCACCGCGTTCCGTCCTCTCGAGCTTTATGCGTAAACTCCTCTCCTCAGCCTCCTCGCCGAAGACTCTCGAGCCAAAGAATCGCTATTTACTCACAAGACTCTCGAGCCAAAGAATCACACTTTACTCACAAGACTCTCGAGCCAAAGACTCACACTTTACTCACAAGACTCTCGAGCCAAAGACTCACACTTTACTCACAAGGCCGCTCCCTCACTGCCACTCTCTAAGAGCCATCTTGCTTATATTGACTGATAAATTGCCTAATTTACCAATTTACAAATCAAATTCCTCAGTTTTAACACGTGTTTTCCCCCTTTGACACTTTTAACTCTCCTCCCTCGGGCTCGAACTAATCACTGCTTTTTCCTGCTTCTCTTTGATGCTGTTTCTTCAAAATCCACGGGAGCTCTGAGTTAAGTGTGTCTGTGCTTTGCCTCTCTTTTTCAACTGTTTTCCCCCTCTGACTCACTTCTAACTCTCCTCCCTCTTGGGCAAGAGCCAATCACTTCTTTTGCCTGCTTCTCTTTGCTGCTGTTTCTTCAAAATCCACAGGAGCTCTTAGTTAAGTCTGTCTGTGCTTTGCCTCTCTTTTTCAACTGTTTTCCCCCTCTGGCTCACTTCTAACTCTCCTCCCAATCGGGCTAGAGCCAATCACTGCTTTGCCCTGCTTTGCTGCTGTTTCTTCAAAATCCACGGGAGCTCTGAGTACTTCCTTTGCCATATAAAGATATTCATGTAGCATGTAGCTTAATATTCTAACAAACTTCTGCATATTCACAACAGTAAATATCTTGACTGGTAGCATCATGGCTTGGTGTGACAATTACAATACACCGCAACACAAGAGGCTGCAGAGAGTGGAAGACTTACCACTGTCCATTAAGGGGACACCATCAAACGCATCTAAATGAGGCACTGCTCTAAGAAGGCAGCATCTATCATCAAGAATCCCTACCATCCAGTCCATGCTCTCATTCTCGCTGCTTTTGGTGACAGGAGGTATAGAAGCTGGACTACCCAATTCAGGAACAGATGCTTTCCTACAACCATCAGGTTATTGAACTGACCTGCACATCCCAAACCCTATTTCAGCAAATAAATATAATGGATACATAACCATAGATGTCAGTAGTAAGGAAGGCAAATTCAATGCTAGCATTTATATCAAGAGGACTGGAATACAAACATTTAATGCTGAGGCTCTTTAAGGCGCTGGTCAGGCCATGTTTGAAGTACTGTGAGCAAATTTGGGCCCCATATCTGAGGAAGGATGTGTTGGCTCAGGAGACGGTCCAGAGGAGGTTTACAAGAATGATTCCAAGAATGAGTGGGATAGCATATGATGAGCGTTTGACAGCACTGGGCCTCTATTTGCTGGAGATTAGAAGGTTGAGGAGGACCTCATTGAAACTTACAGAATAATGAAAGGAAGGCATTAATAGAGTGAATGTGGAAAGGATGTTTCCACTGGTTGGAGAGTCTTGGACCAGAGGTCATAGCCTCAGAATTAAAGGGCGACATTTTAGAAAAGAGGTGAGGATGAACTTCTTTAGTCAGAGGGTAGTTAATCTGTGGAACTCATTGCCACACAGGGATGTGGAGGACGTCAGTGGATATTTTTAAGGCAGAATTAGACAAATTCTTGATTAGAACAGGTGTCAAGCGTTATGGGAAGAAGACAGCAAAATGGGATTAGGAGGCAGATATCAGCCATGATTGAATGGCGGAGTAGACGCGATGGGGCGAATGGAATAGAATACTTTATGGAATATTGTATTGTCACTTGTGTTAAGGCACAGTGAAATTCGTTGCTTGCATATACAAGGTATGCAAATAGTGGCCGCTTAAGGCACTAACAAAGTTAAAAACTATGCCGGCTCCTCCTTTGTTCTTCCTCCCCCCCCCTCCAACACACCAGGTCCTCCTTTGTCCATTTTTCTCCCCATTGTTCTTCCTCTCCTCCCCTCATGGCAGTTCCCCAATGCTGTCGCGAGCGCCGAATGCGGGTCGGCCCACGAGGCATCGCCGCTGACATGAAACTTCACTACTGCTGAGGCCCCATCGCCGCGAGGCTCTGCCACCGCCACTGATTGGCCTAATTCCACTCCTATAACTTGTGAACTGTCTTGTAATTGTATTTTGCTTTTTGCACACTTTTTCTTTTCACTGTCTTGTATACTTTATGTCTAATTTATATTTTGTGGATTTTTTGAGGCAATGGGCCTATGATGCTACTGCAAGCAAGATTTTCATTGTACCTTCACTGAGAGTGGCAGGGCCCTGGGGAGTGTTGTAGAGCAGAATGATTTTGGAATGCAAGCACAGAGTTCCATAAAGTGGAGTCACAGGTACATGGTCAAACAGGCATTCAGTACATTGGCCTTCATCAGTGAGGGTATTCAGTATGGAAGTTGGGATTTTATGTTACAGTTGTACAACACATTAATGAGGCCACATTTAGAGCATTGTGTTCAGTTTTGGTTACCCTGTTATAGAAAGGATATCATTAAGCTGGAAAGAGTGCAGAGATGATTTATGAGGATGTTTTCAGGACTCAAGGGCCTGAACCATAGGGAGAGATTGGACCTTATTCCTCGAAAAAAAAGACACAAAGTGCTGGAATAACTCAGAGGCCAGACAACATCTATGGAAAACATGGATAAGTGATATTTCAGGTCAAGGCCCATCTTCAGTCTGACTAACTTGTCATTATAGGCTAGTCCCATTTGCCTGTATTTGGCATAGCCCTCTAAACCTTTCAATTCCATATCTGTTGAAATTTCTTTTCAAAGTCATAATTAAAACTGTAGTTTCTATAGCTTAATTTGGCAGCTACTCCAGATATAGACCACCAGCTGAGTGAATATATTTACACTGAGGTTCCTCTTAAATCATTCCCTGCCTATGCCTTAGTTTTAGAATCCTCTACTAGAAACATAGGTGCAGGGGTAGGCCATTCAGCCCTTCGAGCCAGCACCACCATTCAATATGATCATGGCTGATCATCTAAAATAGTAAGATTAAACAAGCTTACCAGTTTGAAGTTTGATCTTTATTTCATTTCGGAGTCACGTGAGTGACTTCGTGAAGAACCCGCCAGCACGCATGCGCGACATATCGTCGCTCGCATTTGCAGTCGACGGCTGGAGGTGGAGCGCGGCTCACCACCAGCCCTTCATAAGGGCCACTCAGGTAAGTATAGACAACCTTGAGCTGGTTGTTCCTGTTTTGAGTATATTTTTTCTCCAACAGGGACATGGACAAGAGGAGTACGGGCCGCAGAACATCCGGAAGGAGTTGCCGGCCACCTATCCCGGAGCTCCCTTCTACAGCACCCGTTGGACGGGCCGGGAAAAAGGCGCGCAAATCGGGGAGCCCTGTAATCACAGGACCCGAATCACCGACACAGCTGAGCACTAGCGGGGTTCCCGCAGAGCAAGAAGTCGGTACAGTGCCGGAGCAGGTAGACCCTGACTCCATTTCATTATCGCCAACAGGATCGTTGGCAGAGGCGAGCAAACGGGGTTCACGTGCTGCTGCACGGCCCTTCTCCCTGAGCCCTCATGGAGGAGCCAGGGATAGAGCTCGACAACCTAGCCCTTTTCGGGCTGAGGTCTCACCAGGAGCCGCAAGATTGCGGCCTGGTGAATCAGCGAGACCCGAGTCCACTGGCAGACCAGGAAGGGCCAGTGGAGACTCACCACCTAGTTGGACCAGGAGGAGTCACACAGGTGGAGTCTCGCCACGGTCACCACTTCCCCCGCTGGGGGCGGTCCAGGAAAAGGACAGTCGGCAAGCCCGCGCGGATGTCGGGTCACCACGCTGCGGCGTTGGGTGCCGACTTCTCACCGCATATGCCCTCAGCCGGATTTAGCTCAGCCAAAAGGAGGCGTATGAGCAGATCCGCGCGGGAGTCGTTCAGTTTTGCTGAGGCGGCTGGTAGCGACTTATCGTCACGGCACCGATATTACCTCGACGAGGTACGGGCCGATGATAGGAGCCTCAGAAGTTCCTTCGGGCATGAGGACTCTGACCGCCCATTCACGCACGATGAAGGGCGCATTGATCGGATGGAGAGGATTTTGGAACAAGTCCTGCAAAATCAAAGGCGGGAAACACACAGTTCCAGGGGACTCATGGATATATCCCCATCATCCATGGATAGCATGAGGCCAGAAGAGGAGGAGATCTTGGTACATGCCCCAGTAGCACCTGAGGTTCCCCAGGAAGAGCTCCTGGACGTGGCAGCCAAGTTTGGATTACTCGTATCATCGGGACAACCCCTCAATACTAAGCTGGCTGCTACCATAGATTTCCTCACCAACCATCAGCTACAGGAGGAGGTCCTTGCGAAGGCCATGGACAGACACAAGGCACCGGGGAATTGCAACTCGCTTAATGTGCCTATTGTGAATATGCCAATTTGGGGCAATATCAGCCCGGGCATTAGAGCTCAGGAAGTAAAACTGCAAAGAATTCTGAAATTACTCACATCTGGGATTACCACGTTTGCGAGGTCGGTGGATGGAGTGGACTTGAACACCAAACAGGAGGATGCTCTGGCGCTACTTTGCAATACGCAATATGAGATCAATGCTTTTAGGAAAAGCATCATCAAGCCTACATTAAACCCCAAATTTGCGGGGCTATGCAGAGCACCTCCAACACCACCACCCAGACAGCTATTCGGAGAAGACCTCCCGAAGCAGGTCAAAGATTTAGATGACCATGCCAAAACAGTGGGTCTTATGAGGTCACACACCTTGACCAGGCAAACGGCCAAGAAAACACCTTTTTTCAGGCCACAAGGCCAGCAAGGACCTACGTTCCGGCACCTCCTCTATACCAACAGCCTCAACAGCCCAGGCCTTTTTTAGGGCTAGGCCCTCAACGGCCAGCATGGAAATTGCGGTTTCCACATTACCAGCGCAACCCAGCACCTCCACGTCCCACCAAACATGTCGACCACCGATAACCATGAAGGTAAGGCGGTCTGGATTCCATGCACTTGCATGTCTAACCTCACATGTTGGGGGTAGACTACGGGGATTTAAGGAGGCATGGGAAACCATCACCTCAGATGAGTTTATCTTACAAAGTATTCAGGGCTATGAGATTGAGTTTATAAATGGCCAAATTCCTCCACCTCAGCATATGCCGAATCGCAAATTTGCACTTTCCAGGAAGGAAACAGCAGTAGGCTATGCTGAAATCTTGAGACTACAAGAGAAAGGTGTGATAGAAAGAACTACACATGAACCAATTGAATTCGTATCTAATATATTTACAAAAACCAAAAAAGATGGTGGATGTCGGGTCATTATATATCTAACCCATTTGAATACCTTTGTAAAATATACCCATTTCAAAATGGACACGTTCGAAACAGCCAAATCTTTGATTTCGGAGGGCTGCTTCATGGCATGCATTGATTTAAAAGATGCATACTATTCAGTATCCATTCGGAAACATCACAGGAAGTTCTTGAAATTTTCCTGGATGGATCAACTTTGGCAATACAAAGCTTTGCCCAATGGGCTTACCACAGCCCCCAGACTGTTTACTAAATTACTCAAGCCAGTGCTAGCAACACTGAGGAGGCAAAATCATACGGTCATGGCTTATCTGGATGATATCCTTATAATTGGGCATACACTGGAGTCAGCGAAATTGGCAGTTTCAGCCACTGTGGAAATATTTCAAAAAATTGGATTTATTATCCATCCAGATAAATCAAAGTTCTGCCCTTCACAGATCATGGACTACCTGGGGTTCACGGTAGATTCCAATCGCATGATTGCCACCATACCAACTAACAAAGTTGGGGATGTCTTTCAAGCATGCAAGAACCTGGTCTGCGCCAGTATACCATCAATCAGACAAACTGCTAAGGTAATTGGGAAAATCGTAGCAGTTTTTCCAGCTGCTCAATTCGGACCTTTACATTATCAAAATTTACAAAGATCCAAGATTTCAGCGTTAATATTGAATGCTGGACATTTTGATAGACCTATGCAGCTGCCACTTAAGGCAAAAATTGAGTTACAATGGTGGATTGACAATATCCATAACTCATTCAAACCCATCATTGTGCCTCGTCCGGTGGTATACTTACAAACAGACGCAAGCTCCCATGGCTGGGGAGCTACGGACAACAACACTAGTTGTGGGGGCAGATGGGACTCACTTGAATCTACCCTTTTGTCAGCACAAGGGATAAACTATTTGGAGATGCTAGGAGCATTCCGCGGACTTAGAGCTTATTGTTCAAACATTCCTGACACTCATGTCCGTCTCCAAATAGACAACACCACTGCGGTGGCATATCTAAATCATAGGGCGGTACCAGGTCAATTTCATGTGATGAATTGGCTAATACAATTTGGCTCTGGTGCATACAATGGAATATTTGGATTTCAGCTACCTATTTACCAGGTAAGCTCAACACAGTGGCGGACACCAGGTCATGGAAATTTAATGACAACATCGAGTGGAGGTTGAATCCCCAAATATTCACCAAAATTACAGCCAAATTTGGTAAACCGGATATTGACCTTTTTGCGTCACGGTTGAACCATCAGGTACCAACATACGTATCATGGGAACCAGATCCGGGGCAATGGCGATGGATGCTTTCTAGATTGGGGGAATGGTTTTTCTATGCATTTCCTCCATTTTGCCTCATCAGTCGGGTATTGCGGAAAATCCAGCTAGATGCTGCTAATGGCATTCTTATCATACCCGACTGGCCTACTCAGTCATGGTATCCGGTGGTCCTTGGTATGATCAGTCAACCATGGGTCCTCTTAGAGGGTTGCCCACAATTGGTGACGAACCCTGTTACAGGGGAACCACATCCCTGCCATGGGTCTGAAGAAGGGTCTCGACCCGAAACGTCGCCTATCTCCTTCGCTCCTTAGATGCTGCTGCACCCGCTGAGTTTCTCCAGCTTTTTGTGTAACTCCCTGCCATAGTCACTTGAATTTATTGGCTTGCAGGATTTGAACAGACCATTACTGCAGTATGGTCTCTCATCAAGGATTATGGATACCATGGGAGCATCATGCAGGGAGTCCTCAAGACGGCAATATTTATCGCACATCAGAAAATGGGAAACCTACTGCGGCCGCTTGGACATTGCATATGACTCCGTTTCAATCACAGATATGCTGGAATTCCTTGCGGGGTTACACCATGACGAACACCTCAGCTACAGTGCCATCAATAGCGCCAGGAGTGCACTATCATCCTACCTCAATATTGAGGTAGGATCCAACAAACTGGTGTCCAAACTGATGCGGGGAATATTTAATTCCAACCCGCCAAGACCCCATTACAACATCACCTGGGACATTGGGAAAGCACTGACCCTACTCAGGACGTGGTCGCCCATGGCTGGGCTTGAATTGGACAAACTCACCCTGAAGTTGGTGATGTTATTGGCACTTACTTCGGCACAAAGGGTACAGACTCTTCACAAGGTCAAGATTGACAAAATGATCTCTACCCCAGAGAGGGTTATTTTCTTCATTGATGAATTGCTTAAGCAGCATAGACCTGGATTCACAGGGCTGCAGCTGGTGTTTCCAGCATACCCCGCTGATGCTAGGCTATGTATAGCCACCCATATCCGCCACTATATTAGAGTGACGCGGAAATTAAGGGGAATGGAGCAATACCTGCTAATCAGCCACAAAAAACCTCACCATAGAGTGACGGTACAGACAATCTCCAGATGGCTCAGGATCGTTTTGAACGAAGCAGGTGTTGATACTAATGTTTTTAAATCCCATTCCACCAGGGCTGCATCAACGTCGGCGGCAAAGGTCATGGAGGTGCCCATGGACCATATTCTTGCCACAGCGGGATGGGCCAGTGAAGCCACCTTTCAGCGGTTTTATAATAAACCTGTTACCGCTCCTGGAATGTTCGCAGAAGCCATGCTGAATGCAGGCCGAGAACATACGACTACTCCCCAGTGAGGGTTTTTTTCTTTTTTGTTATTATTAATAAATATTATTATTTTTCAGAATAAGCAGTCTGAAAATTTGATTATTCCTGTCCATCCTTACAGTGGCGTGTGTGACAGCATGGACGTTGTCCAGGGCATGAAATCACAGAGCTTTGAAGTCTTCACGAAGTCACTCACGTGACTCCGAAATGAAATAGTAAGATTAAACGAGAACTTACCAGTTTGAAGTTTGATCTTTATTTTATGAGGAGTTGCGATGAGGGATTTCGTGCCCTCCGCTCCCAACCCTCGATCATAAAGTCAACTGGTAACTAGAGTCTCTTCAATCTTACTATAACAAGTCATTTCTTTGGTTGTTGGTTCTGTGATTCCACACCGCTGCTTTGAAGAATGTCGCGCATGCGTGCTGGCGGGTTCTTCACGAAATCCCTCATCGCAACTCGTCATAAAATAAAGATCAAACTTCAAACTGGTAAGTTCTCGTTTAATCTTACTATTTTATGAGGAGTTACGATGAGGGATTACGTGAAGAAGCCCGCCAGTCCACATGCGCGTCAATCTTCAAAGCAGCGGTGTGAAATTACAGATCATAGTAGTTGAAGTGACATAGTAAGATTAGAGAAAACTAGAACTACCAGATTATCTTTATGATACGAGGGTTGAGAGCGGATGGCACGTAATCCCTCCTCGTAACTCCCCATAAAATAAAGATCAAACTTCAAACTGGTAAGTTCTCATTTAATCTTACTATTTTACTTCGGAGTCACGTGAGTGATTCCATGAAGATTTTGTAGCTCTGTGATTTCATGCCGTGGAAAAAACGAGTCCACACAAGCACAACTGCATCAATTGACCACAGATAAGGGAAACATTCATAATGCATACAGACATGTGTACTGAGGGCAGTGCCAGGGGAATAAACCATATAACCATATAACAATTACAGCACGGAAACAGGCCTTCTCGGCCCTTCCAATCCGTGCCGACCATTTATTTTCCCCTAGTCCCATCTACCTGCACTCAAACCATACCCCTCCATTCCCTTCCCGTCCATATACCTATCCACTTTACTTTTAAATGTTAAAATCGATCCTGCCTCCACCACTTCTGCTGGAAGATCATTCCACAGAGCCACCACTCTCAGAGTAAAGAAGTTCCCCCTCAGTTACCCCTAAACGTCTGTCCCTTAATTCTCATGTCATGCCCTCTTGTTTGAATCTTCCCTACCCTCAATGGGAAAAGCTTATCCACGTCATAGAATAACTACCTATGAGAGCCGAACCAAAGATAAAGATATAGCTGGAGCCCCATGGTGAATAAATGTTAACACAATGTCAATATCCCATACTTCCGTGTACTTGGGTCTGGGAGAACTTGTGTTCATGATATCCTCAATAACTGGACATCAGAGAGTGAGGCCAGACAGAGCGGGTCCCGCTCGCAGCAGCAACTATGATTAGAAGCACGTTGGGCACAGTTAATGGGACTATAACTTAATTTATTGTCAAGGACCCATTAGAAAATGAACTCTAAGACGTCTACCCCCCATCACCCACCCTCCCCCCTCTACCATCCCTTCACCCTACCCTGTCTCCTCCATTACCCTCCCCACTCTCCTCCCCTCCCCCCATCCTCATCCCCTTCTCTTTCCCTCTCCCTCCCCACTCTCTCCCCATCTCCCCCTCCCCACTCTCTCCCCATCTCCCCCTCCCTACTCTCTCCCCATCTCCCTCTCCCCACTCTCCCCCCCCTCCCCTTCCCCCACCCCTCTCTACCTCCTCACCCACCCTCCCCCCTCCCCCTCTACCACCCCCTTCCTCCTACCCCTGTCTCCTCCTTTACCCTCCCCGCTCTCCTCCCCTCCCCATCCTCATCCCCCTCTCTCTCCCTTCCCCCTCCCCTCCCCACTCTCTCTCCATCTCCCCTCCCCACTCTCTCCCCATCTCCCCCTCCCCACTCTCTCCCCATCTCCCTCTCCCCCCCTCACCCACCCCCCTCCCTCTGTCTCTTGCCCTTCTGTCTCTGCCCCTCTCTCTCTGTCTCTCCCCACTCTCTCTCTCTGCCCTGACTCTCTAACCCCCCCCACCTAGACGCGCCTGCGAGTTGGGGGCTATGCGTCAGTGGATAGGGCAGTTACGGGGTAAAATAAGCAAATTAATATAATATCAAGGGGGGTCATTAGCGTGTGTGCAAGGTGGTAGTTAGAGTGTATGACGCCACATACTCCCTCCCCCCCCCCCCCCCCAACCGCACATTGGGGGAACAGACCCAACGGGTCTGCACTTGGTCTAGTATGCTTTTAAAACTCTGTGTGTGTCTGTGTGTCTGCCGACCGGGTGTGTGGGTGGATGTCACATTTTTTTTCAGATAAGATATTTGGACTTTGATTCTATGGTCCTCAAAAACCTGACCCTCAAACACCCGCCATTTTTCCCATTTTGCTGGACATTACGCTTTTACATTCATTAATTCACTCCTCATTACATTTAGACATTTATATGTACACAATTTTTAATAAAATCCTTCCCCCCCCCCCAATATTTCAAAATGTTAAAAAAAAATCAAACTGCTCTCACCCATAGGATGTTGGTGAACGTTCCATCGTGTGATGTCACAATGCCCAATGCTCACAGATGTCCAATCAGAATGGATTCATTTACATCTGCACCAGCCCCAGCCCCCCCTCCCCCCGCCTGATGTTCCAGCACGTTCCATTGTGTGATGTCACAATGCTATCCCTCACAGATGTCCAATCGGAATAGATCTCATTTGCCCCACCGCCAACCCCAACCCCGCCCCCCGCAGCCTGTGTCGAAGCGCGTGATCACGTGTGTGGGAATAGAGAAAGAGGATTGGGGGTGATAGGGAGTGGCGAATAGATGGACTGCCCCTACCCCTCCCCCTCCCACACTACTTCCCCACTCTTTCCTCTCTCTCCCCCCACCCCTCTCCCCCTCCCTCCACACTCTTCCCCCTCCCTCCCCTACCCCATCTCCCTCCTCCCCTCTCTCTCCTACACACCTCTCTCCCCCTTCCCCATCCCTCTCTCCTCCCCCACCCCTCTCTCCTCCCACCTCTCCATCTCCCTCTCCTCACCCCCCTCCCCCTCCTCCCCCTCCCCCCCATCCCTCACTCCCCCACCCCTTCCCTCACCCCACCCCCCTTCCCTCTCTCCCCCCACCCACTTCCATCTCAAAGGACAAAGGACAAAAGGACAAAGGACAAAGGACAAAGGACATTTATTGTCACATACACCAGTTGGTGCAGTGAAATTTGACTTGCCATGCAGCACACAGATAAAGATAAGACACAACTCTAAAGAAATAACAATGAACATAAAAACATCCCCCCACAATGGTTCCCACTTTGGGGGAAGGCACAAAGTCCAGTCCCATCCCCATGTCCAGCCATAGTAAGGCTTATTGAGGCCTCCGCAGTCGCCGCTACGTGGCCCGATGTTTTAGGTCTTCTCGCCGGGTGATGGTGCTCCGGCGTTGGGAGAGTCCTCACAGCGGCTTGGGACACCTGGAACGGCCGCTTCCTTACCGGAGTCCGCGGTTTCCGAAGCCGACAAGGCCGCGCTGGATGGAGCTCCACAACTGGTGATCTCGCCGAGAGATCCCAGGCTCCCGATGTTCAAGTTCAGCGTTGCCGCCCGCAGCTGGCCGCCCCACAGTCCCGCAGCTCCGCGATGTTCACTTGCGGTCTCAGCATTCCGGAGCTCCAGCGCGGCGACCCAGGCAAGGTATCGCCCGCTCCGTTCCCCGATGCTGCACCAGCGCTGAGCCGCTGCCGAAGCCGAGGTTCTGGGCGGTCCCCTCAGGAAACGCAGCTCCAGGCCCGCTGGTAGGCCGCGAGGACGGGTCGAAGTTGCAGCCTCTCCGCCAGGTAGGGACCCTGAAAAGTAGTTTCCTCCTTCCCCCCCCCCCCCCCACATAAAAAAGACTAGAACTCCAAAACGAAACACTAAAACTCACTAAAAATAAAAGAAAGAAGTTAAAAAACAGACAGCTGCAGGCTGGGCAGCTATACCAACTGGACGGCGCCCCCTAAAGCTGCTCCCCCTCCCCACTCTTAGCCTCCCTCCACACTCTTCCCCCTCTCTCCCCTACCCCATCTACCCCAGCACATTCCAAGGTGTGATGTCACAATGCCATCCCTCACAGGTGTCCAATCGGAATGGATTCATTTCCATCTGCCTTTGCCTCAGCCACCCCCCCCCCCCCCCCCCCCGCAGCCTGTGTCGAAGCGCATTGGGGGAACAGACCCAACGGATCTGCACTTGGTCTAGTACTTATTTAAAACTCTGTGTGTGTGTGTGTGTCTGCCAACTGGGTGTGTGGGTGTATGTCACATTCCATTTTTTTTTCAGATAAGATTTTTGCCCATGATTCCGGGGTCCGCCAAAACCAGGCCCTCAAACGCCGCGATTTTTCCCATTTTGCTTTTACATTCACAAATGCACTCCTCATTACATTTAGACATTTTTATGTACACAATTTTTAATTTAAAAATTGCACCAGCCCCAGGCCCAGCCCCGCCCCCCCGCAGCCTGTGTCGAAGTGTGTGATCATGTGTGTGAGAATAGAGAAAGAGGATTGGGGGTGATAGGGAGTTGAAAATAGATGGACTGCCTCTACCCCTCCCCCTCCCTATCTACCTCCCCACTCTTTCCCCTCTCTCCCTCACCCCTCTCCCCCTCCCTCCACAATCTTCCCCCTCCCTCCCCTACCCCATCTCCCTCCTTCCCCCTCCCTACCCTCTCTACCCCCACTCCTTTTTCCCTTCCCCATCCCTCTCTCCTCCCCCACCACTCTCTCCTCCCCTCTCTCCCCCACCGCCCTTCCCCCTCTCCCCCATCCCTACCCCCTACCCCTCTGTCCCTCTTCAACCTCTCCCCCTACCCCTCTGCCCCTCCCTCCCCACTCTTCCACTTCTCTCCCCCTTCCCCCACCTCTCTCCCTCCCCAGCCCTCTCCCTCCCACACCCCTCTCTCTCCCCCTCCCTTCCCCCTCCCTACCCTCTCTACCCCCACTCCTTTTTCCCTTCCCCATCCCTCACTCCTCCCCCACCCCTCTCTCCTCCCCCTCTCCTCACCCCTCTACCTCTCCTCCCCTGCATCCTCCCCACCATCCCTCTCTCCCCCACCCCCTCTTCCCTCTCCCCCACCCCCTTCCCTCTCTCCCCCCACCCCTTCCTCCTCTGCTGCCTCCCCACTCTCCCCCCTCCCTCCACACTCTTCCCCCTCTTCCCTACTCCATCTCCCCACCCCCCTCCCTCTCCCACCCCTCTCTCCTCCCCTCCCCATCCCTCTCTCCGCACTTCCCCACACCTCTCTGCTCCCCTCCCCACCCCTCTCTCCTCCCCCCCACCCCTCTCTCCTCCCCCTCTCACCCCTCCTCCTCCCACCCCATCCCTCTCTCCCCCACCCCCCTCTTCGCTCTCCCCACCCCCTTCCCTCTCTACCCCACCCCCTTCCATCTACCCCTCTGTCCCTCTTCCACCACTCCCCCTACCCCTCTCCCCCTCCCTCCCCACTCTTCCACTGCTCTCTCCTTCCCCCTTCCCCCATCCCTCTCCCTCCCCACCCCTCCCTCCTCCCCTCCCACCCCCTCTCTCACCCTTCCCCACCCCTCTTCACCCCCATCTCCCCTCCACACCCTTCCCCTCTCTCTTGCACCACTACCCCACTCCCCCTCACTCCCCACTCTTCCCCTCTCCCTCCCCTCCCCACCTCTCTCCCTCCCCTTTCTCTCTCTCTCCCCCTCCTCTCTCTCCCCTCCTCTCTCCCCTCCTCTCTCTCCCCTTCCACTCACACCCTCTCCTCTCTCCCCCTCCACTCTCTCTCCACCTCTCCCCTCCCCTCCCCCTCTTCCTCTCCCTCTCCTCTTCCTCCCCCTCCCCATCCTCATCCCCCTCTCTCTCCCTTCCCCCTACCCTCTCCTCCCTACCCCACTCTCTCCCCATCTCCCCCTCCCCACTCTCTCCCCATCTCCCCCTCCACCTCCCCACTCTCTCTCCATATCCCTCTCCCCGCCCTCACCCCCCTTACCCACCCATCCTCTCCTCCTCCCCTCCTCCCCTCCACCCCCCTCCCTCTGTCTCACCCTTCTGTCTCTGCCCTTCTCCCTCTGTCTCTTCCCACTCTCTCTCTGCCCTCACTCTCTAACCCCCTCCCCCTTCCCTCTGGATAGGGCGGTTATGGGGTAAAAGGAGCAAATTAATCATATTAATTTAATATCAAGGGGGGTAGTTAGCGTGTGTGATGCAACATGCTGCCCCCCCCCCCCGCAAACTGTACGTTGGGGGAACAGACCCAACCCTTTCCCCTTCCCTCCACTCTCTGCCCCTCCCTCCCCTACCCCATCTCCCTATCTCTGCCCCTCTATCTCTCCCCATTCTCTCTCTGTCCTCACTCTCTACCCCCCCCCCCCCAGACACCTGCGAGTTGGGGGTTATGTGTCAGAGGATAGGGCGGTTATGGGGTAAAAGGAGCAAATTAATAATATTAATATAATATCAAGGGGGGTAGTTAGCGTGTGTGCGGGGTGGTAGTTAGTGTGTGTGACGTGACATGCTGCCCCTCCCACCCCGCAACTGCACATTGGGGGAACAGACCCCACGGGTCCGCACTTGGTCTAGTAACATTTGAACAGGAAACGCTTCCTATCTACTGAAGAGGCAAAGTACTGCTTTTTTGGTGCTATCCCTGCACTCTGCAGTGAGCACATACATGGATTGGTCTGACAGCCCGAGCCGCAGGAGCGGTCTTCTCAGATTCTGTAAAGCAATGAATTGATTAATCATGTAGAGTCTGGTTTCCAGAAACCCAGGCTGAACCAGCAAAGTTTTATATTTAGAACCCCATATAAGGTTCTATTATTATTCCTAACATTTGCAGGAAACCATGGATTATTGCAAGACCCGACTGATGAGGCAAAATGGAGAAACCACATAAAAGAACATTCCTCCCCCGTGTAGCGAGAATGTATCTCTCGCCACTGTGATGCCACATGTTTTTACAACTGGTGAATGAGCCTGTATGCAAACATATCGATATTGGGTGCCATCGAGCCATAATATCATAAAATACTTTGTGATCCAACATCCATTCTGTGTTGTCATTTTACATGATAATACACCAGCGCCAAAAAAGGTTGGGTAAATTATGACAGGATACTTTGACTTGATTTCACCCATGTGACTAACATATGCCACCACCACAGTGTATCAACTTGAGCATGCAGATTTTGCATATTCGCACAATAACCCTTTAACCCATAGTATGCACCTAGTGTCTCTAGGTAGTTGATACCAATAACTGAAGAATTGCTGATTCATGCAAATCCCATCCGCCTTCGTTACTAGAGATGTCATTTGTAATTTTCCATATTACTAACAGAGCACTAGCATCTGTTAGTAATATAACTGAAGATTATTTGACCAAAACTACTGGAGCAATGCTGAATATAGTTCGACCACCATTGTGACTTTGGTAGCTTCAGCTGGTAATAGCATAGGTCTGTTAACAATGACCTATATGGCACTTGAGAGGTTACTAGCACGTTGAAAGTTCTGATAATGCAAGGCCCAATTGCACAGCTGAAACACAGCTGCTATATTGCCAATTACACTTGATGAATAGTAAACTGCTTGATAACAAGGTTTTTACAGGCTTCTATTGATTCCAATCTGTTACCCCAGGACGGAGTCACAGATAAATGAATAGTTAAAGGTAAATCCGATAATCAATAACTCCTAGTTGTTATCAACTTAAATTTGACCGGATAGCTGAGGAACCTCAATTCCTCAAATATAGTTGCAGCTGAAACAGTTGATTTAAGCAAAAACACAGCGTTAGAAATATCATCCAGATCAGTTTCAAACGTCTCAGGTGATCCTTATGAATGGGACCTGAATAGTATGCATCTTTGAGATCGATGCATGCCATAAAGATCCTAAGGAAGTCAGTAGTTAGACAGTAACGAAATTCCATCTACTGAAAAATCTATGTTGCACATGGGAGTTAAATCAATTATGAACCGACATCCTCCATCTTTCACAATGAACAGGCCACACCTGCCATAATTCCATGCCTGCCTTGAATGGCAACTCTGGCCAGATTCCCGCGCCTGTCTTGAAAGGTAATCCTGGCCATAACACTGATCCTGCCTCGAAAGACAACTCTGGCCATACTACTGGGCCTGCCTTGAAAAACTGCTCTGGCCGTAATTCTGAGCCTGCCTCGAAAGACAACTCTGGCCATATTACCGAGCTTGTCTCGGAAGGCAATCCTGGCCGTAATCCTGAGCCTGCCTCGAAGACAATTCTGGCCATATTTCCGAGCTATCTCGGAAGGCAAACTTGGCTGTAATACTGATCCTGCCTCAAAAGACAACTCTGGCCCCAATTCCAAGCCATGCTTGGTACCCTTGTATACTGTGTAATAATAACCCATCACGTTATCATGTTAGTATAACTTATCTGAATCTCATGTTATCATTGTCATTTGTACAAAAACAAGTGTAAATATTACCAACTTGTAAATGGTTCACTTATCCCATGTTTGGGAAGAACCAGACCCACCTACCTCCATGGTTACTGGTGGTCTTATGGTAAGCCCAAAGGCCCCTGATGTGGGTTCTATTCCCATCCTTGATTGGAGAGTAGGAATGGTAGTGTATGTGAATTCCATATTTCCTGAGACCGGCTTGGCCCTGAAAGACCTCTGCCCAGCTTTCAAGTGGCCATCAGCTTCAGTGAACTGCTTACTGCCGATGAGGCGTGGGGGTGTCGCCGCTGATACGATGAAGCTTGCTTCCTCATCTAGGTATACCTGTTGGATAAGTCTTACCTGAAGAGAAGATTCGGCGGCTGATTTCATTTGATAGCTCTGCCGGCACTTGTAGCGTCAGGGGAAATCTGGCCCCTTCCGGGTTTTCTGCCTCTTCTCTTGCGAGTATTTCCTCGCACTCCCCTCCACAGAGATGGAGACTCTGAGACAGCCCTGAGACAGGTGCTGCTGCAGGCCCCTGAGGATACCTGTGCTGACATGGCCCTTCGGACCTACATCAGGATATTGCTCTGGGCCAGACTGAAAACTGACCCTGGATGCTCCCCTCCTCAGAGAGGAAGACATTGTGCAGCCCTGAGACAGGTGCCACTGCCAGCGGGTTCTCCATAATACCCGGGCTCAGATAGCTCTCTTCTTTGGAGCACATCTTTTTGGAGCAACTTCTTCATCAGGTGCTCCATGTGGGGTTTAGGCGTCCGCAGACGCTACCCATAGAGGGAGGGGCACCCTCCTGGCCCGACTCGCCCGAGTCCCAAGGCCTGACCAGCTTCCTCAAGGGAACCATAGCGGTCTGGTAACTGCTCACCCCATTGTAAGTGACTGGGGTAGCGAGACCGGCTTACTGCCAGTCTAACCCCTTTTTCTGTGGGGACCATTGTGGTCTGGGAGCTGCTGACCACATAGTCAGCGACTGGAATAGCGGACCAACTCTCACTTGGTCTACCCCCATTCTTGGGGAACCCCCACTCGCACTCCCCTCCTGGGTGTCGCTGACCTCCTTGTCAGCGACTTGGGAAGCGAACCCGACGGCCGATGGCTACCCGCGCTTCGGACCGGGATCTCCCCGCGGTCCCTAACGTGGTCCCCGCAGCCCGTCCAACTTTGCCCCAAATCCAGCAGGCAGACTCTATCAGGAGCTTCCTGCAACACAAAAAACAAACCTAGAAATAAGTTTAAACTTACCTTCCAGGTTTAAACTTACTGCTGGCAGGAGCAGCGCGCCTGCCAGTCAGCACAATGCGTTCTGTGCGTCACTATGCGGACTGGCGGGCTTCTTCACGGAATCATTCGCGTGACTCCGTGTAAAATCAGTACCCTGTTCCTGCTTTTTCCCCATATCCCTTCATTCCTTTAGCCCTGAGCTAAATCTAACTCTCTCATGAAAACATCCAATTAATTGGCCTCCACTGCCTTCTGTGGCAGAGAATTCTACAGATTCACAACTCTCTGGGTGAAGATGTTTTTCCTCATCTCAGTCCTAAATGGCCTACCCCTTATTCTTAGACTGTGACCCCTGGTTCTGAACTCCCCCAAAATCGGGAATGTTTTTCCTGCATCTAGCCTGTCCAATCCCTTAAGAATTTTATATGTTTCTATAAGATCCCAAATTCCAGTGAAAACAAGCCCAGTCAATCCATTCTTTCACCATATGTCAGTCCCGGAAATTAACCTGGTGAACCTATCCTGCACTCCCTCAATAGCATTAATGTCCTTCCTCAAATTAGGAGACCAAAATTGCACATAATGCTCCAGGTGCGATCTCACCAGGGCCCTGTACAACCGCAGTAGAATCTCCATGCTCCTAAACTCAAATCCTCTCGCTATGAAGGCAAATATGCCATTAGCTTTCTTCGCTGCCTGCTGTACCTGCATGCTTACTGATAAATAAGCACAACCAGGTCTCGTTGCACGTCCCCTTTTCCTAATTTGACACCATCCAGATAATAATCTGCCTTCCTGTTCTTGGCACCAAAGTTGATAACCTCACATTTATCCACATACTGCATCTTCCATGCATCTGCCCACTCACCCAACCTATCCAAGTCACCCTGCAGCCTCATATCATCCTCATCGTAGCTCACACTGCCACACAGCTTTGTGTCATATGCAAATTTGAAGATGTTACATTTAAATCCCTTGTCTAAATCGTTAATATAAATTGTAAATAACTGGGGTCTCAGCACCGAGTCTTGCAGCACACCACTAGTCACTGTCTGAAATTCTGAAAAGGACCCGTTAATTCCTACTCTTTGCTTCCCGTCTGCCAACCAGTTCTCTATCCATGTCAATACCCTATCCCCAATACCATGTGCTCTAATTTTGCACACTAATCTATTGTGTGGGACCTTGTCAAAGGCTTTTTGAAAGTCCAGATACACCACATCCACTGGCTCTCCCTTATCCATTCTACTTGTTACATCCTCAAAACATTCCAGAAGATTAATCAAGCATGATTTCCCCTTCATAAAACCATGTTGACTTTGACCGATCCTGTCACTGCTTTCCAAATGTTCTGTGATCACATCTTTAATAATCGACTCAACCATCGTCCCCACTACCAATGTAAGAATTTATACAGCATTTATGAACTCACCTGCATCAGAAAATCCACTGGTTGAAGAAAGGAATGACTGTATTTGGTACAGTTATTGAAAATGGAGACCTAAGAGGTTTTCAAGATTTGAAGGATAGATTTACACTTCGGAACCAAGACTTGTTTAGATACCTCCAACTGGGAGATTATTACAATAGAAAAGTAAAAAGGGAGGCACTAGAAGAAAAGAATCCAGTGATAGAAGTGATAGTTAATGCGTATCATCAAAAAACATTAAGAATTATTTTGAAACTTTATCATAGTTTAATGGAATGTCAGGCTAAAACTACATTTTATGTAAAATTTTAGTGGGAAAAGGAATTGAACATCTCAATCTCAGAAGAAGAATGGCATCATATGTGTGTAACACTACAGACATCCACTAATTCACAAAAATGGAGAGAATTTAATTGGAAATGTTTTATTTGTTTCTTTATTACGCCTAACATTAAAAGCAAGCAAAGTCTAAGGCAGCAAACATGCTGGAGGCAACGTGGCCAAACAGACGCAAATCATGCACTCATCGAGTTGCCCAAAAATTGAACTATTTTGCGACAGAGTGAATTCAGAATTAAAGGAGGTATTTGGATATATAGTCTCCAAGAAGTGTTCCATTTTATACCTGGGTAACATAAATACAGTGGTGCTGAAGGAAGATCATCACTTGGTTAAAATCCTACTCACAGCTGGCAGAAAGGCCATTACAAGAAACTGGCTTGCAGCGGACATACCCAGACTTAGACAATGGTTAGAAATAGTACAGGAAATATTTGTCATGGAGAAAATGACGTATTCTCTAAGAGTGAAAGAAGACGAGTTTAACAGAAAATGGGAAAAATGGATTAGGTATAGAAATAAAGACATCAACGGCATTAGCGCCATTGAGAACTCTCGATGTTAGCGCCGGTAAGGTAATCCCCGAACAGAGGGGATTCCCCAACCTCGCGGAGGAACGCAGGTACAGCAAGAACCTTACCTGCAAACACCAGGGAGGCCCTCATGGAGTCTGGAATCGAGGCCATCGGGCAGGATCCCGCAGGAGGAACGGAGCTGGAGGTGCAGACTGTATGGGAATTCCTGATCTGAGGGGAATCCCAGACCTCTCGGAGACCCTAAGTACTGTTCCTTTAAACACCGAGGAGGGCTCCATGGAGTACAGAAACGTGGCCGTCGGGCAGGACTACAGGTGGGGCCCCTTCGGCTCCCTCTCCCTACAATCCTACTGGCCAACGTACAGTCCCTAGAAACTAAAGTGGAGGACTTAGGGCAAGACTGCTTTATCAAAGGGAGCTGAGGGAATGCTCTGTGTTTCACAGAGACATGGCTCACCCCCGGCTCCCCAGACTCAGCGGTCCAGCCTGAAGGGTTCTCCATCCACCGTATGGACCGAACGCAGGCATCTGGAAAGGGAGAGTAGGGGGCTTCTGCCTCATGGTCAACTCTGCGTGGTGCTCAGATGTGGCAGTCCTATCCAACTCCTGCTCTCCACACCTCGAACATCTGGCGGCCCTACTTCCTTCCAAGGGAATTCACCTTCCGAGGGAATTCACTTCCATCATCCTGACCGCGGTCTACATCCCACCCCAAGCAGACGTTCGTCTAGCACTGGAGGAGCTGCACGCCGTGGTCAACAAACACCAGACGTCTTACCCCGAGGCATTTATCACCAGAGCTGGGGACTTCAACAAAGCAAACATCAAGAAATCACTCCCTAACTTCCACCAACATGTCTCCTGCTGCACCAGAGGACCAAACACCCTCGATCACTGCTACACCACCATTAAGGATGCCTATCGCTCTATCCCTCGCCCTCATTTCGGTAAATCTGACCATTCCGTGGTGCTGTTTCATGCTGCCTACAGGCAGCAATTAAAGAGCGCACCCCGAGAGGTGAGGACTGTTCAGAGCTGGTCGGGGGGGCAGAGGAAAAACCCCAGGACTGTTTGGAGTCTGCAGACTGGGCAATGTTCAGGGACTCGGCAACGGACCTGAACAAATACGCCACAGTCGGTACAGACTTCATAAAGAAATGTGTGGAGGACTGCATCCCCACAAAAACCTTCCAAGTGTTTCCCAATCAGAAGCCTTGGATGAGCTGTGAGAGCCACACTCTTCTGAAGTCCAGACACCGGGCATTCATGTCTGAAGATACCGAGGACTACAAGAAGACTGATTCCTGGTATGTCAGGACTGTCTTATGAACAAAGACTGCATAGACTCGGTTTATACTCTCTAGAATTTAGGAGATTGAGAGGCGATCTTATAGAAACTTACAAAATTCTTAAGGGGTTGGACAGGCTAGATGCAGGAAGATTGTTCCCGATGTTGGGGAGGTCCAGGACAAGGGGTCACAGCTTAAGGATAAGGGGGAAATCCTTTAGGACCGAGATGAGAAGGACTTTTTTCACACAGAGAGTGGTGGGTCTCTGGAACTCTCTGCCACAGAGGGTAGTTGAGGCCAGTTCATTGGCTATATTTAAGAGGGAGTTAGATGTAGCCCTTGTGGCTAAGGGGATCAGAAGGTATGGAGAGAAGGCAGGTACAGGATACTGAGTTGGATGATCAGCCATGATCATACTGAATGGCGGTGCAGGCTCAAAGGGCCGAATGGCCTACTCCTGCACCTAATTTCTATGTTTCTAAGACAAGATACGACCGTAGTAAAGCCATTAAAAAGGCCCAAAGGGACTTCTGCTCCAAGCTGGAGGATGAGACGGATGTTCGGCAGCTGTGGCGGGGCCTGAATGCAATCACCTCCTACAAGGCGAAATCAGGAGGTAGCTCGAATGTCGGCATAGCATCACTCCCTGATGAGCTCAATGCGTTTTACGCACGCTTTGATAGGGAGAACACTGATATGCCTTCTCGAGCCCCCATTCGCTATGATGGTATTTTGGTCACAGCCACTGAGATCGTAGTCAGAAAATCCTTCAGAGCGGTGAACCCTCGGAAAGCGTCTGGACCTGATGGCATACCTGGTCGTGTTCTAAAAACCTGTGCGGACCAACTGGCTAGAGTTTTTACGGACATTTTCAACCACTCACTTCTGAGGTCTGAGGTTCCCACCTGCTTTAAGAGGGCATCAATTATACCGGTGCCCAAGAAGAGCAAGGTGACGAGCCTCAATGACTATCGACCAGTGGCACTAACGCCTGTGGTGATGAAGTGCTTCGAGAGGTTGATCATGGCGCAAATCAACTACCTCGACAAAAACCTAGACCCACTGCAGTTCGCTTACCGCCACAACAGATCATCTGTGGATGCGATCTCGCTGGCTCTCCACTCTGCTCTGGACCACTTGGACAACAAAAAGTCATATGTCAGGCTGCTATTCATTGACTACAGCTCGGCATTTAACACAATCATCCCCTCCAAGCTGGTTACCAAACTCGCAGAACTGGGTATTCCTCGACTTCCTCATCCACAGACCACAGTCTGTCTGTATTGGTGGAAATGTGTCAGCCTCGATAACAATCAGCACGGGAACACCTCAAGGCTGTGTGCTCAGCCCCCTGCTGTACTAACTCTATACTCATGACTGCGTAGCCATTCATAGTGCGAACTTCATCATCAAGTTTGCTGATGACACCACTGTTGTGGAACGTATCACTGATGGAGATGAGTCCAAGTATAGAAGTGAGATCGACCATTTGACCAAATGGTCCAAGCACAATAACCTGGCTCTCAACACCAGCAAAACCAAGGAACTGATTGTGGACTTTGGAAGGGGTAGGATGGGGACCCATATATCAACTGGTCGATGGTGGAGAGGGTCAAGAGCTTCAAATTCCTGGGCCAAATTCCAAGGAGGACTCTCTCGAACTTCTACAGGTGCACAGTAGAGAGCATGCTGACCGGTTGCATCGTGGCTTGGTTTGGCAACCTGAGCACCCAGGAGCAGAAAAGACTGCAAAAAAGCGGTAAACACTGCCCAGTCCATCATCGGCTCTGACCTCCCTACCATCGAGGGGATCTATCGCAGTCGCTGCCTCAAAAAGGCTGCCAGCATCATCAAAGACCCACATCATCCTGGCCATTCACTCATCTCCCCGCTGCCTTCAGGTAGAAGGTACAGGAGCCTGAAATCTGCAACATCCACATTCAGGAATAGCTACTTCCCCACAGCCATCAGGGTATTAAACTCAACTCAAACCAAACTCTGATCATTAATAGCCTATTGCACTTTATCTGTTTATTTATGTGTGTATATATATATATATATATTCATTGGTATATGGTCACACTGATCTGTTCTGCTATTTATTTATTTATGCCTACTATATTCTGTTGTGTTGAAGCAAAGCAAGAATTTCATTGTCCTATCCTGGACACATGACAATAAACTCTCTTGAATCTTGAATCTCGAATCTTGATAACTGGTCTATAATTCCCTGTCTTCTCTCTCCCTCCTTTCTTAAAAGTGGAGTTACGTTAGCTACCCTCCAGTCCACAGAAACTAATCCAGAGTCTATAGAACATTGGAAAATGATCACCAATCAAGTCAAGTCAATTTTATTTCTAGAGCACATTTAAAAACAACTCTTGTTGACCAAAGTGCTTCACAATAGTGCAGGTATTAACGTACTACAAACAGTGGTACATAGATGAACAATACATACATAAATACATACAAACAGCGCTCCTTCAGAGGACCTCAAGAAAGGCTTGAGAGTAGAAATAGGTTTTAAGTCTAGAGTTGATGGAGGGGGCAGTTCTGATGGGAAAAGGGATGCCATTCCATAGTCTAGGTGCTGTAACCGCAAAAGTGCGGTCGCCCCTGTGCTTATGCCTAGACTGCGGGATGGTTAGTAACCCCAAGTCGGCCGATCTGAGGGACCAGGAGGTGGTATGGTGGGTAAACAGATTTTTGATGTAGGTGGGATTCAATGCATTCACGATTTCTAGGGTCACCTCCTGGAGTACTCTGGGATGCAGACCATCAGACCCTGAAGATTTATCTGCCTTCAGTCCAACAGTTTACCTAACACCATTTCCTGACTAATGTGGATTCCCTTCAGTTCCTCCCTCCCACTAGATCCTCAGTCCCCTAGTATTTCTGGGAGATTGCTTGCGTCTTCCTTAGTGAAGACAGAACCAAAGTACTTGTTTAACTGTTCTGCCATCTCCTTGTTTCCCATTATAAATTCACCTGTCTCTGATTGTAAGGGACCTCCATTTGTCTTCACTAATCTTTTCCTTTTTACATCTAAAGAAGATTTTAGTATCAGTTTTTATATTACCATCAAGCTTTCTTTCGTGCTCTTTTTTTCTCCCCTTTTTGACCCCTTTGTCCTCCATTGTCTCCTAGTCCTCCGGTTTGCTGCTTCCTCTGGCCAATTTATATGCCTCTTCCTTGGATTTAATACTATCCAATATGATGACGTATGATGAAAGAATGGGTCGACAGGGTTTGAATTCGCAGGAATTTAGAAGGATGAGAGGGGATCTTATGGAAACATAAAATTCTTAGAGGATTGGACTGGCTCGATGCAGGAAAAATATTTCCGATGTTGGGGGTGCCCAGAACAAGGGGTCACAGTTTACGAATAAGGGGTAGGCCATTTAGGACTGAGATAAAGTAAAACTTTTCACCCTGAGAGTTGGGAATCTGTGGCATTCTCTTCCACATAAGGCAGTGGAGGCCAATTCACTGGATGTGTTCAAGAGAGTTAGATATAGCTCATAGGGCTAAGGGAGTCAAGGGATATGGGGAGAAAGCAGGAACAGGGTACTGATTCTGGATGATCACCTATGATCATATGGTGCTGGCTCGAAGGGCCAAATGGCCTTCTTCTGCACCTACTTTCTATGTTTTACGTAATTCCAACTATATAATTTCCCTTAACCACTAACTTTGCTTTCAATTCATCCACTTTATTATGAATGCTCCTCGCCTGAAGGCACAAAGGTTTCAGGTTAGTTTTTCTTATCTTTTCTTCCACGTTTTGGTTCTGTTCTCCTTTTATGGCCCTCTTTCTCCTTGCATTGGGTCCCATCCTCCTGCTCTGTTAGTTTAAACGTGACCTTTCCTCCACTCTCTTTCCCGTTAGCTGCACGGATATGTATCCACATTGTTGCCTCCCCCCCCCCCCTCACATTTTAGTTTAAACCCACCCGTGTAGCACTAGCAAACCTGCCTGCCAGAATGTCGGTCCCCTTACAATTAAGCTGCCACTCGTCCCGTTTGGACAGGTTACCCCTGCCCCAGAAGAGATTCCAGTGATGTAGAATTCTAAATCCCTGCCCCTTGAACCAACTCCTCAGCCACCCTTTCAGATCCCCTATCTCCCTGTTCCTACCCTCACTAGCACGAGGTACTGGAAGCAACCCAGAGATAACCACCCTAGAAGGCCTGCTTTTCAGCCTCCTACCTAGTTCTCTAAACTCATGTTGCAGAACCTCCTTCCTCTTCTTACCCACCTCATTTGTGCCTACATGCACAACTACTTCTGGCTGCTCACCTTCCATCTCGAGGATGTTTTGAAGTCGGTCTGAGACGTCTTGGACCCTGGCACCAGGGAGGCAACAAACCATCCTCGAGTCTCGCCTGTTGCCACAGAATCACCTGTTCGCACTTTGGACAACCCATCACTATGGCTCTATCTGACGTCAGTCTCGCTGGTCGAATCTTAGCGCTAAGATTCGAGGCACAGACCTATCCGCCGCTCGGACTGGAGGCGTCGTCTGCCCCGACAGCACCCAAGAGTGTGTAACTGTTTTCAAGAGGTACTTCCACCAAGGGCTCTTGCACTCGCTTCATGCCCTTTCTTCCTGTCTCTTCCCGTCGCACCTCCTGCACTCTTGGAGTGACAAACTCACTGTAGGTCCTGTCCAGGAAGCTTTCGTCGTCCCAGATGGACTGCATGTCATCCAGCTGCTGCTTCAATTCCCTAACTCGGTCCTTGAGGTACTGCATCTGGACACAGTTCCCACAGGTGGAGTGGTCAGAGGCACAAGCAGTGCCCCTGACTTCCCACATCCTGCAACAAACATACTGCAATAACAGCCCTGCCATCACAAGTTTAAATATTTAAATTAAATTAAACACACAACCGATTCAAGTGTAGCCTCCTTGCCTCAGCGCCAAAGACTCTTGAGCCAAAGACTTACACTTTACCTCAACAAGACTCTTGAGCCAAAGCTTACACTTTACCTCACCAAGGCACTTCCCCTCAACATGGCCGCTCCCTCAGACCTGAACTTAATTTTATCTAATCAAGTAACTATCCACTCAACTAAAAGTGTAGGAAAGAACTGTAGATGCTAGTTTAAATCGAAGGTAGATGCAAAATGTTGGAGTAACTTAGTGAGAGAAGTAGCATTCCCGGAGAAAAGGTGATGTTTTGGGTCAAGACCCTTCTTCAGACTGATGTCAGGGGAGTGGGTGGAGCAGAGATAGAATGAATGAATGAATAAGTTTATTGGCCAAGTATGTGCACATACAAGGAATTTGCCTTAGTGCACCGCTCGCAATGTAGTCGGAGTCAGTAAGACTGGTGGGAGAACTGGGGAGGAGATGAAGAGAAAGGAGGAAAGCGAGGGCTATTATCCACTAAACTAATTAGGATGATCCACTCAACTAATAAGGATGTCTCAGCCAATCCACTCACTCGCTGATCTGGCTGCTGCTGCTGCTCCTCTGCGATCTTCCAGGTAATTGCCCCGGGCTGACTTTTGGCGCTCTTTTTAAACCACCCGAACTTTACTTACCTAGGAGAAAGTCTTCCTTCAGCCAATCCACTCACTCGCTGGTCTGGCTGCTGCTGTCCTCTGTGATCTACCAGGTAATTGCCCTGCAGTAGAAAGAGTTCAGAGTCAGTAAGAGGCAAAAAATAATAATTTAAGGAATTTGAGTTCAGAAAGGAAATTGAAGGTTTAATCAGGGAAAAGAGTTCAGAATCATCGAAGCATACGGCACAGTAGCGGGCTCTCAGGGGCCACCTTGTCCACCTTAAACTTGATGCTTTAAAGCCTGTAACACATGGTGATCTCAGCTGTTTATTTCTCAGTTGTTTGTAATATATGTAACTGATTTAGATCTTCTTCGTGCGTTTGAGGCAGCAGGAGTTATGTTACGCCCTCCAGGCGCTGTAGCCAGTTCAATGTGCTGTTGTCGAGGGCCGTGAGGTCTACAGGGTCTGTCCCACTTGCATGTGATTGCATGTGTTTGGCGCGACCAAACGGAAGGGGACTTCTCGCTAAGCTTGCGGTAAGTACGCAGTAAGTACACGCTAAGTTCGCGCGTGACGTAATTCGCGTCATACTCACCAATCAGCTAGGCAGGAGGCGGGGCAACTAAATTTGGGCATCGCATGGCGTCGGGCGGTGACGTCATCATGCAACGCCACGCACCAGGCGTACGCCGTCAAGAAGCTGCGTACGACGTCAAGAGATGCTGCGTACGCCGTCAAGACGCTGCGTACGCCCTCAATGCGCCTGCGGGCCGACAGGCCGTTGGCGCGCAACATTTTCGGACAGTGCGGGATAGCATCCTCCTCACAGTTCGCACTGCCACCCAGCTTTGTGTCATCTGCAAATTTCCTAATGTAATGTAATTTGCTAAGGAGGTCAAAAATACTTTTGCCACTTTGGCCTTCATCAGCCAGAGTATTGAATATAGAAGTTGGGAGGTCATGTTGCGGTTGTGTATGACGTTGGTGAGACCGCATTTAGAATATTGTGGTCAGTTCTGGGGACCATGTTATACGAAAGATATTGTCAAGCTTGAAAGGGTTCCGAAAATATTTACGAGGATGTTGCCATGACTTAAGGGTGTGAACTATAGGGAGAGGTTGAGTAGGCTGAGTCTTTATTCCATGGAGCGCAGGAGGATGAGGGGTGATCTTATTGAGGTATACAAAATCATGGGAGGAATAGATGCAGAGTTTCTTGCCCAGAGGAGGGGAATCGCGGACCAGAGGACCAAGGTTCAAGGTGAGAGGAAAAAGATTTAATGGGATTCGGAGGGGTAACCTTTCTACACAAAGGATGCTGGGTGTATAGAACAAGCTGCCAAATGAGGTAGTTGAGGCTGGGACTATCCCATCATTTAAGAAACAGTTAGACAGGTACATGGATAGGACAGGTTTGGAGGGATATGGAACAAACACAGGCAAGTGGGACTAGTGTAGCTGGGACATTGTGTGGGCAAGTTGGGCCGAAGGGCCTGTTTCCACACTGTATCATTCTGTGAACCTAATTTGCATTTCTGTTTTCATCAGTTCTTTCTCTCTCAACCGACATTGCCTGACAAAATCTAACATCCTGTCGTTGTCAATCCTTTTGGTCACCTCTTCAAAATATTAACAAACATTCTTAGCCCGTGCCAACGTAGAGACCTTTATATTGAAGGTATGGAGGGATGCGAGTGCAAATGGGATTAGTGCAGATGGGCATCACAGTTGTTATGTATGTGGGCTGAAAAGTCCTATCTCTGTATTGAGTTACATATCCTCGGAAATTGTGGAGACCATGGTAGAGATATTTGTAACATTGATAGCCATGGGTGAGGCGCTAGAAGACTAGAGTAGTCTAATGTTGTGCCACTATTTCAGAAAGACTGCAAAGTAAAGCTAGGGACCAGTGATTTGTAAGTTATTGGTGGGGGATTCTGAAAGGCTGGATATACATGCATTTAGAAAAGCAAGGGCTGATTAGGGATAATGAGCATGACTTCGTGCCTGGTAAATCACAACAGCAATTTGAGGTTTTTAAGAGGTGATCAAGAAGATTGATGAGGGCAGTGCAGTAAATGTCTATACAGACTTTAGCAAAGCATTTGACAATATACTGCATGGGAGGCTGGTTTGAAAGGTTAGGTCACATGAGACGTAGGGCAAGCTTGCCAATTGGATACAAGATTCCCAATTGGTTACAAGATTCCCTTGAAGCTAAGAGATATGGTGGTAGAGGGTTGCTTTGCAGACTGGAGGCCTACAGTGTGGTGTTGATGTTGGGTACACTAATTATCAAGATTAATGATTTAGATGAGAATGTAGGTGGCATGGTCAGTAAGTTTACGGATCTTGGTCAACTAGGCCTGCAGGCTGAGGAATAGATGGATGGGAGAGTGTGTAAAGAAGTGGCAGATAGAATACAGCGTAGCAAAGTGTGGAGTCATGTTTTTTTGGTAGTAGGAATAAAGGCATACACTATTTTCTAAATGGAGAAATTGGAGGTGCAGGATTCCCAAAAGGTTAATTTGCAAGATCCAAGGAGAGACAGCTGCATGGATAGAAAATTGGCTTTATTGAAGGAGGCAGAGGGTAAAAGGTGGAACGTTGCTTCTCGGACTGGTTGCCTGTGACTAGTGGTGTGCCTCAGGGTTCGGTGTTGGGCCCGTTACTGTTTGTCAAGTATATCAATGATTTGGATGAGAACATACACGGCAAGATTAGCAAGTTTGCTATAGTGGGTAGTTTTGCAGATAATGAAGATGGTTGTGAAAAGTTGCAGCGGGATCTTGATCGATTGTCCAGGTGGCTAAGGAATGGTTGATGGAAATTAATACAGAGAAATGTGAGGTGTTGCATTTTGGGAAGTCTAACATGGGCAGGACCTACACAGTGAATGGTAGGGCTCCTGGGAGTCGTAAGGTCATAAGTGATAGGGGCAGAATTAGGCCATTTGGCCCATCAAGTCCTCCACCATTCAATCATGGCTCACTTATAACTACCTCCTAACCCCATTCTCTTGCCTTCTCCCATGAACCGACACCCATACTAATCAAGAATCTATCTATCTCTGCCATAAAAATATCAATTGACAGCCTCCACAGCCTTTTGTGGCAAAGGATTCCACAGATTCACCTTCCTCTGATCTAAAAAAATCCTCATCTCCTTCCTGAAATAATGTCCATTAATTCTGAGGCTTTGACCTAGTCCTAGACTCTCCCACTAGTGGAACCGTCTTCTCCATATGCACTCTATCCAAACCTTTCACTATTCGGTACATTTCAATGAGGTCCATCCTCATTCTTCTAAACTCCAGCGAGTACAGGCCCAGTCCTCATCACATGTTAACCCACTCATTCCTGGGATCATTCTTGTAAACTTCCTCTGGACCCTCTCCTGAGACCAATATGGTGCCCAATACTCCAAATGCAGCATGACCTGTGCCGTACATAGCCTCAGCAATACATCCCTGTAATGCTGAGGGTTGTAGAGGAGAGGGGTCTAGGAGTGCAGGTGCATGGTTCCTTGAAGGTGGAGTCGCAAGGAGATTGCGTGGTCAAAAAGGCTATTGGTACATTGCCCTTCATCAGTCAGAGTATTAAGTATAGAAGTTGGGGGGTCATGTTGCAGCTGTATAAGACGTTGGTGAGGTCGCATTCAGAGTATAGTGTTTAGTTCTGGGGACCATGTTATAGGAAAGATGTTGGCAAACTGCAAAGGGTACAGCGAAGATTTACGAGGATGTTGCCAGGACTAGAGGGTCTGAGCTACAGGGAGAGGTTGAGTGGATTGGGACTCCATTCCTTGGAGCGCAGGAGGATGTGGTGCTTTTATAGCTGTATATAATCATGAGAGGAATGGATCGGGTAAATGCACTCTTGCCCAGACAGACCTTTTTACACAAAGGGTGGTGGGTGTATGGAACAAGCTGCCAAGAGGAGATAGTTGAGGCAGGGACTATCCTAACATTTAAGAAACAGTTGGACAGGTACATGGATAGGACAGTTTTTGAGGGGTTTAGACCAAATGAGGGCAGGTGGGACTTGTGTAGCTGGGACATGTTGGCCAATGTGGGCAAGTTGGACTGTAGGACCTGTTTCCACAAAGTATCACTCACTCTATGACTAAGTCGAATTGGCAGTAAGGAAGGCAAATGCAATGCTAGTGTTTATTTTTAGAGGATTAGAATATAAAAACAGGGATATAATGCTGAGGCTTTATAAGGCACTGGTCAGACCGGAGTCTTGGAGTATTGTGAGCAATTTTGGGCATCATATCTGAGGAAGAATGTGCTGGCGTTGGAGAGGACCGTTGGAGAGGTTTACGAGAATTACCCCAGGAATGGGTGGTTTAACATATGATGAGCGTTTGGGCCTATACTCGCTGGAGTTTAGAAGGATGCGGAGAGACCTCGTTGAAACTTACCAAATAGTGAAAGGCCTGGATAGAGTGGGTGTAGAGAGGATGTTCAATGGAAGAGTTTTGGTCCAGAAGCCATAGACGCAGAATAAAATGGCCTACCTTTAGAAAGGTGATGAGCAGATGGCTGTGGAGGCCAATGGATATTTTTAAGGTGAAGATTGACAGATTCTTGATTGTTAAGAGTGTTGGGGGCTATGGGGAGAAGGCAGGACAAAGGGATTGAGAGGGAAAGATAGATCAGCCATGATTGAATGGCAGTGTTGATCGGCCGAATGGCCTAATTCTGTTTCTATAATTAATGGACTTGGAGATTATTTCAGATAATTGCAAAGCATTGTATCTGGGAAGACAAACAATAGACAATAGACAATAGGTGCAGGAGTAGGCCATTCAGCCCTTATAGCCAGCAGCACCATTCAATGTGATCATGTCTGATCATCCCCAATCAGTACCCCGTTAACCTGGTAAACCACGGCAGAACTTACACATTAAATGATAGGATCATGGGAAGTCATCATCATCATCGGCGGTCACCCGAAACGAGTATGACTGTCCTCTCCTCTCCATAGGGTCGTCTACTTGTGGGTCTGCAGATGTCTGTAGAGGCCAATCCGCGATCCACACATCTTGGTGCAACGTGGGCAGTGGAGACTGGCGGTGGTTGGTAGTCGTCGAGCCCATGGGTGGAAATCCTGGGGTCCCCCCCCCATGTTTTGAGAGGTGGGGGACAATCCCCCCCATGTTTTGTGAAACATGTTGCAGCAAAACCGCCACCATAGCCTCGGAAGTCAGCCAGCTCTGTGATGGTAAGTCCACAGGCTCTGTGACCGGAGCCCTCAAGGTCGATTCCAGTTGGAGGCCACCAGCTCCTAGAATCTCGCCTGCCCCGGGACTGGCTGTAGCACCCAGGTCGGCTGGCAGGTCTGGCTGTAGCACACAGGTCAGCTCGCTTGCCCCAAATCTGGCTGTCGCGCCCAGGTCAGCTCGCCTGTCACGCGACTGTCTGTAGCACCCAGGTCGGCTGGTAGGTCTGGCTGTAGCGCCCAGGTCGGCTCGCCTGTCACGGGACTGGCTGTCGCGCCCAGGTCAGCTCGCCTGTCACGCGACTGTCTGTAGCACCCAGGTCGGCTGGTAGGTCTGGCTGTAGCGCCCAGGTCGGCTCGCCTGTCACGGGACTGGCTGTCGCGCCCAGGTCAGCTCGTCTGTCACGCGACTGTCTGTAGCACCCAGGTCGGCTGGTAGGTCTGGCTGTAGCGCCCAGGTCGGCTCGCTTGCCCCAAGTCTGGCTGTCGCGCCCAGGTCAGCTCGCCTGTCACGCGACTGGCTGTAGTGCCCAGGTCAGCTGGTAGGTCTGGCTGTAGCACCCATGTAGGCTCGCTTGCCCCAAGTCTGGCTGTAGTGCCCAGGTCACCTCGCCTGTCACGGGACTGGCTGTAGCGCCCACGTCGGCTGGCAGGTCTGGCTGTAGCGCCCAGGTCGTTTGCGTACCCCGGGATTGGCTGCAGTTCCCAGGTCACGAAAACTAATTGAAAAAAAATACGCCGGATGATTTGGGTTACGGGCCGGATGCGGCCCTTGGGCCGTAGGTTGCTGACCCCTGCCCTAGATGTTAGGCCTCCATTGTGTCCCCCACCCCATGTTTAAAAAGTGATTTTAAAAGCCCCCTTCTCTCACTCATGGTGCTGTTGCTTTGTCTCTGCGACACGGCGTAGCTCCGTTTCATGACGTGCAGCTCCTTCCTGCGTGGATTTCCTCCAGGAGTGCCTGTCCAGTGCAATTTGGTCCCAGTTGCTCGATGTGATGTGGAATTTCTTCAAACTGTTCTTGATGTTGTCCTTGAAGCGTTTCTTTGGCCCGCCGGGAGCTCGCCGACCTTCCTTCATTTGAGAGCACAGGATCTGTTTAGGGAGACGTGTGTTGGACATGCGGATGACATGGCCAGTCCATCGAAGTTGGTGCTGCATTATTGTGGTGGTGATGCTGGTCATGTTGGCTTCCTCCAAAACACTGATGTTGGTGCGTTTGTCCTCCCAGCAGATCCTAGGAATCCTTCGTAAGGATCTTTGATGGTATTGTTCCGGGGCGCTCAGGTACCTGCTGTAGGTTATCCATGACACGGCTCCATACAACAGGGTGGGTAGGACAACGGCTCAGTAGACCAGCAGTTTTGTTTGAGCCTTTAGGTCTCGGTCTTCAAAGACTCTTTTCCTGAATCTTGCGTAGGCTCCACTGGCAGAACTCAGGTGATGGTTGACCTCAGAGTGGATGTCAGCTTTTGAGGAAAGAATGCTGCCAAGGTAGGGGAAGTGGTCAATGCTTTCAAGAGTGGTGTCATCCACTTTTATAGTGGGCTGGGTAGACAGCTAGTTGGGTGGAGGTTGATGTAGAACCTGGGTCTTCTTGGTGTTCAGGTCTAGGCCCATGGCTCTGTATGCCTTGGCAAACGCATTCAGGATGCCCTGAAGGTCTTCTGCAGAATGTGTTGCAATGGTGCAGTCGTCCGCGTACTGAAGCTCCATTATGGCGGTGTAGCTGACTTTGCTCTTGGCCTTCAACCTATTAAGGTTGAAGAGCCCACTGTCAGTTCTGTAGAGGATTGGGATCCCCTGTGGCAGCTCTTCACCAATGAGGTGAAGTGTGGCAGCAATGAAGACGACAAACAGGGTGGGTGCGATGATGCATCCCTGTTTGACCCCCGTTTCCACAGTGAAGGGTCGGTCTCATGGCAGCAGTTGCTGAGCACTGTGACCGACATGCCATCATGTAAAAGCCTCAATATTCTGATGTACTTGTCATGGCAACCGTACCTTGATAGTTTGCTCCAAAGAGCCTGGCGGTCTACCGAGTCAAAAGCCTTTGTCAGGTCTATGAAGGCCATGTACAAAGGCTGCCTTTGTTCACGGCATTTTTCCTGGAGTCGGCATGCTGTGAATATCATGTCTGCTGTACCTCTGGATGGGCAGAGGCCACACTGTGATTGTGGGAGTATCTCCTCAGACAGTGGTAGAAGTCGGTTTGCGGGGACACGAGCAAGTACTTTGCCTGTTGTTGACAGGAGCGAGGTGCCCTAGTAGTTTTCACATTCAGCCTTGTCCCCCTTATTGAAAATTGTTACAATTAGAGCATCCCTGGGTTCTGTGGGAAGTTCTTATTTTTCCCAGACCTTGAGGAGTAGGGCATGGATGTGGTACAGGAGCTCCTGTCCACCTTCCTTTAAGATCTCAGCTGGGATCTCATCTGGACCGGTGGCTTTGTTGTTCTTAAGGCTCTTGATGGCATCTTGAACCTCTGTCATAGTGGGATGTTCTTCCATGTCTTCTCTGATGGGACTCTGGGGAATGTGGTGGGTAATGTCTGGTTCAGTTGTGCAGTCACTGTTGAGGAGTTCCTGGAAGTGCTCCTTCCATCGCGCTTTAATGGAGACATTGTCCTTCAGCAGTTCTTTTCCAGAGCCTTTTTGTCCACCAAGAGTTCTTCAGCTCCCTCACCCGTCTCTGGACATCCGCCTTGGCTCTGGAGAGAGCTGCTCTTTTGGCCTTGCAGGTTACATCATTTTGCCAGGTACGAAAGGCTTTCCTTTTCTTGGAGATGAACTGTTCTATCTCTGTCGTTCTCGTCAAACCAGTCCTGGTGTTTTCTGGACTTGCACCCAAGGATGGTTTTGCAGGTATCAAGGATGGTGGATTTGAGCCAGCTCCAGTGCCCTTCGATGTCATCGTGATATTCCTGTTGCAGGCTTTCCCCAAGAGAAGCCGGAAGTCGCTGCAGGGTGCTCACAACGACAAGGAATTTGTTATCCTGAATGTGTATACACCCTATGAATGCCATCAGAATGAGGATGAATATTTAAATAGGCTTGCTTTCATCTATTATTTTATTCAAAACAATAATTATTGTAGTGTATATGTGATTGGGGATATGAATGCAGATATCTCAGATAGGAACTCATTATTTGCCAATCATATGGCTCAGTTCTGTCAAGATAATAATTTAATATTGTCAAGCAAAGTATTTTTACCTACAGATAGTTATACTTATATTAGTGAGGTGTGGCACACTATGTCATGGCTGGACCACTGTATTAGTACAGCTGATGCACTTGCCTCATTGGGGTGTATGAGCATTTTGTACGGGGCAGTAATGACTGATCAATGGCAATGACAATAAATGTTGAACACATACCTGTGGTATCCGTAGATAGAAATAGCTTTAACACAGAAGACATCCTAGCCTATTATACCCATACAGATAAATCCTTAAGCAATATTTATCTACCTAATGATGCAATAATATGTAGTAATGTTAATTGTAAGGATAAGAAGCAAAGGAGAGATATCACCTCCTTGTATAATTATATAGTAAGCGCTCTATATGTCAGCAATAAACCCTACTGTAAGCATAAAAATAAGACACATAACATCAGACCTGGCTGGAATAAGTATGTAGCTGAGTATCCTGCTGAAGCCCGTGAAGCCACTAAATCATGGGCTATGGCAGGTAGACCCAGACAGGGGCCTGTGTTTGAGCACAAGAAGCTCACTAATGCAAGGTATAAGTATGCTGTTCGCTTCATCTGTAAAAATGAGCAAGCTATGAGGGCTGATTCCATGGCTAAGAAGCTGCTAAGTAACAATGCTACTGATTTTTGGAAAGAAGTGAGAGCTCTTAACAGTTGCAAAACATCTCTACCATGTACTGTAGATGGAATCTCCGTTACAGCTAATATCCCGGAGTTATGGCGACAACATTATAGTACTTTATTTAACTGTGTCCAAGGTGATTTGTATAGGGTGGACAATATTGAGAGTAATGACTCGATGGTGATTATGCCACATGAGGTGTATCATGCCATGAACAAGCTGTCCAACAACAAAGCATGTGGCTTGGATCATATCTCTGTTGAACATCTGAAGTATGCGAGTATGAGGATAGCTCCTCTCCTTGCTCTTTGTTTTATTGGCTTTATGATTCATGGCTTGTTTCCAGACTCCATGTTGCCTGTTCTGTTAGTGCCGGTCATTAAGGACAAAGCTGGTATAGTAGGCAGCCTAAATAATTACAGGCCCATAGCTTTAGCCAGCATATTGTCAAAAGTCTTAGAAAGAGTTCTGCTGGATAGAGTAAATGGGTTTGTTAACTCCACAGATAACCAGTTTGGTTTTAAAGCTAAACAGGGCACTGACTTATGCATAAATGCCCTAAAGGAGATTGTAAACAAATATAGGGGCAAAAACTCTTCAATCCTTATGTGCTTTATTGATGCTTCCAAAGCCTTTGATCGTGTTAATCACAGAAAGCTGTTTGTTAAAATGAGTCAAAGAGGGGTGCCTAAATACATTGTCAGAATTCTGGCTTACTGGTATGCCACCCAGACTATGCAAATAAAATGGGGCAATGGGGTCTCAGCCCCATTTGGGGTTAGCAATGGTGTTCGACAAGGGGGGGGGGGGGTTGTACCCAGTCCTTTTTAATCTTTATATTGATGATCTGTCCAAACAATTGAAAGCCTGTAATACTGGGTGCATGATTGGTAATATTTTAGTGAAGCATATTATGTGTGCAGATGATCTTGTGGTCTTTAGTCCATCTAGTGCTGGTCTACAGCAGCTCCTTACTATATGTTCTGCGTATGGTGTGGAACATGATATTAAATATAATGCTTGTAAGGGTGCTGTTTTGATCTGTAGAACCAAAGAGGATAAATGTCTAAAATTTCCTGATTTTAAATTGTCTGACAATAATCTTAGTGTCTGTAATAAGTTAAAATATCTTCGGCATTTTATTACAGAACAAATGACAGATGATGAGGATATTTATAGACAACGACGTATGCTGCATGTACAGGCGAATATTCTCTTGCGTAAGTTTGGTGCGTGTACAGATGTGGTGAAGATGTCGCTGTTTAGAACATATTGCACACCACTCTATTACTGCGCATCGTGGTCAAACTATGGAGAGACAAGTTTGCAGAGAGTAGAGGTGTCATATAATGATGCCACAAGAACACTGCTAAGGAAACCTAGATGGTGTAGTGCTAGTAACATATTTGTGGCTGCGTGAGTCAGTACTTTAGAAGCTATCCTAAGAAATCATATGTATAAATTCATTTGCAGGATAAATGACTCTACAAATGTAATTATTGTGGCCTTTTCAAACATAAGGTTTAGCACTACACGCTATGAACCGCACTTGTGGAGACACTGGTATCGTTGTCTCGTTGTAGGACATTGATCATTCTTTTTATTCTGGATTTTAATTAATGTATTGTGTTTTGTTTTTAAATATATAATTTATGATGCTTTTATGTGATATACTAAGATTTTGGAGTAGTTCCTGAAGATTGGAGGGTAGCTAATGTAACCCCACTTTTTAAAAAGGGAGGGAGAAAGAAAATGGGGAATTACAGACCAATTAGTCTAACATCGGTAGTAGGGAAAATGCTAGAGTCAGTTATTAAAGATGGGATAGCAGCACATTTGGAAAGCAGTGAAATCATTAGACAAAGTCAGCATGGATTTATGAAAGGTAAATCATGTCTGATGAATCTTATAGAATTTTTCGAGGATGTAACTAGTAGAGTGGATAAGGGAGAACCTGTGGATGTGTTATATCTGGACTTTCAGAAGGCTTTCGACAAGATCCCACATAACAGATTAGCATACAAACTTAAAGCACACGGTATTGGGGGTTCAGTATTGATGTAGATAGAGAACTGGCTGGCAGACAGGAAGGAAAGAGTAGGAGTAAACGGGTCCTTTTCAGAATGGCAGGCAGTGACTAGTGGGGTACCGCAAGGCGCAGTGCTATTTACAATATATATTAATGATCTGGATGAGGGAATTGAATGCAACATCTCCAAGTTTGCGGATGACACGAAGCTGGGGGGCAGTGTTAGCTGTGAGGAGGATGCTAGGAGGCTGCAAGGTGACTTGGATAGGTTGGGTGAGTGGGCAAATGCATGGCAGATGCAGTATAATGTGGATAAATGTGAGGTTATCCACTTTGGCGGCAAAAACAGGAGGGTAGATTATTATCTGAATGGTGGCCGATTAGGAAAAGGGGAGATGCAACGAGACCTGGGTGTCATGGTACACCAGTCATTAAAAGTAGGCATGCAGGTGCAGCAGGCTGTGAAGAAAGCGAATGGTATGTTGCCATTCATAGCAAAATGATTTGTGTACAAGAGCAGGGAGGTTCTACTGCAGTTGTACAGGGTCTTAGTGAGGCCACACCTGGAGTATTGCGTACAGTTTTGGTCTCCTAATCTGAGGAAAGACATTCTTGCCATAGAGGGACACAGAGAAGGTTCACCAGACTGATTCCTGGGATGGCAGGACTTCCATATGAAGAAAGACTGGATAGACTTGGCTTGTACTCACTGGAATTTAGGAGATTGAGGGGGGATTTTATAGAGGCTTACAAAATTCTTAAGGGGTTGGACAGGCTAGATGCAGGAAGATTGTTCCCGATGTTGGGGAACTCCAGAACAAGGGGTCACAGTTTAAGGATAAGGGGGAAGTCTTTTAGGACCGAGGTGAGAAGATCTTTTTTCACACAGAGAGTGGTGAGTCTGTGGAATTCTCTGCCACAGAAGGTAGTTGAGGCCAGTTCATTGGCTATATTTAAGAGGGAGTTAGATGTGGCCCTTGTGGCTAAATGGATCAGGAGGTATGGAGAGAAGGCAGGTACAGGATACTGAGTTGGATGATCAGCCATTATCATATTGAATGGCGGTGCAGGCTCGAAGGGCTGAATGGCCTATTCCTGCACCTATTTTCTATGATTCTATGATTTTATATATACTTTAAGATGTTTTTAATATGCAATGTATTTTTATGTAATGTTGTCCCATGTATGGACCTTGAGTCCAATATAAAGTTTATTATTATTATTATTATTATCTTTGGGTACAGGTGCCTAGTTCTATGAAAGTGACTTTGAACAAACCACTCATATGTTAGAGATGAATTTCCCCAGGAGTGGGATGTGATGCTATTTATAGCTGTTCAAGATTGTGAAAGGGCCACACTGAGAGTACTGTGTACAGTTATGGTATCCCTGCTACAGGAAGGATGATATTACACTGGAGAGATGCACAAAAGATGTACAATAATGTTGCAGGGTCTGGAAGGCTTGAGTTAGAACGACAAGCTGTCTAGGATGGGTCTTTATTTATCTGGAGTGAGTGACCTTTATAAAATAATGAGGGGACAAGATCTGTTACAAAACTTACCTTGAGCAGTGCTGCAGTTCTGCCGCTCCCCGTGTGCGTGACTTTGGCGCCTTTCAGAGGGGGGCGTGTTTAAAGTGCCGTTTTTCTACAGACAGGGCAAATCGATCCATGTCGGGAGATTTCGTTGCTGAAGAAAAATCGCTCCGACATTTCATTCATGAAGGTATTTTTAAATTACGCTAGATTATTTATTAACTAGAGTAATTTAAAAATCATCTTCTAAAGCCGTGAGCGCCGACAACGGGAAGGATTTTATATAGGGGAGGAAATAAAGTGCACAGTTTATTTTTACCTCAAAACTTGGTTTTTAGGAAGCCTTCAATCACATTTTCATGTGACGAAATGGGACCAAAAAAAATGTATGAACCGCAAACCGGTTCTGAATGGTGACAGTGGAACGGACCTAAGGTAGGCGAAAGAAGCTACACAGTTTATTTTTACATAAAAACTTGGTTTTTAGGGAGGCTTTAATCACATTTTCATGTTGCGAAAAGGGGACAAAAAAAATGTATGAACCGGCTGTATTTTTCATACCGAGTTCACCGCAAACCGCAACGTTCCAATCCACCGCATTCCACTAAAACCCACTCGCAAGTTGATTTAAATGACCATTAATTTACAGGCATTAAACACTAAATTCCTTCCATTTGGCCTATATATTCATGAAAATTTAAAAATTATGTTATATTGTGGATTATTGTGTGAATGTTATTTGGACACTTAGGCAATTTAAAAAAAGTTTATCTTTTCTTAAGAAATGGATAGATGTTTAGATCTACTCATTGAATTTTGTAAATAGCTACAATTAGATAACTAACTAATTATATGCTTTAATTTCAGGTCATCCAAGTAAGATTGTTTCATATTTGTTTCAGAATGCTTCAATCTATCATAACTGAAAATTTCATTGAGTTCTCTTAATTTTTAAGAAAGTTATGGGCTTTTGACTGTCCTCGATCACAGCTTTTGTGTTAAGTCAATGGAAAGGCAATGGGGAGCAAGATGCTAATTTCTGAGCATGAAAATGGCCATAACCTTTTTAATACTGAAGATATGAAAGTGAATTGGGTGTCAAATTAAACTTCTTTTTATGCTTTATCTGATGAGATAAATTGCAGACTTGATTTTTTAAATCTCAAAATTTTGTAACATTGCTACAAGCTAGGGAGACTGCACCGAGTATTTCTCTCACAGGGAAATTATGAACCAGAGGACCCAGGTTGAAGGTGAGAGGGGAAAGATTTACAGTATCAGAAGGGGCTGTTTTCGTGCTGTATATCTCTGTGATTCTGCTTGTAACATTCTCTAAGAACTCAATCAGGTTTTTTTGAACCAGTTTCCCAAACAATTCCACACCAGTGTTCTTCCAGGCTAATATTTACACTTCAGCTCAGAATGACTTCGAATATTTAGGAGACATTTTAATTTAACTTCCAGAAACATGTCGTTATTTCTCCCTGCCCTCCTTTTCAAACAACAATGGCTTGAATTTGGTCAGAACCACGCGGCCTCTGCTGGAGCCCGCCTTGTCACAATATGTGGAATAGTTACCTTACCCATGATGTTACATTTCTTGACAATAACTGTGGGGGTTATTGGTATTTTCGGAGAGGATGATGACCCATGAAAGGAGCTTTTACCTTTGTGGTATTTGATGGCGGCCGATGGCCACAAGATGACGGACGGGCGGGCGGGCTTCGTCCCACGTGACCAGGCTGGCGGTGCAGCTCTCGCGAGAGCCGCGGTGCCGAACCTAACTGCCGGGACGCGCGGAGATCTCGCGGGTAGCGCTCGGCTCGGCTCGGCTCGGGACGGGACGGCGCGGCGGGTGCATGGCGTCGCTAGCGAGCTTCCCTCAGGTAATGGCGGGCACGGCAACCGTGTGGGGACTGGGGAACCGAACCCAACCGTGTGGGGATTGGGGAACCGGGGTGGCGGGCGCATGGCGAGCTTCCGTCGGGCAATGGCGGGGACCGAGGTCGGGCCTGGTGGGTGGTGGGGAAGCCTGGGTCTGGCCGGGCCGGGCCGTGTGGGGTGGGGGAGTCGAGGCGGCGGGTGCATGCCGTCACTGGCGAACGGCCATCGGGGAAGGGCTGTGGGGGGGGTGTGGGGGGGCGCGGAATGGCGTCGTTGGCCACTATCCCCCCCGGGGGTGGGGGTTGGGGGGGGGGGGGCGTACTGACGGCGAGCGGCCTCCACCGTCCCGTGTGCACGGTCCCGCACCGCCCGGCGGAAACCACGCGGTGAAGCCACCAGCCTCAGAGCCCCGCAGTGTGGGGCACAGGGGAAGGGGAGCAAACTGATCATTGGGTTATGGGTGAATATCGCTGCTGAAGCAGCCCTGAGAGCTCTAGGGTGAGGTGAATCATTTGTATTTACGCTGTAGTTAAACGTTTGGTCAGTCATTCAGGTCCACTTAAATTACCTGTTTGAAAATGGTGTGAAGCTTGCATCTCTGGGGCATTTAAGTAAGAGCATGTAATTTTAAAATTAGAGCTTGGTTTGTTGAAAGCAGTTGTGCTCTTAAGCTTGACATGATGGCATGCACATGTTGTGCAGGTAGGTAAGGCCATGTATTGCTCTGGACAGTCATGGTACTCTTTGTTCAATCCAACAGATGCTGGAACCCTTGGGAAGCCCCACGTTGCAGATGATGCTGGTAGGTTTTTGAAGATGTTTTTTTGCTCCATGATCATTTTGTCAACAGGAAAATGATATATAGCGTGCACTTAATTGGAACAGGCTCAAAGAGTATTGGAGGGTGAGTGCCCAGGTTAGGCTCATTATTAATACTGACAGAGGAAACAGCCATATTCTTCCAGTTAATTCATCAAATGTTAATGGCAAGACTAGCATTTATTTCCCATTTTTAGTTGCCATTGATAAAATGGTGGTGTGTCTTGAACAGCTGCAGTCTAGTCCTTCTGGCGAAGATGCCCTAATGCAGCTGAGATTTAGACCCTCAATGGTAACACTAGTGCCCAACCTTTAGCCCCAATTCATCATATGAGGTATCAGGAGATTTCCTTGCCCATGTTTAACTTGCTGCCATAAGATGTCATTCCTATTTTTGACAACTCCCAAGGGTTTCTCCAGGATGTTTCTTGAAATGGAGCATTTCAGTTTTGAGGGGAAACTGGGCTAGATTTATTTCTCTCGGAGTGGGGGTGGCTGAAGGAAGGCCTGGTTTGGGTATACAAAAATATGTTGGGCATGGATAGAAAAGACAAATAAACTTTTTCCTGAAGGCAGACCTGTCCACAACTAGAAGGCATGGATCAAAGGTAAGGTGTAGGAAGTTTAAAGGGCATCTGAAGAGAAATTTATTTCACCCAAAAGGTAATTGGAATCTTTAGCACATTGGACAAAGAGTCAGATACTTTCACAATTTAAGTATCTAGGCAAGTGCCTAAATTGCCAAGACATCGGCCATAAGATGAGAGCTGGATTATGCAATCTGTGTAAATGATACCTGACGACTGGTATGGATGTGCTGTGCTGATGGGTCAAAGTGCCCACTTCTGTGTATTTTGACGACTCCCTGCCTGTTCAGAGGTGTCACGTTATACAGCATGGAACCAGGTCCTTTGGCCCAATTTGTCCATGCTGGCCAAGGGCCTATTTTGTCCTGAATGACTTTATGACTCTACAAGGTGCCGAGCAGAACTTGTCCCACTTGCCTGTGCTGACCTATTTTCCTCCAAACCTTTCCTTTCCATGTACAAGTGTCTTGAATGTCCTCATCGTACCTGCCTCCACTGCTTCCTCTAGCAGCAGCTCTCATCTATTTTCCTCTCTGATCTTTTCTAAATCTTTCCCCTTCCATCTTTATGCCTTCCACTTTTAGACTGTACCACCATTGGGGGAAAGACTGTAGCTATTCACCTCATCTATGTCTGTCATGGAGCTTCAGTGAAAAAAAAGGCCTCTTTATAACTCGAGCTTACCCAGTAACATCCTCAAATCGAGTTTGATCCTTTCCAATTTAAAGACATGTTTCCTATAGTAGGGCAACCAGAACTCTATACGTTGTTCGAAGGCAAGTGCTAGATGTCGTCTTCTATACCCTGTCTACCTGTGTTACCTCTCATTGAATTATGTACCTGCACTCTTGGGTCTAAATGTGGATAATGTGGAGTATCTTGTGGATAAATATGAGGTTATCCACTTTGGTGGCATGAACAAGAAGACAGCTTATTATCTGAATGGTTGTTTAAGAAGGAACTGCAGATGCTGGAAAATTAAAAGTAGACAGAAGTGCTGGAGAAACTCAACGGGTGTAGCAGCATCTATGGAGCAAAGGAAATAGGCAAAGTTTCGGGCCAAAACCCTGAAAAGGGGTTTCGGCCCGAAACGTTGCCTATTTCCTTTGGTACAGGAAAAATGTTCCTGAGATGAGGAAAACTTTTTCACCCAGAGAGTTGTGAATCTGTGGAATTCTCTGCCACAGAATGCAATGAAGGCCAATTCACTGGATATATTCAAGAAACATAGAAAATAGGTGCAGGAGAACCTTCCTGCTCTTATACTCAAATCCTTATGCTATGAATGCTGACATACCATTTGCTTTCTTCACTGCTTGTTGCACCTGCATGCCTACTTTCAATGACTGGTGTACCATGACACCCAGGTCTTGTTGCATCTCCCCTTTTCCTAATCGGCCACCATTCAGATAACAGTCTACTTTCCGGTTTTTGCCACCAAAGTGGATAACCTCACATTTATCCACATTATATTGCATCTGCCATGCATTTGCCCACTCACCCAACCCACCCAAGTCACCTTGCAGTCTCCTAGCATCCTCCTCACAGCTAACACTGCCCCCCAGCTTCGTGTCATCCGCAAACTTCGAGATGTTGCATTCAATTCCCTAGTCCAGATCATTAATATATATTATAAATAGCTGGAGTCCCAGCACTGAGCCTTGTGGTACCCCCCCCAACTAGTCACTGCCTGCCATTCTGAAAAGGACCCGTTTACTCCTACTCTTTGCTTCCTGTCTGCCAGCCAGTTCTCTATCCACATCAATACTGAACCCCCAATACCGTGTGCTTTAAGTTTGTATACTAATCTCTTATGCGGGACCTTGTCGAAAGCCTTCTGAAAGTCCAGATATAACACATCCACTGGTTTTCCCTTATCCACTCTACTAGTTACATCCTCGAAAAATTCTATAAGATTCGTCAGACATGATTTACCTTTCATAAATCCATGCTGACTTTGTCCAATGATTTCACCGCTTTCCAAATGTGCCGCTATCCCATCTTTAATAACTGACTCTAGCATTTTCCCCACTACCGATGTTAGACTAACTGGTCTGTAATTCTCCGTTTTCTCTCCCTCCCTTTTTAAAAAGTGGGGTTACATTAGCTACCCTCGCATCCTCAGGAACTACTCCAGAATCTGAAGAGTTTTGAAAAATTATCACTAATGCATCCACTATTTCTGGGGATACTTCCTTAAGTACTCTGGGATGCAGCCTATCTGGCCCTGGGGCTTTATCGGCCTTTAATCCATTCAATTTACCCAACACCACTTCCCGGCTAACCTGGATTTCACTCAGTTCCTCCATCTCATTTGACCCCCGGTCCCCTGTTATTTCCGGCAGATTATTTATGTCTTCCTTAGTGAAGACAGAACCAAAGTAGTCTTCAATTGGTCTGCCATGTCCTTGTTCCCCATGATCAATTCACCTGCTTCTGACTGCAAGGGACCTACATTTGTTTTAACTAATCTTTTTCTCTTCACATATCTATAAAAACTTTTGCAGTCAGTTTTTTTGTTCACTGCCAGTTTTCTTTCATAATCTATTTTTCCTTTCCTAATTAAGCCCTTTGTCCTCTGTTGGACTCTGAATTTCTCCCAGTCCTCTGGTAGGCTGCTTTTCCTGGCTAATTTGTTTGCTTCATCTTTTGTTTTGATACTATCCCTGATTTCCCTGGTTCTCCTCGGATGTGCGACCTACCCTGATTTATTCTTTTGCCAAACTGGGATGAACAATTGTTGTAGTTCATCTATGCAGTCTTTAAATGCCTTCCATTGCATATCCACCGTCAACCCTTTAAGAATAAATTGCCAGTCTATCTTTTTTTAATTTCTGAACCCTTGTTTCTGAATTAACAATGTCACTCTCCATCCTAATGAAGAACTCAACCATATTATGGACACTTGCCAGAAGAGAGTTAGATATAGCTCTTAGGTCTAATGGAATCGAGGGATATGGGGAGAAAGCAGGAACAGGGTTCTGATTCTGGATGATCAGCCATGATTATATTGAATGGCAGTGCTGGCTCGAATGCCTACTCCTGCACCTATTTCCGATGTATGTTATTTTTCACACTCCCCACCAGCCCTCCCATTTACTGTGTAAGTCCTGCCCTAGTTTGTCTTTCCAAAATACAATAGTTTGCACTTATGTGAATTAATCTATCTGCCATTCCTTGGGACAGTTGTTCAATGGTGCTTTATTATCAAATGTTCCCAGATACAGGGAAATTCCTTTTTGTGCATACGATTCACTAAAAATCTTACTGTGCTTAAGCACAGCAATACAAATACAAGAGTGTAAGGACATAAATTACACTGAGGCAGCATGCAAGAACCTCCATGTTTCTGGCGCCATTTTGCATTCTTCCTGTTTCAAAGTCCTAATATCGCCGTAAAAGCCCATTGATCTGGTGGCAGGCACTGGGTTGCAGTTTCAGGAGTTTGCCTACCCTGGCAATGCTGTTGATGTCCTCTGCTGTTGAAGGCTGTGTCTGAATCTGCTTGCTCAGCAACATCCAATCCAATTGATCCCCCCCGCTACTGGAAAACCTCCAGCAGCCCATTCCATCAACAATCGACCTAGACACACGCAGTGAGTGAGCAAAGGTGAGGGGTTTCCTGTGAATGTGAGCAGTGAGGGGATTCCTTGAGAGTGTGGGTAAAGGTAAGAGGGGCACCCTGTGAGCAGTGAGGGGTTTCCTGTGAGTGAGAAAAGATGGGGGGGTTTCCTGTGAGTGAGCAGTGAGGGGTTCTGTGTGAGTGGGGAAGACCCTGTGAGAAATTAAGGGTAAACTGGCAAGAAATCAGTTCCATTTCGAGGTACAGTTATCAAAGAAAAATCTGCTGGACCCCCATCTCTCTTCCTCTTATTTCCGTTTTTCCTGTCCCATGCCTGCTTATTATAACATGCCTCTGGTTTGTTTAAGTTTTAAGTCGAGGTATGATGAATGGTCTGTGCGGTTTCATTTCTGTTTTTATAGCTGTTTTATTTCTGCTTCAACATTATGGTAATACAATATTTCTCAGCCATTTTAGAGGGCGTGTAAGAGTCATCCATGTATGATCACAAAATTCAAAGTCAAGTCAAAGTCAAAAGAGTTTATTGTCATGTGTCCCTGACAGGACAATGAAAATCTTTCTTTGCATAGCACAACAGAACATAGAAGGCATTGACTACAATTATATACGTAAATACACACGTGAATTAATAAATTAATAAAGTGCAAATAACAGATGGAGGGATATTAATGTTCAGAGTCCCGAGCCAAGTTTAATAGCCTGATGGCTGTAGGGAAGTAGCTATTCCTAAACCAGGTTGTTGCAGTCTTCAGGCTCCTGAACCTTCTACCTGAAGGTAGCAGGGAGATGAGTGTGTGGCCAGGGTGGTGTGGGTCTTTGTTGATGTTGCCAGCCTTTTTGAGGCAGCGACTGCGATAAATCCCCTCGATGGGAGGGAGGTCAGAGCCGATGATGGACTGGGCAGTGTTTACTACTTTTTGTAGTCTTTTCCTCTCCAGGGCACTCAAATTGCCGAGCCAAGCCACGATGCAACCGGTCAGCAAGCTCTCTACTGTGCACCTGTAGAAGTTAGAGAGAGTCCTCCTTGACAGACCAACTCTCCGTAATCTTCTCAGGAAGTAGAGGCGCTGATGAGCTTTCTTAAGCATCTGTGTTCTCGGACCAGGAAACGATCTTCACAGATGTGCACGCCCAGGAATTTGAAGCTCTTGACCCTTTCAACCATCGACCCGTTGATATAAACAGGACTGTGGGTCCCCATCCTACTCCTTCCAAAGTCAACAATCAGTTCCTTGGTTTTGCTGGTGTTGAGGGCCAGGTTGTTGTGCTGGCACCATATGGACAGTTGCTCGATCTCTCTTCTATACTCCGACTCATCCCCATCAGTGGTGTCGTCAGCGAACTTGATGATGGAGTTCGCACTATGACCGGCTACGCAGTCATGAGTATAGAGTACAGCAGGGGGCTGAGCACGCAGCCTTGAGGTGCTCCCGTGCTGATTGTTATCGAGTCTGACACATTTCCACCAATACGAACAGACTGTGGTCTGTGAATGAGGAAGTCGAGGATCCAATTGCAGAGGGATGCGCAGAGACCCAGTTCTGCGAGTTTGGTAACCAGCTTGGAGGTGATGTTTGTGTTAAATGCCGAGCTGTAGTCAATGAATAACAGCCTGACATAGTGAGTTTTTGTTGTCCAAGTGGTCCAGAGCGGAGTGGAGAGCCAGCGAGATCGCGTCCACCGTTGATCTGTTTTGGCGGTAAGCGAACAGCAGTGGGTCCAGGTTTTTGTCGAGGTAGGAGTTGATTTGCGCCATGATCAACCTCTCGAAGCACTTCATCACCACAGGCGTTAGTGCCACAGGTCGATAGTCATTGAGGCATGTCACCTTGCTCTTCTTGGGCACCGGTATTATTGATGCCCTTTTGAAGCAGTTGGGAACCTCAGACCTCAGTGACAGGTTGAAAATGTCCGTAAAAACTCCAGCCAGTTGGTCCGCACAGGTTTTTAGGACACGACCAGGTATGTCATCAGGTCCAGACGCTTTTCGAGGGTTCACCCCTCTGAAGGATTTCCTGACGTCGGCCTCTGTGACTGAGACTGAAATACCATCACAGCGAATAGGGGCTCGGGAAGGCACATTGGTGTTCTCCCTAACAAAGCGTGTGTAAAATGCATTGAGCTCATCAGGGAGTGATGTATCGCCGACATCCGAGCTGCCTCCTGGTTTCGCCTTGTAAGAGGTGATTGCATTCAATCCCCCCACAGCTGCCGAACATCTGTCTCATCCTCCAGCTTGGAGCAGAACTCCCTTTTGGCGTTTTTGATGGCCTTACCAAGGTCGTATCTGGACTTTTTGTAGACCCATGTGTCATCAGACATGAATGCCTGGTGTCTGGTCTTTAGAAGAGTGCGGATCTCACAGTTCATCCAAGGTTTCTGATTGGGAAACACTCGGAAGGTTTTTGTAGGGATGCAGTCCTCCACACATTTCTTTATGAAGTCTGTAACGACTGTGGCATACTCATTCAAGTTCGTTGCCGAGTCCTTGAACATTGCCCAGTCTACAGACTCCAAACAGTCCTGTATTTGTTCCTCTGCCCCCCCCCCCCCCGACCAGCTCTGTACTGTCCTCACGTCTGGGGGTGCGCTCTTTAATTGCCGCCTGTATGCAGGAAGAAGCAGCACCGTGGTATGGTCGGATTTACCGAAGTGAGGGCGGGGGCTAGAGCGGTAGGCATTCTTGATGGTGGTGTAGCAGTGGTCGAGGGTGCTTGGTCCTCTGGTGCAGCAGGAGACATGTTGATGGAAGTTGGGGAGTGATTTCTTTAGGTTTGCCTTATTGAAGTCCCCAGCAATGGTGGTAAATGCCTCGGGGTAAGCTGTCTGGTGTTTGTTGACCACGGCGTGCAGCTCCTCCAGTGCCAGACAGACGTCTGCCTGGGGTGGGATGTAGACCGCGGTCAGGATGATCCATGTGTAAGAGTCATCCATGTATGATTGCAAAATTCCATATAGAATAAAGGAAACTTTTTCTTTCCTTATCTGTGCTCCCTAATTATAGATTTTCTCTGGAGCAAGTGACATCTAACCTGTCCCAACCCACAGAATCTTGTTTTTAAATGATCCTTTCATTCTGATGAGTGTATCCAATTTGATCAATCTTTCCTCGACAACTCCTCCATTCCCAAAATCACGCTAGTGAGGAGACCAAAATTGTACATTTAATTGGAACCAGTACTTAGAATTAAGCTTCCACAGTGCAAATTTTGTACATCCAATTCTTGGAATAGTTGTTTAAACTATACCCCCAGTACAGATTGTCATGGACTACTTAACAGCAGCATTTGTTAATATGTAAGCAGTGTGCTGCAGTTTACTGATAAAACATTTTCCTTCCTCCCACCTCTGTCCTCCAGAACTGCTGCCTGACAGAGTTACTCAGCACTGTCTTCTATATGATTGTATCCAATGCTGTTTGTGAACTGGTGATTTTGTAAGATCATAAAAACTGCAAGTGTCGGTTATCTAGGGTGCTGATTGATCCATATTGGGGGCAATCTGAGTGATTTGGGCACAGGTCATTGTTTGAGATAGCATTTTATCCTTGCGGTGGTTATCTTATGTGGTTGGAAGATATTAGTTTTCCTGCTGGTAGCATCGAGATAAGAGAGTGACCAGGGTCGCCTGGGTCCTTGATGATGCTGGCTGCCTTTTTTGAGGCAGCCCCTCCTGTAGGTCCCTTGGATGGTTGGGGGGTTGGTGCCTGTGATGGATGGGCAGTGTCCACCGCTCTCTGTTATGCCCCTGTCCCACTTAGGAAACCTGAACAGAAACCTCTGGAGACTTTGCGCCCCACCCAAGGTTTCCGTGCGGTTCCCGGAGGTTTTTGTCCTCCGGCAACCACCTTCAACTAGCATCGCAACCGGCTTCGACTAAAAATTTACCGATTTTTAAAACGGAAACCACTTTCGACCATTAGGGAGCCTGACAAAAACCTCGGGGAACCGCACGGAAACCTTGGGTGGGGTGCAAAGTCTCCAGAGGTTTCCGTTCAGGTTTCCTAAGTGGGACAGGGGCATTAGTCTCCTTGGTCCCCTGGCCTTTGAGTTGCCGAAGCAGGCCCAATTTGCCCACACCAGCCAACATGTCCCAAATACACTAGTCCCATCCTGCCCGCAATTGGTCCGTATCCCTCCAAACCTGTTATATCCATGTACTTGTGTTAACTGTTTCTTAAATGTTTGGATAGTCCCTGCCTTGCAGTCTGAAGAAGGGTCTCGACCCGAAACGTCGCCTATCTCCTTCACTCCTTAGATGCTGCTGCACCCGCTGAGTTTCTCCAGCTTTTTGTGTAACCCCCTACCTTCTCTGGCATCTTGTTCCATACATCCACCACCCTTTGTGTGAAGAAGTTACTCCACTGATTCCTGTTAAATCTTTTCCATCACCTTAAATCTATGTCCTCTGGTCCTCGATTCACCTATTCTGGGCAAGAGATTCTGTGCATCTACCCGGTCTATTCCTCTCCTGATCGTATACACCTTTGTAAGATCCTCCTGCGCTGCAAGGAGTAGAACTCCAGCCTACTCAACCTCTCCCTAAAGCTCAGACCCTGAGGAATGGTTGATGGAATTTCATGTAGATAAATGTGAGGTGTTTGGGAAGTCTAACATGGGCAGGACCTACACAGTGAATGGTGGGGCTCTGGGGGGTGTTGTAGAGCAGAGAGAACCAGGAGTGCAGGTGCATTGTTCTTTGGAGATGCAGGTAGATCGGGTGGTCAAAAAGACTTTTGGAACATTGGCCTTCACCAGTCAGTGTATTGAGTATAGAAGATAGACACAAAATGCTGGAGCAACTCAGCGGGACAGACAGCATCTCTGGAGAGAAGGAATGGGTCACGTTTCGGGTCGAGACCCTTCTTCAGAGGTCATTTTGCAGTTGTATAAGACATTGGTGAGGCCACATTTGGAGTATTGTGTTCAGTTTAGGTCACCCTGTTAAACGAAAGATGTTGTCAAGCTGGAATGGGTGCAGAGAAGATCTACAAGGATGTTGCCAGTACTCGGCCTGACTATAGGGAGAGGTTGAGCAGGCTAGGACTTTATTCCTTGGAGTGCTGGAGGATGAGGGGTGAACTTATGAAGGTGTACAAAATCATGAGAGAAATGGATTGGTTAAATGCACAGTCTTTTGCCCATATTAGAGAAATCGACAACCAGAGGACATGGGTTCAAGGTAAGGGGAAAAGATTTAGTAGGAACCTGAAGGGTAATTTTATTACACAAAAGATGGGAGGTATATGGAACGAGTTGCTAGCGGAGGTAGTTGAGGAAGGTACCATAGTAACATTTAAGAAACATTTGGACTGGTGCATGGATAGGACAGGTTTAGAGAGATGGGCCAAACAAGCAGATCGGACTAGTGTAGATGGGCAGACATGTTGGTTGGCATCTGCAAGTTGGGCCGAAGGGCTTGTTTCTGAGCTTTTTTAAGTTTAGTTTAGCGATACAGAGTGGAAACAGTCCGTTCGACCCACCAGCCATTCCAAGTGCTCCTTTATCCCTCTCTGAAGAATTTAAAAAAAAAGGTTTTTGGCTTGTAATTTCTTGGATTATCCCTTCTTAAATACGTGAAACGCTTTAGCTATGCTCCAGTCTTCCTGTACCTCGTTCATGGCAAAGTCTATTAGTGCCCCGGTAATCTATTTGCTTGATGGCTTGGCAAACATTTCATTCATGGGTATTTGTCCATCTTACTGTGCATCCATCAATGGTTCTAAAATTTCCTTTCATAAAGGCATATAGCATGGAAATCGGACTTTCTACCCAACTGGTCCATGCCAATCAAGATGCCCGTATATGCTAGGCAATCTCCCTATCCAGGGAGCCAGTGGATGTGGTGTATCTGGACTGTCAAAAAGCCTTTGACAAAGTCCCACACAAGAGATTAGTGTGCAAAATTAGATGTTGGGGGAGTCCAGAACCAGGGGTCACATTTTAAGAATAAGGGGTGGGCCATTTAGGACTGAGACAAGGAAAATTTTCTTCACCCAGAGAGCTGTGAATCTGTGGAATTCTCTGCCACAGAAGACAGTGGATGCCAATTCACTGGATGTTTTCATGAGAGAGTTAGATTTAGCTCTGAGGAAAGGAATAGGTGACGTTTTGGGTCGAGACTCTTCTTCAGACTGAGAGTCGGGGGAAAGGGAAACAAGTGATATAGACAGTGATCACTGTCCCCTGACTCTCAGTCTGAAGAAGGGTCTCTACGTTCTTGTATCCGTCCTCCCTGGTGAATACCAATAGTATTAATTTTGGATATCATGTATATGCCCTCGCTTCACATAAAGTCCAATAGTTCTGTTTATCATCGTTGGGCCTGTAGCCTTCTATGCTGTGGCGATTGACAAGACAACAAATTAAGAGCAGGGTAGGCCATCAGGCCCATTAAGCCCGGCCTGCCATTCAATATGATAGTGTCTGATTTAGGCTGGCCGCATTCCACAGTTGGACGTATTCTGCAGATGTAATAAAGAACAAATGGATACATGTACTTCCTTGGTATTTGCTCACCTAATATAATGAGTTTTGGAGTTTCTGATCCTGTGGTAAACAAAATTCAATCTGCTTCCTTCCAGGGTGGTGACATCATGAAGCTGGAAAATGGGCAGTCAAAGCTTGGGTTGCCACCTCTCAACCTTGAGCAGCAGGAGGCACTGCAGAAGGTAAGTAACGAGCTGAAAGGCGGCTGACATTTAATGCATAGGAAAGTATTAGATGGGTTACACAAAAAGCTGGAGAAACTCAGCGGGTGCAACAGCATCTAAGGAGCGAAGGAGATAGGCGACGTTTTGGGTCGAGACCCTTCTTCAGGTGGATCGGGTTCCACTGCTCTGGAGGCAAGGCCAATAAGAATGGGGGCACAGCAGCTTAGGTGGGGAGCGGTAGTTCAGCCATCTTGATTGTAGAGATCTAGCCATTTCGTCTGTGTTCCTCTACAAAGGGAAAATTGTCATTAGCTCAATCCTGATATTAAATCAGTCTAAAAATAGCCGTACCAGAGTCCCGAGTTCTATACTGAGCTAGGGTGTTTGTGTGGAGTTTGCATGTTCTTTCTGTGAGCATGTGGGTATCCCCCATGTATTTTCCCACACCCGAAAGACGAGCAGGTTTGGTGGCTAATTGGCCTCAAAATTACCTCTAATGTGTCAGGAGTGGATAATGTGGATAAATGTGAGGTTATCCACTTTGGTGGCAAGAACAGGAAGGCAGATTATTATCTGAATGGTGGCACATTAGGAAAAGGAGGTGCAACAAGACCAAGGTGTGCGTGTACATCAGTCACTGAAAGTAAGCATGCACGTACAGCAGGTAGTGAAGAAAGCTAATGGCATGTTGGCCTTCATTGCAAGAGGATTTGAGTATTGGAGCAAGGAGGTCCTACTGCAGTTGTACGGGACCCTGGTGAGACCGCACCTGGAGTATTGTGTGCAATTTTGGTTTCCTAATTTGAGGAAGGACATTCTTGCTATTGAGGGAGTGCAATGTAGGTTCACCAGGTTAATTCTTGGTATGGTGGTACCAACATTGGATGAAATAATGAGTCAACAGGGCTTGTATTCACTCAAATTTAGAAAGATGTGAGGGGATCTTGTAGAAACATATAACATTCTTAAAGGATTGGACAGGCTAGATGCAGGTAAAATGTTCCCAATGTTGGAGGAATCCAGAAGCAGGAGTTACAGTTTAAGAATAAGCGGGTCGGCCATTTAGAACTGAGATGAGGAAAAACTTTTTCACCCAGAGAATTGTGAATCTATGGAATTCTCTGACTCAGAAGGCAGTGCAGGCTAATTAACTGGATGTTTTCAAGAGAGAGTTAGATTTAGCTCATGGCTAAAGGAATCAAGGGATTTGGGCGAAAAGCCGGAATGGGGATTTAGATGATCAGCCATGATCACATTGAATGGCAGGTGCTGGCTCAAAGGGCTGAATTATTTACTCCTGCACCTATTTTTCTATGTTTCTAAATGCTGAGTTGTACCAGCAATGCTTCAGATTTTCACCTTTGCTTCCTTTCTTTTTCAGGCTAAGAAGTATGCAATGGAACAAAGCATCAAGAGTGTGTTAGTGAAGCAAACAATCGCTCACCAACAGCAGCAGCTTACCAATCTGCAGGTGAGCCCGAGATGGGCCCCACAGTACTGCTTTTGCAGCTTCTGTTGGTGCTCCGCTGCATAGCCTGTCTCAGTGGAGATTATTATAAAATGGTGTTGATCATATTGATGTGAAAGACTAAATCAACAGAACTGCATTTGCTAGAAATCTGAAAAAGAAAATGCTGAAATACTCGGCAGGTCTGTGGGAAGAGTTAATGTTTCAGGTGGAAATGTTATCAGAGCTGCTGAGCATTTCTTGCATTTTCTGCTTGAGATGCGAGGCTCCGTGCTCACCCATAATGCAGGCACCGAGAACTGTTCTTGAGCATTTCTCGAATGTCATACAAGGTGCATCTAAATGGATCTTATTGCCTTGACAAAGCATGATCATATGTAGCAGAATAGTGTCTCCATTGTACTCAAGACAGTTTGGATCAAAGATCTGAAGAAGGGTCTCGACCCGAAACGTCGCCTATCTCCTTCGCTCCTTAGATGCTGCTGCACCCGCTGAGTTTCTCCAGCCTTTTGTGTACTCTTGGATCAAAGATCCTTTGTTTGGATGCAGCCCAGTAAATCATGCAAGCCAGTTCTCGTCTCCCAACCTCCCCTCCCCCATTGACTACACAATGCTACCTCAGAAAAGCAGCTAACCTCAAGGACCACTCACATCCCAGACATTCCCTTTTTACTGCTCTTGACAGACTCTTGAACTGACTTCATAAGCCAAGGATGTATTTTTATCTCCTAATGTATCTCACTGCGGCCCTTGCACTTTTTTATCTGTACATTCTTTATAGCTGTAACACTATATTCTGCACTGTTTCTTTTCTCTTTTTGCACTGTTGTACTTGTATGGTTTGATTGTAATCAAATTTAGATGATTTGCTTGGATAGCAAGCAAAATAAAGTTTTTCACTGTATCTTGGTGACAGTAATAAAACAATGTGCAGAGCAGTATTGCACGGGAACAGGCCCTTCAGCCCACAATATCCTTAAGAACACAATGCCAAATTAAACTAATCCCTCTGCCTGCATATGATTCATATTCTTCCAATTCCAATTTGTTTGTGAGCCTCTCCAAATGCCTCTTATGTCACTGTCATATCTGCTTCCATCGCCCTCCATGCCATCATATCCCAAGCATCTACCACTGCGAGATAAAATGTATCTTGCACATTTTATTTAAACATTCCCCATATCGCCTTAAAGTTAATTCCTCTAGTATTTGACATGTCTAATGTGGAAATAGAATGTGACTGCCTTCCCTATCTGTGTTTCATCATAATTTGATATACTTCCATCAGGTCCTTGTCAGCCTCTGACACTCTAGAGGAAAGAATCCAAGTTTGTCCAAACTATCGCCGTAACGAATACTCTAATTAGATGTCATTGAGTGGGAAAGGGTGCAGAATAGATTCACCAAGATATTACCTGGACTTGCGGGCTTGAGTTGTAGGGATAAAGTGAACACTATTTTCTTTTTACCCCGATTAAAGGATTCTAAAACTAGAGGGTGTAGACTAAAGGTGAGAGGGGCAGTTTAAGAGTGACTGGGCAAATTTTTCTGGGTAGTCCATATGTCTGAAGAAGTGTCCTGACCTGAAATGTCACCTATCCAAGTTTTCCAGGGATGCTGCCTGACCTGCTGTTACTCCAGCACTTTGTGTCTATTTTTTTGTAAACCAGCATTTGAAGTTCTATGTTGTTAAAGAAGGAACTGCAGATGCTGGAAAATCGAGGGTACACAAAATGCTGGAGAAACTCAGCGGGTGCAGCAGCATCTATGGAGCGAAGGAGATGGGTAACGTTTCAGGCCGAAACCCTTCTTCAGACCCTTCTTTAGAAGTTCTATGTTTCTACTACTCCTTATCTGGATTGAGCTGCTAGAGAAAGCAATAAAAGCAGATGCAATTATGATATTCAAAAGACATTTGGACAGGGATTTTGATGGATATAGGCCAAATGCAAGCAATTGGTAATATCTCAGAATGCCAACGATGGCAGGAGGGTCTGTTTACTCTAATCAAGGCACCACCACCAGCTGGCAGCGCCTTCCAGGCACCCACTACTTTTGTGTTAAAAAATAAAACTTTCCCTGCACACCTCCTTTAAACTTTGCCCCATCCCACCTTAAAGCTATGCTCGCCAGTGACATTCCCATGCTGGGGAAAAAGGTTCTGGATGTCTTCTCATAATTGCCTCTATCTATGCCTCCCACAATTTTTTATATTTTATTATGTCTCCCCATCAACATTTGACGCTCCAGGGAGAGGTTGGGCCTCTCCCTGTAGCTGATAACCTTTAATCCAGGCAGCATTCTGGTAAACCTCTTCTGCACCCTCTCCAAAGCCTCCGCGCCCTTCCTTTAATGGGGCAACCAGAACTCTGCATGATTATTTTGGGAATGGATTCACTTGGTGTCATGTCATGAGTATGGGTTTTGTGTGACTGGCTGTTTATTGTTCCAATGGCAGATATTGTAGACTCATGTTTTCTAATGGATCATTCCAAATGCAGATTGCTGGTGGATCCACAGAGATCTCAGGTTGGAAGAGCGTTAATGTCTGCTTGTATTTCCCTATAACTAGAAATAAATTCATTTTGGTTTCAGTTGGTTTGAATTCTCTACATTTTGCAGCATTATCTCTATGCCCCCTTACCTCTTGTGCTTTTTACCAAGCATATGTGAATTGTTATTATGTATAATAAGGGATGAGTGGTATTTCTGCTGATATGTGCAGTTTTACACATTTAACCCTTCATTCAATTTTAATTCCAGGGGTGGAACATTTATCCTATTGCTTTCCTGCATTTGTCAAAATATTATCATTGAACTATTTGGCTTGCCCCTCACAAAAACTTGCCTCACACATCAAGGTTCTTGATGAGCTCTCCCATTTCTCGGACCCGTATTGGCAATGTCACATCGTGAGGCACTGAATTCAGTATATTAACTATTCTAATTACAGCAGTTGAGAAGGCTGTGCAATTTTCCACCCCTGTATCCTGGTCCAAAACTTGGACTTTTTTCTTCGTTCAGGAATAAGTGCTTGTCCTAACAATGATAGTGTCTGGTTCAAATAAGGACACCAAACAAGTTTAAAAAATTGTGTGGTTATTAGAAAATGTAATATCAGGAACCCCTTCTCAATACATAAATACTCAATTTGTGTTGATATTTCACATGCTAAAAATTCCTTATATACACGTCTATCCATATTCATGGTCTCTCTTCATTTCTGTATTTTCCAAAAAGTAAATTTACAGCTACATCATAGTTCCTGGCTATTTGGCTTAGATAATAGCATTTGTTGCAGGGTGTGGCATAGGGTATTGAGCGGTATAAGATTTTTAGTTTAGTTTATTGTCACATGTAACCGAGGTACAGTGAAAAGCTTTTGTTGCGTGCTAACCAGTCAGCGGAAAGACTATACATGATAAATACAATACCAGATAATGTAGTCTTGTGATTGGATGGAAATAAGTTGAGTGTTTGGCTGATACAGTGAACTACGAAAGATTCTTCCATACAGTGGCATGCCTGCCAGAAATTGAGTAACGAAAGGATTGGCTATGAGTTGCCGATTATCGAGCATGTCCATGCCCAATGTCTAGGCCATTGGTGCATTCTTGCTAATCTTTTACCTCTTTCCACACTCCTCTGCTGCTGTTCACCTGTCTGCATTCCCCCGGTAACTTCACAGGAAGTTCATTTTTTTTAAAAAGTGTTCACTGCTTGAGGTTGCCTGTGTTGCTCACCTGGGACACCTGGCAAAACAGCTGCTCAGTGTACAAGCCTCCCAAAAAAGCACTACCAGTTGAAAGTACAGAGACTTCTTATGAATGCGGAATACTCTTTTTATTTTATTTTGGCTTGACTGAGACATCTTTAGGTGAAGTCTTGCAGGCTGTGGTGGCAGTATTAAACCTAAATCTAATTGTGTGCAGTGCTGTAGATATTGTTAAAGCAAACTCTTTAGGATTAAAAGAATGATTGTTAATAACCTTGGAATACGAGGGCATTCCGAGACTTTTAAACATCTACACAGTGGCACTATGCATAATTAGGCTGCTTCAGTGGAAGATGCTTTAATCCGAATCATTGTGTACAGAAGTGCCTGAAGAAGGGTCTCGGCCTGTAACGTCACCTATTTACTTTATCCAGAGATGCTGTCTGACCCACTGTTACTTGTGTTTATCTAAAGGAGGTGCCACTGATTGGAGTATATCTGACTTTGTAAAGTATAAGTGCCTGAGATATGGGTGCAAGGTAATTTATTTGTACCATGTTAATGCCTGGAACAGCTCTTCCATTTTCTAGTATTGTGTTCACCTGATGTATTTTAAAAACAAAATCTTCTATTTAGTGCCTTATTGAATTGCATCCCATGAGCAGCTATATAGAAACTAGGTGCAGGAGTAGGTCATTCAGCCCTTCGAGCCAGCATCGCCTTTCAATGTGATCATGGCTGATCATCCATCTTGTGTCCGACTGCATGAAGGAACTGGAGCTGGATGTACGAAGGATCATGTGAGCTGATGGGGGCTTGAGAGTTAAGAGTTTTAGTGAGGTGGTACACTTATGGTGCAGGCAAGAGAGGAGGCCGAGCTGCTTTATTGTTTATGGAGAACTCTATGGCGGTATTCCAAGATGACATTACTGAAGGATTGTTCAGTGAGGCTAAAGGGGTGGAGTTGAGAAAGCAAAAGAGTTGATCAACTTGCTGTTTGTCATATATATTAACAATTTGGATGAGAATGTACACAGCGTGGAGTCATACAGTGTGGAAACAGGCCCTTCGGCCCAACTTGCCCACATCGCGCAACATGTCCCAGTTACACGTCCCACCTGCCTGTGCTTGGTCCATATCGCTCCATACCTGTCCTATCCATGTACCTGTCTAACTGTTTCTTAAACATTGGGTTTGCCCAGCCTCAACTACCTCCTCTGGCAGCTTGTTCCATGCACCCACCACCCTTTGTGTGAAAATGTCACCCCTCGGATTTTGTACACCTCGAAAAGATCTCCCCTCGTGCTCCTATGCTCCATGGAATAGAGACCCAGCCTACTCAACCTCTCCCTATAGCTCACACACTCTAGTCCTGACAACATCCTCTTAAATCTTTTTTGAACCTGTTTAAACTTAAAGATATCTTTCCTATAACATGGTGCCCAGAACTGAACACAACACTCTAAATGTGGTCTCACCAACGTCTTATCTAACGGCAATATGACGTCTCAACTCAATATGCTGACTGATGAAGGCCAAAGTGCCAAAGCCTTTTTGACCACCTTATCTACCTGCGACTTAACCTTCAAGGAATCATGCACCTGTACTCCTAGATCTATCTGCTCCACAACATTCCCCAGAGGCCTACCATTTATTGTGTAGGTCCGGCCCTTGTTAGATATCCCAAAATGCAGCACCTCACACTTCTCTGTTGATGAAGGCATGATTTGTTTGTAATTAACACTAGAATAAGTATTACTATAGACGGTGAAGATGCTTTTTCAAGAATTACAGTTGGATCATGTCGGGCAAGTACACTGAAGAATGATGATTAGAGGTTAATTCTTAAGGATGAGGTGTACATGTTGGAAAGTCAAACTGTGACAGGATCTTCACATCTACAAGGTACTTTATAGTCACATAGGTATGGACAATGGTAGGGACCAGGGGAGTGTTGTGGAGCAAAGAACCTGTGGAGTACAAGTCCATAGTTCCCTAAAGGTCATGTCATAGGTAGATAAGGGTGGTGAAGAAAGCTTTTGGCACACCTCAGTCAGGGAATTATGACCATGTTACCAGGGTTCGAGGACCTAAACTATAGGGAGAGGGTGGGCAGAGTGGGATTATTTCTTAGAGTACAGGATGCTGAGGGATGACCTTATAGAGGTGTATAAAATCATGAGGGGAATGGATCGGGTCAATGCGTAATCTTTTCGCTAGAGTAGCAAAATCAAGAACTAAAGGGCATAAATTTATGCTGGGGCAACATTTAAGATTAACCCAAGGGGCAACTTTTTCCACATAGAGGGTAATGGGTGTATGGAACGAGCTGCCAGAGGTAATGGTTGAGGCAGGTGCAACAACATTTTAAAAACATTTGGGAAGGTGCATGCATAGGAAATGTTCAGAGGATCAGGCATTATCTGTGGAGACTGAAGCTTTACGTTGATGCCCCTCGATAGAGCTGGTCTGTAAGGTATGTATGTGGGATTATTAATTTGAATTCTTGAGTAGCGCAACTAGTTGAGCAGTTACTTCACAGCTGCAGCCATCCAAGTTCAATCCAAATCTCCAGTGCTGCCCGTGTGGAGTTTGCATGTTTTCTCTGTGGCCATGTGGGATTCCCCCAGGTGCCCAATTTTCCTTCCATATATCAAAAACATGTAGATTGATGGGTTGATTGGCCACTGTAACTTGCTTATAGTATGAAGGGGTAGAATCTGAATAGAATTGATGGGAATATGGGGAGAGGAGTTTATTGAAAACAATAGTTGGGAATGGAATTGTTCAGAAGCATTGACTTGCTAGGCCAAAGGGTTATGCTGCCATGTTGTTTGGAAATAGTGTATAAAGACATGGATGTGCGAACGTCAGAATTAATGCTAAACCCTGGCAACATCTGGGCTGCAGTATTCACACTCTGACTTAAATCATCACTGCACTGCAGCATAGTCATTCACGATTAATTTGCTGCTGAACTGCAGTTTCTGCTCCTGAATTGTAATGTACTCAAGATTAATTCATCATGGGGTTGCAATGCGCACATTGTAGCATATGGATTCAGAATTCATGTACAGCTGAGCTATAAAGTATTGAAGTGATTAATTCACTGCTGAGCAGATATTTTGTGCATTTGGTATTAATTCACCACTGAGCTGCATTGTATGCTCTTATGGTTAATTTGTTGCCAAACTGTAATGGGTATATTTAGGATTAATATGCCGCTGCACTATGAGGCACACAGAAATGTAAGACATTGTCATATAATATGTAGGAAAGAACTGCAGATGCTGGTTTAAATTGAAGATAGACACAAAATGCTGGAGTAACTCAGCGGGACCGGCAGCATCTCTGGAGAGAAGGAATGGGTGTTTCGGGTGGAGACCCTTCTTCACACTGAATTACATACACACTGAGTTACCATAGTATTTTGTGTCTATTTGTGGTATAATGTAGGCTATACGCTGCAGAATCTTTTTTACCATTTGTTGGTGTAAGATTCACTTATAATCTGCCTACTGCCGTGATAGAATCTGTTTATCAAGCATGCGAGAGGAAATTTGAGCATTGTGGAACAGTTTGCTTTACAAATATCTGCAAGACTGCAAGCAGTTTGCTATGTGGATAAAGACTGTTGACAATAGGTGCAAGAGTAGGCCACTTGGCCCTTCGAGCCAACACCGCCATTCAATGTGATCACGCTGATCATCCCCAATCAGTACCCCGTTCCTGCCTTCTCCCCATATCCCCTGACTCTGCTATTTTTAAGAGCCCTATCTAGCTCCCTCTTGAAAGCATCCAGAGAACCTGCCTCCACTGCCCTCTGAGGCAGAGAATTCCACAGACTCGCCACTCTCTGTGAGAAAAAGTCTTTCCTCATCTCTGTTCTAAATGGCTTGCTCCTTATTCTTAAACTGTGGCCCCTGGTTCTGGTCTCCCCCCAACATCGGGAACATGTTTACTGTCTCTAGTGTGTCCAAGCCCTGAACAGCACTTAACCATCTTATATGTTTCAATGAGATCCCCTCTCATCCTTCTAAACTCCAGAGTGTACAAGCCCAGCTGCTCAATTCTCTCAGCATATGACAGTCCCGGGAATTAACTTGTAAACCTATGCTGCACTCCCTCAATAGCAAGAATGCACCGGTTTTGAAACACTATTTGATTATCGCTGGAGTATTGCTTGTTTTTATTTGCCGCAGTCTAGAATGTGCGCCTCTGGAGAAAGTGGAAAGGAGATCTTCTAGAACAGCTTAACGGATGTTAGATTTCAGTTATGAAGCTAGACAGAAACAGTTTGTGTTGTTACTTGAAGGTGGTTTAAGTTGAGGGGCAATTCGGTTAAAGTCCTGACTGGTTTAGAGCACGTGGAGGGAAGTTGTTTCCGTTAGCTAATGATTCACTGACAAGGGGCATGGATTTGAAGCGAAAAGCAGAAGACCCTTCATTGGACTCTTTGCTCATTTGCCTTTGCATGAACTTGAGGCACACGGATCGCTGTATTCTGATTTCTGTGTTTGGAGTGTTGCTTTGTAATCTGGAGTCCCTATTGAACTGTGATAAACTGAAATGTATCGTACTGGTGCCTTGGCATTTAAACGTTGTTGACCATTAGGATGTATGTATAATGCTGCAGATGGGCAGTTATTACTTTCTCAGCTGTTTGGGCAGTGCATCATTCATTTTCTTTTGGTTTTTCAGTTTGCCCTTCGATCCCCAGTGACTTTACTCTTGCTGGTTGAAGTTCTGGGTTCTGGGTGCTTTCTCTTTGATTGTGTTTGAATTTTTTTACTTGTTTGTTTGTCTGCGCACATCTTCTTTATTTGTCACCTCAGTAATATCAAGCCTGACTGAGTCTGTCTTTCTCTTTAGAGTCTGGGTTCCTTTCTTTAAAAACAAATGAACTTGCTTGAAACTGTATGCATGTACATCAGGGTTCCTGTTATTTTAACATTTTATGTAAACTTGCCCTGCTCCTGATATTTTGAGAGTAGACAAAGTTGGAAAGGGGTGAATGGGCATCATAACAAAATGCCAAGATGTCCCATAGTGAAAACTTTTCTTTGGGAAGCCCTTTTATTGTTGCTGTCAGACTACCTACCGATGAAGCCTCTGCTGTTGTGTAGTGAACAGTCGGCCTTGCATCTGCTCTGATTGCTTTCTATTTGGATCCCTTTGTCTTGTGATCTGTGCATCCTATCTTTCACATATTGTTCCCACGTCTCATGGTTACTAAATTAAATTATTCTGCACAGTATTGTAAGCAATAAACCTATTTGAATTGAGGATTGATTGCAGACTTTTTTGGGTTGGGAGGTTGTGAATAACGAGAGGCTGCAGTAATCACTGTTAGATCCCATTTCGATGACCATAATCAATAATTTGAAAGAGGTGACCAAGTCTGATGACTCCAAAATTTTCTGATGGGTTTAGGAGGATCCAAAGGATATAGATGGGTAAAATTAATTGATGAGAATGTGGCAGGCAGATGGAATATAATGTTTAACAATGTGAGAGCTTCCATATTGGTGGAAAACCAGTTATAAGACAGAATTTTAAACCATAAGAAACAGAAAAGTGTTGGTGTGTTGAGGAATATGGGTAACATATTGCAAAACTGGAATGCAGGTACAGCAATTAGAAGGCAGAAGATATGTTGACTGCAATTGCAAGAGGAATTGAGTACGAGTGAGATATTGTATTATATGGGCCATAATGAGACCACGTGGAGTATTGTGTATAGATGGCCCAGGACCCCTGCAATGGAGGGAGAGCAGTGAAAGTTCAAATTGATTGTTGGGATTGCTTGGACAAGGGGATTAGGAACTGCAGATGTTGGTTAATACACTAAAGGATACAAAGTACTGGAGTAACTCAGCAGGTCAATCGGCATCTCAGGAGAACATGGATCAGTGACTTTTTTTGAGTCGCGATCCTTCTTCAGAAAGAGGGTGAACTTACCCAAAACATCATCCATCCATGTTCTCCAGAGATGCTGCCCAACCTGTTAAGTTACTCGAACACTTGGTATCCGTTTTAAGCACATTGGATCTGTACTCCCCTTTGTAGGGTAGAATGAGGCGATCCTATTGAATTATACTGTGCTCAACAGGGTAAATGTGGAAATGATATTCCACTCGTCAGGGCACCCATTGCCAGATATCAGAATATAAAGAAACGGCTGGTTTTCATGGATAGATGTTTAGCTTTTAAGAGAATTGAGGGATATGTAGTTGATGTAGAATTGGCTCTGAGATAGCCATGATCTTATTGTTAGTGGTTCAGACGAGGTACTGTATGGCCTGTTCCTGCTTTCATTCAACCTTCCTCTCCTCCTATAATCCATGTGCGATTCTGTCACAAATCTAGTGATCTTTGTAATGAGCAGTCATGTCCTCTTTCCGTGTCCAGGCAACCCGGGGGGGGGTGATGAAGTAGTTGAAGGACGCTGGTTATTTACAGGTTGGGAGGAGAGGAAATGAGATCAGACCATGCAAGATAATTAACTTGTTCGATATCAATTGACACAAACTGGTAGTGCAAAACAGTAGAAAGGAGACTTGTAGGAGCAGTAACAATAAGGGGGCTTCATTGTATGCAGCCAGATGTGCAATGTCGATGCAGTGAGAGCAGTATACACAGTTTTTGCTATGGGCTCATACACTAATCACAAAAATTCATGTGGTTTTATACCATTTATATATTTTTAAATCTCATATGAAAATGGGGTCTTTTCTTAACTTTTAAAAATCTTGGCGGGAACTCTGGCGTACCCACATCCGTAACACTGTCACCTCAAAGTTAAAAGAAGCCTTTATTAGATTTTTTTCATAAGTGACTTCCTCTCATCAGACACTGGGTTCCTTTCGAAAATGGGCATGCTGGGAACTGTGCGATTGTCTCGACTCCAAAGATCAGGTAGGGACTTTTGTCAAAAAGCACTAACACTTGGAGTTTTGAAAATGTCTTGAGTTATGTGATTTGTTTTGGTTAAAAGCTCACAGAAAGTGATCTTAGCATTTCTGCTGGAGTAGTGGTCATCTGGTGCAGAAACACCAGTGCAGGCACACAGCTATTGCAGATTCCAATATGTCGTGTTCAGGTGGAGTGGAGGAAAGAGGAGGAGTTTAAATTCACAAAGTTAGCTTGTCCTTTCCCTGTTGAGAATTTTTTTGAAGTTGTTGTTCAGGCTCTTGTGTACATTATGAAAGTGAGGCAGCAAAGGAAATGTGGAGTGATATTTGCATGTCTGTGTGTGCTTCCCTTCTCATCACATCTAAACTGCTTTTGAACAATTTCCACAGTTTTGTTAGACCTTTTTTGGGAATGGGGAATCGTGTAGAGGGAAGGTTTTTTTAATGTTTTTTTTTCTCCCTTTAATGCTTTCTCCCTTTCTTCCCTTTATCCCTGTTTCTTTTCCAAATTTACAGCAAAGCTTTGTGCTTCCTTCCCACCATTGGGAAGTGGCCCAAGCCACTGCTTTCTACTTTGACCATCAGTGTTGCACAATCAACTGTTAGTTCCTTTTTCTTTTGACTTGACAAAGGGACCCTGCTTTGTCTGTGGAACATTGTTTACCTGCTTTTCCTCCTTACCCCAGCCTGACCCAGAGCTCCCAAGGGATGACCACAGCTGAAGATTCTGATATCTGGTATCCTGCAGCTCTGGGATCCCTTCCTACCTGGCAGGTTGGTGTTGCACTACCATCCCACAATCTGAATGAAACTGCAGCCAGTACATTTGGATGTGGGACTGCAGCCAAGGTCTTCCCCAATTCATCTTATTGGAGCACGCTTTGAACAGAGACTGCATTTTAGTGAAGAGAGTGCCGGACTGTTGTTCAGATTGATAGTTTGACATTCCAGGCATAAGAAAATAAGTTAAGGCCGAGCTTCTAATGGTTTCTATGTGGCCAACATTACTTACCTGTGCTTGTTTCAGATGGTATGAACCACAGTAAGCTCTAGCTTTTTTCTCAGTTTAGTATTTTTATACAGCACTTGTTATTGAGATCTGCGTACAGCAGTGTAGCAGTAAAGTTGCCTGAAAGATGTGGCCTGACACTTAACCACATGCAATAACGCTGTTACCTGTCCCTACTGTCCAGACTCTGTCTGTTAGGGTGTTTGATGATATCAGCTATTACACATACTTACTGTTTTCTTTCGCTCCCTCTCTGGATCAGATGGCAGCACAGAGGCAACGGGCATTGGCGATCATGTGTCGAGTTTATGTTGGATCAATTTACTATGAGCTGGGAGAAGATACCATTCGTCAAGCCTTTGCTCCCTTTGGACCAATCAAGAGCATCGATATGTCGTGGGACTCCGTTACCATGAAACACAAGGTTCCAATTTCTCTTGGCTTTCCACATTTCAGTGTTGCATTTTTGGGTAGAATTAAACCTTGAATTGCCATAATTCTACTACTTTAAAAAAGTTATGGAAAAAGTTAGGACTGGTCTAAAATTTGAAGTCCTAGATTGGGGTGACAATTTTGATGGTTTTATAGATGATGGGGGGGGGGGGGGAATGAAAAGTTGATTGTAGGAGGCTGTTTGCAGGTTAATGCCACCTTCACCATGCTGTTCACCTGAACTAACACTTTCAGAGAACTATGTACCTGCCCTCTTAGATTTATTTGTGCCACACCTATCTCCAGTACCAACTACACCACTAGTCTTGTCCTATTTAGACATACCAAATAGCAACACCTCACTCTTGGCAGAGTACCTTTTCTTTTGACATTTGTTGACCCAGCTTCCCAACAGATTTGTGCCAACCATTGGTTGTCAGCTCAAGCGCCGGATATCATGCGATCTGCGACTACTGTCCGAAATGGTCTTAGTCCTCTTAATTTCTCAACTGCCTTATTTTTAGTTATGTTAATCGCTTTACTTCTTGGCTTCCATTGTACTCTTGGTTCTCTTTCTCCCACCCCGCCCCCTCCCATTCTGTGATATTTCTTCAGTCATTTCTAATTTCAAGTTATATCTCCTGACATTATCTCCAGAACTTAGGTTTTTCTGTTATTTTTATTTGTACTTCCTGAAAGTACCCTGGAATATTTAATTCCTGATGTTGCTTGCCACTGTAAGATCTAAGCAGATGTTGGTCCAAATGTATCTGCTGTTGCTTGGATCACAAAATAGGAGCACGGGTAGGTCACCTGACACCTCAAACCTGTGCTGCCAGTTAACATGGTGAACACTTTATCATCCTCATTAAATATATCCAGTGGTCTTGCCTCCACGGCTGATTAAGATAGAGATAGATTTACCATCGTCCGTCAGGCTTTCCTATTACCCTTAGTTTTAAATGACTGCCTCTGTGTAACTTTGTCCCCGCTATTGAAATTCTCCCAATAATGGAAACATCACTAAGAATGTAGAACATAGAGCAATACAGCGCTGGAACAGGCCCTCTGTCCCACAATGTCTATGTCGAACATGATGCCAAATTAAACAAATCGTTTCTGCCTGCACGATCCATATCCCTCCATTTCTGGCATATCCATGGTATCTATCTAGACTTTAATGCCTTATAATTTTGTGCTTTCTTAAGATCATTCCTCATTCTTCCAAATTCCTGGTCCAACTACTTTAGCCACTCACAAGAGGAAACCCTCTAAACCCAGGAATTAGATTAGTGAATCACTTGTCTCCAATTTTACTACTTCCATTGTGTACACTACTCCAGATGTGGCCCCATCAATACCATGTGCAATTAATGCAATGCTATCATATTTCTAAACTAATCTTACAATAAAGATCAACATGCCATTTGCCTTCCTAACTACTTGCCTGTCTTTTTTTGACTACTTTTGAGATTCATGCACAAGAGCACCTCGATCCCTCTGATCTTGATTGCCCCCTGGGATATCCTTCCTGAGTACTTGCATAATGCTCTCCCAGATCGGTAGTGCCACACCCCTCCCCTTTTGCAACCCCTGTATCACATCTGAATCTTCTAGACCCTGAAACATTGAGCTGCCAGTACTGCTTTACCGTCCAATAGGCTTCCGTGATCGCAACAATATCTTGATTCATGTGCTGATCCACACTCTTCCATCATAACTGGGACGTTTCTTGCATTAAGATGCAGCCTTCTCATGCTTTCCCAATTGAACCTGTCCCCTCTGTCTACTGGACTTGCCTGTTCTATTTCCTACCATGATTCTGACACCCAATTCAACCCATTTCACTGTTATTCTGCTGCCTTGCTAGTTTAATCTTTACCTACAAGGGTATTGGTCCTCCTCCAGTTTAGGTGTAACCTGCCCTCCTTGTACAGGTCCCCCTACCCCAGAAGAGGATGTGACAGTGAACAATAAGGACCTGGTGGATGTGTAGAACAAAAGGATTGAGGAGTACCCTGAGGTTCAGGGCATAGTTCCCTGAAAGTGGTGTCGCAAGTGGACAGGATGGGGAAGATGAGTTTTGGTATGCAGGCCTTCCTTCATTAGTAAGGGCATTGAGTACAGAAATTGGGATCTATGTTGTAGTGTACAAAATGTTGGTGAGGTCACAGTTGGAATGTTAGCCATAGAGCATGGAAACAGGCCGTTTGGTCACAATTGGCTGTTTGGCCAAAATTTAACCGTGCTGACAAAGATAATCCATCTACGCTGGTCCTATCTGACTGTGTTTGGCTCATATACCTCTAAACCTTTCCTATCCATGTACCTGTCCCAATGTCTTTTAAATATTGAGTTCCGAACACTTCAACTTTCTCCTCTGGCAGCTTGTTCCATATACCCATTACCGCCTGTGTGAGAAAATGTTGCCCCCTCGGGTTCCTACTAAATTTTTCCCTTCTCATCTTAAATCTACGTCCTCTAGTTCTTGATTCACCAACTCTGTGTAAATGACTGCTTTCACTCTATATATTCCTCTCGTGATTTTGTACACCTCTACAGTCATCCCTCAATCTCTTGCGCTTCAAGGTATAAAGCCCAAGCCTGCCCAACAACTTCCTCTAGCTCAGCTTGAGTCCTGGCAACATTTTTGTAAATCTTCTATACACGCTTTCAGCTTAAATGACATCCTTCCTATACAAGGCAGTGGAGGCCAATTCACTGGATGTATTCAAGAGAGAGTTAGATATAAGTCTTGGGGCTAACGGAATCACGGGATATGGGGAGAAAGCAGGAACAGGGTACTGATTCTGGATAATCAGCCATGATCACATTGAATGGCGGTGCTGGCTTGAAGGGCCGAATGGTCTACGCCTGCACCTATTTTCTATGTTTCTAAGGTAACCAAATCTGAACACACTATTCCAATTGTGGTCTCACCAATGTGTTATACAACTGTAACATAATATCCCAACTTCTATACTCGATACTCTGACTGATCAAGACCAATATATCAAAAGATGCCTTATCCATCCTATCTTCCTGTGACTCCATTTTCATGGAACTATGTACCTGCACTCCTAGATCTTTCTGCTCTACAATAGTCCCAGGGCCCTACCATTCACTGTGCTGGACCTGCCCTGTTTGACTTCCCAAAATGTAACACCTCGCACTTATCTGCATTAAAGTCCAATAGCTATTCCTCAATCCACTTTCTCAGCTGATCACGATCCTGAGTCCATTTTTGATAATTGTCTTTGCTATTTATGATACCACCCACTTTACTGTCATCTGCATACTTATGAATCATGTCTTCTGCATTCTCATCCAAATCATTAATATAACGCACAAACAGCAATGGGTCCAGCACCAAACCCTGACGTACACTACTGGGCACAGGCCTCCAGTTCGAAAAACAATCTTCCACCATCACCCTCTGCTTCCTTGCATGAAGCCAACCCAGTCAGTTAGCTCTCCTTGGATCCCACACGATCTCATCTTTCCGAGCAGCCTACCATGCTGAACCTTCTCGAGGGCATTGCTAAGGTCCATATAGACGTCTGCGGCTGTTTCTTCGTCATCCTTTTTTGTTACTACTTCAAAGTACTCAGTCAGATTCATGAGACACAATCTCACATACAAAGCCAAGCAGACGGTCCCTAATCAGCCTCTGTCTATCCAAAGGCATCTTATAGCTCTGGATCCTCTGCAGAAACTTGCTACAACCAATGTTAGGCTCACAGGTTTATAGTTTCCTGATTTTGCAGCCCTTCTTAAATAGAGGCACAACATTAGCCACCTTCCAGTCTTCTTGCACCTCACTCATGCCTAACGATATCCGTACCTGAGCCCGGGCTCCTGCAATTTTTTGTTTGGCTTCCCGCAGTGTCCTTAGAGTTCAGAAGAGATTTAAAGAACGTTGCCAGGACTCAAGGGAATCACATAGGGATGGACCAGGACTTTATTTCTGACAGTACAGGAGACTGAGGGTTTTCCTATATGTATCACCCAAGTTGCCCTTCAGGTTCCTGAGGAATCTTTCCTCTCTCTTCTCAAACCTTTGTCTTCTACTCGATTCCCCAACCCTGAGGAAAAATGGTGTGCATTCACACTATCTCGGCCCCTTACGAATTTATACGACCCTTTAACTCAACCTCAGGTCATTGAATTATACCCCATGGAAACGGGCCCTTTGGCCCAACTCATCCTTGGAGCTACCATGAGCTAGTCCATTTGTATACACTGGTCATATACCTATGTAAACCATTAAATACTTGCAGTTGTAATTGTGCCCACTTTACCACTTCACGCAACTCATTCCACGTTCTTGCCCTTCTCTGTAAATTCTCACTGGCCTGTAGTTCTCTGGCTTGTCCTAGCAGCCTTTCTTAAATAAAGGAACAACTTTCCCATTTACCTTAATTGCCAAAGGTATCTCGTCCCTTTTGACCTCCCTGAATTTGCACTTGTGTGGTCTTACTTTCCTTTATGTTCCTTGAGGAACTATTTAGTCCAGCGTTCCTCCTTTTTTTATGACCAGAGTGTCGATATCCCTCATCAACCAGGGTTGCTTACTTCTGCCAGTTTTGCCCCTCACTCTAACAGGAACATGTTTTCCCTGAACTCCCCTCATCTCACTTTTAAAAGCCTTTCATTTACCGGACATTCCCTTGCCTACAAACAGTCTCACCAAATCGATTGCTGCAAGTTCCTGTCCAATGCCATCATAATGTGCTACTTGCCCAGTCTTATTTCCCAAGAGGTCAAGTGTCACCCTCTGTCTTGTGGAGCTATCTACATATTACTTTAGACATTTTCTATTGACAATTAACAAATAGTTGAAGCCCAGGGTCCCATATGCCTTATTATTACCTGCTCTTTCCAAAGTCCTGATACTTGCAAAGATTTTATGTGCATATACATTCAGGTCCCCCTATTGCCCCACATTCTATGAAAATTATGTAGCACAAGGAAATAATAGAAGCAGAATTGACCATCAGCCCTTCAAGCCTGCCCTGCCATTCAATGTGATCATGTCTGCAATGTGAAAACCGCCTCCATATCCCTCCAGTCCTCGACCTATCAAGTATTTATCCACCTTCACTCATGTTACCTGATGTTTCATGTTAGTGAAAACATGAGGTCATAAGGGATCGGAGCAGAATTAGGCCATTTGGTCCATCAAGTCTACTCCACCATTCAATCATGGCTGATCTATCTCTTCCTCCTATGACCACTTACACTCGTACTAATCAAGAATGTATCTATCTCTGCCATAAAAATATCCATTGACTTGGCCTCCACAGCCTTCTGTGGCGAATAATTCCACAGATTCACCACCCTCTGACTAAAGCAATTCATCCTCGTCTTCTTCCTAAAGGAACGTCTTTTAATTCTGAGGCTATGACCTCTGGTCCTAGACTCTCCCACTAGTGGAAACATCCTCCGCATTCACTCTATCAAAGCCATTCATTATTCGGTAAGTTTCAATGAGGTGCCTTCATGCTCCTAAACTCCAGCGTGTACCGTCAAAAGCTCATCATATGTTAACCTGGTCATTCCTGAAATAATTCTTGTAAACCTCTGCATCCTCTCCAGATCCAGCACATCATTCCTCAGATATGGTGCCCAAAATTGCTAACAGCATTACATCCCTATTTGTATACAAGACCTCTTGAAATAAATGCTAGCATTGAGTTTGCTTTCTATACTACCAATTCGACTTGCAGATAAAAATTTTGGGAATCCTGCACCAACACTCTCAAGTCCCTTTGCACATCCGATTGCTGGATTCTCTCCCAATTTAGAAAATGTATTTATTCCTTTACGCCTTTATTCCTACTACCAAAATACATGACTTCATACTTTGCTACACTATAGTCCATTTGCCACTTCTCTGCCCACTCTCCCAAACTGTTCAATTCCTTCTGCATAGTCCCTGCTTTCTCTCCACTACCTGCCCCTCCAACTATTTTCACAGCCATGATCACATTGAATGGCGGTGCTGCCTCGAAGGGCCGAATGGTCTACTCCTGCACACATTGTCTATTGTCATATCATCTACCCAGTCAATTCCTTTAGCATCTTATATACTTTAATAAAGTCATCCCTTGTTTTTCTAAATTTAAGGGAATATGGGCCCAGAATGTTTAGTGTCTCTTGGCAGGACAATCCTGTCATCTCAGGAATTGGCCTCCACTGTTATTTATTAGTAAGGTGACCAAAACTGTATGCAGTATTTCAGGTGAGACTTCAACAACACCAGGTACAATTGCAACAAATCCCACTCATTATTAAACTCTAACCCCTTTGCAATAAAGGCCAAAATACTGTTTGCCACCTTAACTAACTGCCTGCTTGCGTTTTGTGATTCATACACTAGACCACTTCGATCCCTCTGAACTTCATTCATTGCTGTCTCTCTCCATGTAGCTCATAATCTGCCTTTTGCCTTCTCTTATCGAAGTGTATGACCTCGCACATCCCCACATTAAACTAAGTTTGGCACTCTTTTGCCTACTCTCAATCTATAACTCTTGCAAAATCACAATATCCTTTTGACAAAATGCCTTCCACCTATTTTCGTACCGTTGTCAAATTACAAAACCTTGCGCACTGTTCCTTCCTCCAGTCATTTATGGAAATAGTGAATAATTGAGCTGAGAATTGATCCCTGTGGTAGTCTACTAGTTACGGCCTCCCAGTTGAAAAGGACGCATTTATTCCAACTCTTTCTATGAGATGGTCGGTTTACGATCCATTCCAACACACCTGATACCACTGGCATTTATATGGAACATAGAACAGTGCAGCACGTGATGTCTGTAATACCACAATGGCAATTTAAACTAATTACATCTGCCCCTACCTAGTTTATATCCCTTCATTCTGTGGCTGTTCGTGTGCCTGTATTCAGTTTAATTCAGTTTATTCTCACATGTACTGGGGTACAATGGAAAGCTTTTTGTTGCTTGATAACCAGTCAGCAGAAAGACAATACATGATTACAATCAATCCATTTAGTGTATAGATACATGATAAGGGAATAACGTTTAGTGCATGGTAAAACCAGCAAGGTTCGGTCAGGGATAGTCTAAGGGACATCAAAGTGGTAGATAGTAGTTCAGCACTGCTTTCTGGTTGCGGTAGGATGATTCAGTGGCCCGATTTACGGGGAGTGTGCAAACGTAGACTGGGAGATCGTTACCAAACACCAAAGTGGATAACCTCACATTTATCCAAATTAAACTGCATCTGCTATGCATCTGCCCACACACCCAACCTGTCCAGGTCACCCTGCATCCTCATAGCATCCTCCTCACATTCTGAAAGGGACCCGTAAATCCCTACTCTTTGTTTCCTGTCTGTCAACCAATTTAATATCCATGCAAGTACCCTACCCCCAATACCATTATTTAAGTAAATAATAAGGAGTAAGCCATTTAGAACGGAGACGAGGAAACACTTTTTCTCACAGAGAGTGGTGAGTCTGTGGAATTCTCTGCCTCAGAGGGCGGTGGAGGCAGTTTCTCTGGATGCTTTCAAGAGAGAGCTAGATAGGGCTCTTAAAAATAGCGGTGTCAGGGGATATGGGGAGAAGGCAGGAACGGGGAACTGATTGGGGATGATCAGCCATGATCACATTGAATGGCGGTGCTGGCTCGAAGAGCCAAATGGCCTACTCCTGCACCTATTGTCTATTGTCTTCTCTCTCCATCCTTTCTTAAAAAGTGGGATATTATCTACCCTCCAATCCACAGGAACTGATCCTGAATCTATAGAACATTGGAAAATGATCACCAATGCGTCCACGATTTCTAGAGCCTTAAGTACCCTGGGATGCAAACCAACAGGCCTTGCGGATTTATCAGCCTTCAGTCCCATCAGTCTACCCAACACCATTTCCTGCCTAATGTGAAGTACCTTCAGTTCCTCTGTCAACCTAGGTCCTTTGGCCACTAATTCATCTGGGAGATTGTTTGGGTCTTCCTGAGTGAAGACAGATCGAAAGTATCTGTTCAACTCGTCTACCATTTCCTTGTTTGCCATAATAAATTCACCTGTTTCTGTCTTCAAGGAACCAACGTTTACTATTTAGCTTTTACTATTTAGCATTTAGCGGATGACACAAAGCTGGGGGGCAGTGTTAGCTGTGAGGAGGATGCTAGGAGGCTGCAAGGTGACTTGGATAGGTTGGGTGAGTGGGCAAATGCATGGCAGATGCAGTACAATGTGGATAAATGTGAGGTTATCCACTTTGGCGGCAAAAACAGGAGGGTAGATTATTATCTGAATGGTGGGCGATTAGGAAAAGGGGAGATGCAACGAGACCTGGGTGTCATGGTACACCAGCCATTGAAAGTAGGCATGCAGGTGTAGCAGGCTGTGAAGAAAGCGAATGATATGTTGGCATTCATAGCAAAAGGATGAGCAGGGAGGTTCTACTGCAATTGTACAGGGTCTTGGTGAGGCCACACCTGGAGTATTGGGTACAGTTTTGGTCTCCTAATCTGAGGAAAGACATTCTTGCCATAGAGGGAGTACAGAGAAGGTTCACCAGACTGATTCCTGGGATGGCAGGACTTCAATATGAAGAAAGACTGGATAGACTTGGCTTGTACTCGCTGGAATTTAGGAGATTGAGGGGGGATCTTATAGAGGTTTACAAAGTTCTTAAGGGGTTGGACAGGCTAGATGCAGGAAGATTGTTCCCGATGTTGGGGAACTCCAGAACAAGGGGTCACAGTTTAAGGATAAGGGGGAAGTCTTTTAGGACCGAGATGAGAAAATATTTTTTCACATAGAGAGTGGTGAGTCTGTGAAATTCTCTGCCACAGAAGGTAGTTGAGGCCAGTTCATTGGCTATATTTAAGAGGGAGCTAGATGTGGCCCTTGTGGCTAAAGGGATCAGGGGGTATGGAGAGAAGGCAGGTACAGGATACTGAGTTGGATGATCAGCCATGATAATATTGAATGGTAGTGCAGGCTCGAAGGGCCGAATGGCCTACTCCTGCACCTATTTTCTATGATTTTACTATCCTCCTTTATATTCTTGGCTAGCTTACCTTCGTACCTCATCTTTTCTCCATTGCCTTTTTAGTTATCTTCAGTTACTCTTTGAAAGTTTCCCAATCCTCTGGCTTCCTGCTCATCTTTGCTATGTTATACTTCTCTTTTATTTTTATACTGTCCTTGACTTCCCTTGTCAGCCACGGTCGCCTCTTACTGCCCTTAGAATCTTTCTTCCTCATTGGAATGAACTGATCCTGCACCTTCTGTATTATTCCCAGAAATACCTGTCATTGTTGTTCCACTGTCATCCCTGCTAGGGTCCAATTCCAGTCAACTTTGGCCAGCTCCTCCCTCATGCCTCCATAGTCCGCTTTGCTCAACTGTAACTGTAACATAATATCCCAACTTCTATACTCAATACTCTGACTGATCAAGACCAATATATCAAAAGATGCCTTATCCATCCTATCTTCCTGTGACTCCATTTTCATGGAACTGTGTACCTGCACTCCTAGATCTTTCTGCTCTACAATAGTCCCAGGGCCCTACCATTCACTGTGCTGGACCTGCCCTGTTTGACCTCCCAAAATGTAACACCTCGCACTTATCTGCATTAAAGTCCAATAGCTATTCCTCAGTCCACTTTCTCAGCTGATTATCATCCCGAGTCCATTTTTGATAATCATCTTTGCTATTTATGATACCACCCACTTTACTGTCATCTGCATATTTATGAATCATGTCTTCTGCATTCTCGACTGACTCTTCTGATTTTCCCTTCTCCCTCTCAAATTGTGGATTAAAATTTATCATATTATGGTCACTACCTCCTAATGGCTCCTTTACCTTGAGTTCCCTTATCAAATCCAGTTCATTGCACTACACTGAATGCAAAATTGCCTTCTTCCTGGTAGGCTCCAGTACAAGCTGTTCTAAGAATCCATCTCGGAGGCACTCCACAAATCCCCTTCTTGGGGTCCAGTACCAACGTGATTTTCCCAGTCTACCTGCATGTTGTAATCTCCCATAACCACTGTAGCATTACCTTTACGACATGCTAATTTTAACTTGATTCAACTGGCACCCTATATCCAGGCTGCTGTTCGGGGGCTTGTAGATAATTCCCATTAAGGTATTTTTACCCTTACAATTCCTCAGTTCTTTCCATACTGACTCTACATCTCCTGATTTTATGTTACCCCTTGCAAGGGACAGAATTTCATTCCTTACCAACAGAGCTACCCCACCCCCTCTGCCCACCTGCCTGTCTTTTCGATAGGATGTATACATCTGAATATTCAGTTCCCAACCCTGGTCCTCTTGCAGCCATGACTGTAATTCCCACAACATCATACTTGCCAATTTCTAACAGCCTCAAGCTCATTCATTTTATTTCTTATACTTCGTGCATTCATATACAACACTTTAACTGTATCTCTGTACATCAGTGCCCTGAAGATCTTGCCATTTTCCAGATATTTCTTAATTGGTGTACTTGCCTCCTGTGTTGCACCTTTTCAAAAACAAACTGCTGGAATTACTCTGCTGATCAGGCAGTATCTGTAAGGGAAATAGATAACATTTTGGGTCAGGATACTTCTTCGGATTGAACAAACGTCCCAACCTGAAATGTCACCTGTCCATTCCCCTCACGGATGCTGTCTGACCCGTGTGAGTTTCTCTAATGGTTTGTTTCTTTTTTTACTCTAGATTCCAGCCTCTGCAGTCACTTGTTAAATTATTTTTGGAAATCTAAATACACCACATCTGTAGGTTGCCCTGTATAATTTCTTCCTGTTACATCTTGAAACAATTTGAGGAAATTTGTCCATCATTAATTACTGTTTGTAAAATCATGTTGACTGGATTTAATGATTTTAATTGATTAGCTGTTTCCTCTTTGATTATGGACGTATTTTACTAATAGCTGTTTAACTTGGTTTCACAGTTCACTCCATAATGTTTGGGACAAAGGCCCATCATTTATCTGCCTCTGCACTCAACAATTTGAGAAGTGTAATGGAAAAAAAATCACATGTGGTTAAAGTGCACATTGTCAGATTTTAATAAAGGCTATTTTTATACATTTTGGTTTCACCATGTAGAAATTACAGCAATGTTTATACATAGTCCCCATTTCAGAGCACTATAACGTTTGGGACACAGCAATGTTATGTAAATGAAAGTAGTCATGTTTAGTATTTTGTTGCATTTCCTTTGCATGTGATGACTGCTTGAACGCTGCAATTCATGGACATCACCAGTTGCTGGGTGTCTTCTCTGGTGATTCTCTGCCAGGCCTGTATTGCAACCATATGTAGCTTATGCTTGTTTTTGGGGCTAGTCCCCTTCAGTTTTCTCTTCAGCATATAAAAGACATGCTCAATTGGGTTCAGATCAAGTGATTTACTTGGCCACTCAAGAATTGACCATTTTTTAGCTTTGAAAAACTCCTTTGTTGCTTTAGCAGTATGTTTGTGATCATTGTCTTGTAGAATGAACTGCGGACAATGAGTTTAGAGGCATTTATTTGAACTTAAGCAGATAGGATATGTCTATACACTTCAGAATTCATTATGCTACCACCATCAGCAGTTGCACCATCAAGTGAGCCAGTATCTTCAGCAGCCGTACATGCAGAGGCCATAACACCCTCACCACCATGTTTCACAGATGAGGTGGTATGCTTTGGATCTTGGGCAGTTCCTTCTCTCCTCCATACTTTGCTCTTGCCATCATTTGATATAAGTTAATCTTCGTCTCATCTGTCCACAAGGCCCTTTCCCAGAATTGTAGTTGCCCGTTTAAGTACTTCTTGGCAAACTGTAACCTGGCCATCCTATTTTTGTGGCCAACCAGTGGTTTGCATCTTGCAGTGCAGCCTCTGTATTTCTGTTCATGAAGCCTTCTGCGGACAGTGGTCATTGACAAATCCACACTTGACCCCTGAAGAGCATTTCTGATCTGACGGATAGGTGTTTGGGGATTTTTCTTTATTATAGAGAGAATTCTTCTGTCATCAGCTGTGGAGATCTTCCTTGGCCTGCCAGTCCCTTTGCGATTAGTAAGCTTACCAGTGCTCTCTTTGTTCTTAATAATATTCCAAACAGTTTTATTTTTGTTTCTCAGTCTCAAAGTGGCTTCTTTGACTTTCATTGGCAAAACTTTGGTCCTCATGTTGATAAACAGCAATAAAAGTTTTCAATGGTGATGGAAAGACTGGAGGAAAGAGTAGGTGCTGAGAGCTCTTATACCTGCATTAAGGAGGCAATTAAACACACCTAAGCAATTACAAATACCTGTGAAAACATTATGGTGCCCTGAAATGGGGGGGACGATGTATAAACACAGCTGTAATTTTGACATGGTGAAATCAAAATGTATAAAAATACCCATCTGACGATGTGCACTTGACCCAACCACATGTGATTTTTTTTCAATTACAAATCTCAATAAATGATGGGTCTTTGTTCCAAACATTATGGTGGGCACTGTAGTTCCCTGCCTTTGTCCTTTTGGGGTGATCTGAATGAGGTGTTTAAAGTGACTTGGTGAGGCAAGATCAGGCTGGCTGACCTCCCTCTGATTGTTGAAGTAGATGTGGGTGACAAATCATCTTGAAATTCTTCAAGAAATAGAGAATGTGAGAACTGTGGTGTTTCTGTGGCAGAGCTGCAGTAGACCCAGGTCCTTTCTGATTCTTCGGTAGGTATGTATGTTCTGGTGTGATGGCAGCTCTCTGAATGTCGGTAACCTTAGAAACAAACTTGGACGAGAAATGCCGGATGAGATTATTAGGCTGTACAGGTTAATTAGATGGTGGTTGTGAAGTTGTTTCTGTGTGTGCACGATGACTGGGGCTACTGATGGTCAACTAGCACCAGAGCTTGCACTCTGCTGTTGCAGAATAGAAAGTGAGGCCCTTCCTTTTGCTTGTAGGGGTTTGCTTTTGTGGAGTACGAAGTTCCAGAGGCAGCTCAGCTTGCTCTTGAGCAGATGAACTCGGTGATGCTGGGAGGCAGAAACATCAAGGTAAGTGACTTTAGCACTTTAATGTGTAGGCTGTATGACCGCAAGCAGACTAAGCTGCTTTCAACTGCATGAAAGTGAAGTGCACTGTGGTCTGATAAAGGAATAAGGCATTGAAGTGGATGTACCTGGTGATAATAGATGGTGGTGGTTAGATTGATGGTTGTATGGCAGTTTGGTAATAACAGAAGTGTAAAACCTCATTTCATTGTCAACCAGTCAGCATCGACATAGGCAGTCATCACTTCCTCTGCAACATGATAGTGGTCAAGTGCTAATTCATGTTAATTGGATGACCACTACACACCCATCGCCCCATCCTCACAAAACATCCCAGCAAGAATTTGGGGGACCATATGATTTTGCAATTTTCCCATTACAATAGACTCTTCCAATAGATTTCTACTTGTTTTAAATATGGTAGGCCAAGATGTTCTAGATTAATTTGTTAAGATTTGTCACGGGCATGCTAATATAGATTAATGCATGCCTGTACAATTGTAAAGGATCCTATGCTTCTACATATGAGCAATTGTGGCTATGAAACCTACATAATGAAACACTGGTCAATGTGCTCATTTGTTAACCATCCCAACAAAACTGGTAAGTAAACATAGGCATAGCTTATGGGATGCCAAAAACTGGCTACAATTGGTTTGGTATTAATGGAGGAACTGATGTGCTAATGCCCATGGAACATTAGCCTTGGAATGTAAGAGGGCGCTTAGTGTGGTTTGAGTAGATTTCTGTAGGGGAGCTAGATGCAGCCTACTTATGGCAAGTTTTTAAAAACAAGCTTTGGGTAGTGTGCAAGAGTAGGCCGTGGAATGGAGCTATTAGCCTGTCACAAAGGCTAAAGACTAATTGAAATTATGCCGTTGTAGAAAGCGAGTTTAGCCGAGATATGATGGTTTCGGAGTAGTGAGATCCAGATAGTGGGTTCAAATGATTGAAGTTCAGTGGTGCAGGGCCTGTGATTTAAAGTCAATGTGATAACGGTGGCAATCCTAGAAGCAATGAGCATCTTGTACAGGCTATATAAATAGTGTGAGATGAGGAGAGGGCAGATGGAATAGATGTTAAGAGCCAAGACATGAGACTGCAGATTCTGGAGTCTTGAGCTATAAGAAACGGCTGAAAGATCTCAGTGGGTCGAGCAGCAGTTGTAATAGTGAGAGATGTTAAGGCCTGGGGCAGGGATGGTTATCGGAAAATACATTTAGTTTCCTGATTGGTCTTGTGGAAAGGCATTGGTAAGTGGCAGATAGATGGAGGTGTGAGCCTGGGAGCTTGCAGCACAGATGATGTGGGTGGACAAGAGAAGTCTTCCTGGTGGTTTTATAATGGATCCCAAGTTTAACGTCAGTTCCTCCAACCATTTTTGAATCAGACTTTTTTATGCCCATGTTTAAGGTCTAGGATTTTGCTGACGTTATGAATGCTGCCGTAACAGTGCCTATTATGTGATTAGAAACTGCCTCTCTTCTTTGTGTCTCCTCCAAGCTTTTATGTAGAGCAGGATTCGGCTGCAGAGTGCCCTCCTCGCCGGTCCAGCAGCCTTTATGTTCAGAAGAAAAAGCAACTGTAAATTCCAGCATTAAGGTGTCGCAGCCAGGAGCACACGGCATTCTAAGCGACTACATCTCCGGGCAACAGCCTGGGATTGGGGGCAGGCAGGGCGGGATCATGAATTTTACCTAACTTTCCTCTGCAATAAATATTTTTGAAGTGATATTTTAATGAAAAGCAATTGCAGGTCATTGGAGTGGACTTTTGTTCTTGTGAAGTACGTAGCATCTATCCTTGGCTTGTCCTGTTGGCAGCTGGCTCTGCTCTTGCCTTTGTGTGGAGTACATCAGGGAGCTTTGAGCAGCTACTGTAGTGGGTTTGACTTAATTACCTGCAGTAAAATGTGTAGGTGCTGTGTTCACTTGAGAATGCTTGGCCATGTTTTTAATCGCGCTGAAGATGTGCTGTATGAGTAATTGAAGATTAAACATGGAAATGACTGATGGACCGTGACGGTCAGGAACGACAGACTCTTTCTGGACCCTTGATTATAGGCCAGGCACAACAGCGGTCTTGTGGACATCCACGTTCTGTCCTGTTTCTTGCTGCTTGTTCGCTGTGCCATCTGCACACCCCGATGTTTGCATCATGTTTTGCTGCTTGTTTCTGGCCTGAGTCACAATTCAGGGTCCCTTTCTTTCTTGTAATGAATGGCAGCTTTGTACTTGGAGTCGGACCCTGGACCCTGGAAAGAAGATGTTAGTTGGAACTCTTGCTAGCCTGCACTTTGTTTCTTGTTTCATGCTGCAGATCTAGCATAAGTAGTTCCGTGTGGATACAAAGCCACTTCCTTCTCTTTTCCCCTGTGCATCGTAACGTTGGACGTTTCTCATCAACTGAAGAATGAAGAATTTGCGTTGGTTTAGTTACCCACCTACGATCAGTTGGCTTTAATTCAGCGTCTGAACAATAAATGCACACGTTGTGAAACCAGTCTCTGATCTCTTCTTTCCACCCAGCACTGTGTTTACTGCGATTGCTCTGTCCTGTGTCTGCAGCGGGTTGTGCTTAGGGTCTGATTCACAGAGCCACACTTTTGTGTTGTGCAATTGGCTGGGGGGATAAGTCAGGGCTCTCGCAGTAAACATACACACAGATGTCAACTTGTGTTTGGTATCTGTTAAAGGGGCCTTCAGCCCATTTGAAAAGTGGTAAGTTTCAACAGCTTGCTGTCAGGTGCAATCCTCTGCCAATTGTTTCGAGTCGTATGCTGCTGTGTTGGGGAGAAATCCAGCTTGTGACGTTGCATTTTCTCCCACTGCCTGGGGTCGCTGTTCCTGCTCCTGTCTACAGTGTGTTCTGGGTAGGGTGACATCACTCTGGTCTGCTTGTTCTGTAGCTGCCCTGTACAAATCATCCACCCATGATCAATTTCTGTGGAAGGTTTTGTACAGTGCAGCTGCAGTGATGTCATTCTACCCAGAACACACCACAGGACGGTGCGTGGACTGCTAAACTCTTCCCACCTCCCTCTCTCCTTGTACCTGCCCTTTCCTGGTGGTGAACGAACGCGAGGTTACAGGGTGGATTTCTCCGCTGCACCACAACGTGTGACTCGGAGCACTTGGCAGGGGATTGTGCGTGGGAGCAGGAAATTTACTATTTTTTAAATGAGGTGTAGTTTCCCTTTAATTAGATGTGCCAGCATGCTACATACTCTCCTGGAAAACACTAAGGCTTTTTTTGTGCACTGGAGTCCAGTGTTCTTAATGAGTGGTCTGTAGAAAAATGAGTGAAGTTTGGAAACAAGTCTCTTCCCAATGGAAGCAGGCTCTGCGACACACTCAATCCCATTGTTAATGGGCACCTTTTGCCAATGTTTCTGGGTTACTTCCAATGTCCCGGGAAGATTCCAGGTGGCATCTCAATTCTTAGCCTGTGTTTTTCAGGAGAAGTGGCATGGTTCGTATTAATTTCTAGCTTGGTCTGTAATTGGCGGGGGTTTCTTTTGTTACAGGTTGGCAGACCGAGTAACATAGGACAAGCTCAACCAATCATAGACCAGCTTGCAGAGGAAGCCAGGGCGTTTAACAGAATTTATGTCGCGTCTGTTCACCCGGATCTGTCGGATGATGACATTAAAAGTGTGTTCGAGGCCTTTGGAAAGATTAAATCCTGCACCTTGGCCCGAGACCCCACAACGGGGAAGCACAAAGGATATGGATTCATTGGTGAGTGTTCTGTTGGTAAAACTGGTTTCTTGACGGTATTGTGGAGATAGAGAGGAACACACATTTACAACATTAAATACAAGGCCTAGCATTTTTCTAAAGTGGAGTTGCTCAGAGTAGTGACCTTTCACCTCGGGGACGTGGCAATGTTTGCAGCCCAAGTAGATGGTGTGAAGGACAGCTCTCTAGTTCTCAGTCCTCAATTACAAGTTTCAACACTCATCTAATTTCCTTTGGCTGTTTGATTTTGTTTTCCTCCTGTCTTGTTTTCTCCCACTCTAAAGCACCAAGCTACTTCCTAAGTTGAACCAGACTGCCACTCACTCAGTGTTGAAAGGCCATCAGGACAGTATGCCAGAATTGGAAGAGTTGTCCTGATGGAGTGGGAATGACTGGAAGAGAAGGCTCATGGTTAGAACCACAGAGGACAAGCCGTGCATTTCATCTCAACCAATGCTAATACCAGAACTAGGAACAGAGGGGGAAGTATTCATTCCTTCGCACCATCAGCCTTTCTTTCCTCCTATTAGTTGGATGCTGCTTAAAGTATAGATCTCTGCATGTATGCTGGCAAGCTCACTTGTCAATATAGGTCACTTCTGTGCCTTGGGCACAGCCACAGTTGCGAGGATGCTGCATTTTTAACATTCAGGTTTTCGTCGTGACTTATCCAAGACTTGCGCCAGCGTATTTATCTGGAATTTTTCGAGTTGGGACTCTTCATTTGTGCTGGCCCCTACATGTAAGCAACCCTTTATCTACAAGACACTGCTGTTGGGCATTCCTGTTTGACCTTGACATAATGTATTCGCCATCACTAGCTACTGGTGGATATGTGCTGTATGTTCAGTCTGAATGCTGCATCTTTGTGGCTATCTTAAAACTGAGAATACAGAACCAGAGGCGACTTCTTCCCAAGCATTTTGCAGCTAGTGGGTTTTCTCACCTGTCTGGGGCAGTTGTAGATGAACTGATTGTTGTGATTAGTCAACTATTCTTGTAAACGCCAGTTTCTAGTTGACAAACTAGGTGGCCCACAATATTTCCTTCAGTTAACAATATCTGTATCAATTTAGTGGCAAAAACACAGCCAGAAACCTGAAAGGGTTTCCGGCCTAGCATGATAATATATTGGAGAAGTGGGCACTTTATCTCATTGCTGTGCTTGAGGGTTGCTGGATGGCTGTGCCAACTGCAGCATGGAGCTGCCAGGCAGGTGATCCATTGAAGGAATGCTTTGTATTGTGTGTGCAGTGAGTAGGCAACAGCTCTGTGCCATTGGCTGTCGCAGGTTTAGATTGGCAATGTGACTGATTGATAGGGGTATGAGGATGCCTTCTATTCTATCAACGGGCGAGATGTTTTACAACTGTAGCAATTGTGCTTCAACATATCTGATCTTGATGTTTTGGGTTGGGTTGGGGGGGGGAGAATGGGGACAGGGTTGTAATAATAATCACGCCTTCTCCATGTTGTCCTGGTGCTTAATTACAATTATTCCTTCTGAATTGTACTCGGTTTGTTTTTAGTTGAAGCATGGATGTTTTGTAATTGAGAACAGTCCAGTCTACCCAGCTGATATATTCCACGTAACATATTGGATTTTATAGGTCATTTAATATTTTCAGGTATGGTCAGCAGTCGTTGAAGTTTTTTGTGTTCTGTAATTCAACATGAGTATTATTTGGCACAGAAATCTTGCTGTGAACCTGGAAGTGGGGAAACCAGGCATGTGGAGCTGAGAGTGAACAAAGTAATACTTCTCTCATCTGGTATTGGTCCTATGAAATGGCTTTGAGTGTCAGTAGAGGTGAAAATATTTGTGCCATGCTTGGGAACATCCAATGTAAACAAATAAATACCTTGGATGCACATCAAGGTGAAGCCCTAATTGCGATGTGTGCCTAATTTTACTGCTTGCCCAGCTCGCGCTGTCAATGACTAGAAAGCATAGATTTAAGGTGAGAAGGAAAAAAAATTGATGGAACCGGAGGAAGTAGTTGAGGCAGGTACAATTGCAATATATAAACGGCATTTGTACAGGTACGTGCAAAGGAAAGGTTTAGCGAGATGGGCCAGGCATGGCTAAATAGGACCAACTTGGATAGGTATCTCGGCCAGTATGGACCAGTTGGGACGAAGGGTGTATGAAGGAACCAGAGATGGACATAAAATGCTGGAGTAACTCAGCGGGACAAGGAGCATCTCTGGAGAGAAGGAGTGTTTTGGGTCGAGACTCTTCAGACGAGTGGCTTGTTTCCATGCTGTATTACTCCGACAAGAGCAACAATGTTGTGATAAACTTTCATAAAACACTAGTTTAGCCTCAACTGAGATATTGTGCTCATTCCTGGGAGCCATATTTAAAGTAAGAGATTAAGGCATTTTGGTGTATACAGAAGAGATTTGCTAAAATGGCTCTATGGGTGACGGTCTGTAATTCTGTGAATAGATTGAAGCAGCTGGTGATACCCCATGAAACCATTCCCCTTGGCAAAGTCACGAATGGATGAAGGTGAATGTTGGCAGTGACAAGATGAGTGATTTGGATCTGAAACGGACTACACAGTGTGCTGATGGAAGCAAATTGAATTGTGGTGTTTAAGGGACTTGAAAGGAACGTATACACAGGACTGTGGGGAGTCAGTAGGTTTGTTGTACTTACTGGGTAGCATTTGCATAGAATTGGGACTGTTAACAGGCCAAATGGTCTCCTGTGCGGTAACGATTGAGAATATATTGGTGATGGCCAACAACCTCTGAATATGGCATCAAACTGCTTATTAACTGGGCATCATGGCTTACTGCTTCAAGAACTTGGCCTGCCTGCGTGGCACATTCCGCCAATAGTTTCAGATTGGTTGTTACCTGCAATGTCCTCTGACTCCAACACTGGCTATGGAAGAAATGTAGGCATTGTTTATCATGGCACATTGTTTCCAGGCTCTGGTACATTGGATGGCGTTCATTAGAGGCTCTGTAGATGACTACAGTGTTGTGCTATTTCACCCACTTCCATTCCCTCACACCTGAAACTCTTATCCTTGAGAGGACTGCAGGGGTTTGGTGCTGAGGCCGTTACTCTTCACGTTGTATATTAATTATTAGGACGAGGGGAATGAAGGCTTTGTGGCAAAGTTTACGGATGATACAAAGATAGGTGGAAGGGCAGGTAGTTTGGAGAAAGCAGCGACTCTGCAGAAGGACTTGGACAGGTTGGGAGAGTGGGCAGAGAAGAAGCAGATGGAATATAGTATAACAAAGTGTGGAGTCATGCATTTTGGTAGTAAGGTCTCATTTGGAATATTGTTAGCAATTTTGGGCACCATATCTGAGGAAGGACGTGCTGGGTCTGGAGAGGGTCCAGAGGAGGTTTACAAGAATGATCCCAGGAATGAGTGGGTTAACTTATGATGAGCGTTTGTCGCACTGGGCTTGTACTCGCTTGAGTTTAGAAGAATGAGGGGGGACCCGATTGAAATATACAGAGTAGTAATGTGGAGAGGATGTTTCCACTAGTGGGAGTGTCTAGGAATAGAGATCATAGCCTCCGAATTAGGAAGGATATGAAGAGAAATGTCTTTAGTCAAAAGGCGGTGAATCTGTGGAATTCTTTGCCACCGAAGCTGTGGAGGCCAAGCCATTTGATATTTTTAAGGCAGAGATAGATAGATTTTTGATTAGTACGGGTGTCAGGTTATGGGGAGGGCAGGAGAATGGGGTTAGATCAGAGATGGGGAGAGATAGATCAGCCATGATTGAATGGCGCTGCAGGGGTGGGTGTGGCTAAATGTTGCTGAAATGAATGCAAGGCCTGCTTCACAAAGTGTCTCTGAGAGAGTATGGGATGCATAGGAAGCTCTAGGAGTAAGGAGGAACTTCGAATGGGAATTCAAGGAAACAACAAATCTGTGCAGAGGAGCAAAGTACAGAAGGTTGAAGAAAGGTGAGAAAGTGGGGCAAGACCTGCTATGGTGATCTGTTTTACACAGACTATCTTCACAATCTGACCCCTGGAAGTATTGGGCTTGGAGGATCATCAGTTCCTCCTTCTCTCCACTAAATTGGAAATCAGTACAAATTTGCTTGCAGGTTCCAAGCTTTGCTGTGATGAGCACAGACTGATGGATGAAGAGAACCAGAGTTTCCGATCAGCCAAAGTGTCCAGGAAGGCGTTAGCTGTTGGTGTTAGTGGACAATCCTGAGGGTGTGGAATCCCTTCTTAGAACACAGGACAGTTGTCAACTTTGTAGGAAGGAACTACAGATGCTGGTTTAAACCGAAGAGAGATGGAAAATGCCGGAGTAACTCAGCGGGACATGCAACATCTCTGGAGAGAAGGAATAGATGACGTTTCGGGTCGAAACCTGAAGTCTGATGAAGGGTCTCGATCCGAAACCTCACCCATTCCTTCTCTCCAGAGTTGTCAAGCATTTTAAGTCTATCTACAGTTGTGAACTATGGTTTAACCATAGCCAAGAGCCTGGGAATGTGGTATGTTGGTGATCTGTGATCGTCTCTGAAGTTAATCTCTTTGGAAGTCCTTCCTGCTCAAAACCTTGCTTTTTCTTGAGCATCATTTTAGTTGTGTGTTTTATTTGGAGTTTTGTATTATTATAGATAAGGGAGTGGAAATTTGGCCCATCGGGTAATGCCAGGTATCTGCCAGTTTAGTGTGACTATATTGAAAAGCAAACAATTGGGTTGGTTTATCATTAGAGTCATAGTGATACAGCGTGGAAATGGGCCCTTTGGCCCAACTTGCCTGCGTTTGGTCCATTTCCCTCCAAACCTGTCCTATCCATGTAGTCACTCGTGCTAAACAGGAAAATTGCATTGGAATATAGTGTTTACAGTTATAGAGAAAATGTATATACCAATACCAAGTGCAGATTTTAAAATGCAACGGCTGCCATGAGGTAGATGGCAAATTGGAAATTCGTCCACAGTATATGTGAAGTCCATAACAGCGGAGAAGAAGCTGTTCCTGAATCTAGTGGTACTTGCTTTCATGTTTCTGTATCTTCTGCCTGACGCGAGAGTGGAGGTGGGAATGACCAGGGTGTGAGTGGCCCTTGATTGTGTTGACTGCTTTTCCGAGGGAGGCACTGTGAAGTGTAGATGGTGTGGATGATGTGGAGTCTGGTCTGTGTGATAGACCGGGCTGTGACTCTGTAATTTATTGCAGTATTGGGTTATCAATGCAAGCGCATGCATCCGGATCAGATGCTTTCTACGGTACATCTGGAAGTTGGTGATGCTGAATTTCCACCGTTTACTTAGGAAGTAGAGGTGTTGCTTTCATGGCCCTAGCGTGAATGTGGACAGATTGTTGGTGATATTTGCTTGGCCCTTGATGAATTAACTTCTGAGTTCTTTTGCTGTGCTAGACTAATGCAGATTGTCCGATTACTGCCAATTTAAAGGTACAGTGTTGTGGAGTCTTTGACCAAAGCTGACTTTTCATCCTATTTGGGCTGAATTTGAACTGGGTCACTGAGGTGAAAGGGCAACTTGTTTCTGGATATCCTCCTTGCATTTGCTCTCGGATAATGGCAGGTTTGCTGCAGCTGGTTCATACACCATCAGGTAGGTGTACCATTATGATGATCTGTTTGCAATATATTTATTCTCGCCACTACTGACAAAGTGACAGTAGTACAACAAGCTGAAATTGCATTCGCGAAATCTGCCTCGGTACAATTCTATCCAATTAAAAATAACAGTGGACAATACTCTGCCCATTGGAGTGTGATCCACAGGTGGAGGTTCAAAGGTGATGCTGTGATCCTCAGTGTTTGAAGGTACTGTGAACTGTCCCTGGGACAAACAGCTGCAATTCACAGACTGGCAGAGAGAGAGCAACATGTGCTCACTCTGTTTGGGATCCTTTACTGATCCTGGTTTGGGCTCCATTGTCCTGGTGCACAAAGCAGCTCTATGGCAACACTGTTGAGCTTTCTCCCGCTTGCACACACGGTCCCTGTCAAAAGTCTATGCAATCCCAGGCATGTGTGAGAAATCCCACAGCTCAAACAGGTACAACCTGGTCTGAGTTCCAGAACCACACTGAACGGTGTGGAGGCCAGGCGTGGAAATTAAAGAGAAATGACGAGAAGTGGACATGAAGGTAAGCGAGTCCGGTCTATGTTTTGTGTGAAACTAATCACCCTGGAGCTGTGGGGCAGGGGGTGGCTGTGAGGGGTTTACAATGGCCATTGGGGACTTTAGCTCTTAGTGAATGGGATGGTGTTGGAGGAGGGGCCTGGGGTGATGGTTCGGGGGCTGCAGTGGTGGGGACGTGCAGGGGAGGGTGATATCGGTTGTTAAAGGGGGGTGGATAACTTAAGGAGGGGGGACATTGGGGATGGCCTGCCCTAGTGATGGGGAGCATGCATTGGGCCACAGAGGCTGGTCATAGGGATATCGAGATGTGCGGGTGGATGGGAGGGGTGTAGACACGAGGGGTCGGTGGGAATAGTGTGGCGATGTTGGGCTTTACACAATGTCAGCTGCCGGGTTGTGCTGAGGCCTGACTGTGCACGAACACTGAACCTGTTGCCTCCACGCAGAGTACGAGAAGGCCCAGTCCTCGCAAGATGCCGTTTCCTCCATGAATCTCTTCGACCTCGGTGGCCAGTTCCTCCGTGTGGGGAAAGCGGTGACCCCTCCGATGCCGCTGATGACGCCTGCCGCACCTGGTGGATTGCCTCCTGCCGCAGCGGTTGCTGCTGCTGCAGCAACAGCCAAGATCACAGCTCAGGTTGGTGCAGGCTGCTGGCTCAGCAGGCTGCCGTCAGCTGGCTAGCTACCTGTTAGCATGGCTCCCCCAACCAAACCTGCTCTGTTTCAACCAGGTGTAAGGGGATTGATCAGACAGCAAATTCAGCTGTCCTGTGGTGTGCGAGAGGTTGCCACTCCTGCAAATGATGATCATCAAGCTCCCTGGTTGAGTATTTTTACAGACTGGAGTTCCTGTAAATGGGGGAAAAAAGCCAGAAGGAACCTATCAGATTATGATTCATAAATGTTTCATGAAGCAGAGTGAAGCAAGCGTTCAACAGATTGATTCCTGAGATTGCAGCTTTGTCACATTGGAAGAGATTAAGCAGACTGCTGTTTCCTGATACGTTTAGAACATAGCACTGGAACCAGCCCTTCGACCCACAATGCCTGGACAGACCATGATGCCAGATAAATATTGCCTGCTTGCAATCCAAACCCCATCCATTCCTGATATCCATGTGCCTATCTAAAAGCCTCTTAAATGTTACAAATGCCACTCCCCCAGTCGGGCAAGATAGTGGACAAGGTCGTTAAAGGTCCGCCACTTTTCCTGACTGGGAGATGTAAATGTTTCACTCATTGGTGGAATCGGGGAATTCCTGGACAGTTCAAGTCTAGAGTGTTTAAATGTCATATGTACCGATAACTGCACAATGAAATTCATGCTTACGGCAGCTTAACAGGCCCGTAAACATGATAAAACGCAGATAAATATATAATAATCAAATAATACAATAATCAGTAATACTGGGTAACTGAAGTCCATAGTGCAACCAAAGACAGTTACTGCCTCTGCTGAACTACAGCTCATTCCAATAACTTTGCAATGTTGACACTGGTGTTGTAAATTGGCACTCAACAAAACACTGAGGCAGCACTTTACGCAGACTGTCCTGCTTCTGTATATATCTGTTAATTTTCACTCCTAATATTGATCTCCTTTCTTGCCTGCAGGAGGCTGTGGCTGGAGCAGCAGTGCTTGGTGTTAGTGGTCTCTCAGCGCCAGGTCTGGTTACTCCAGCACTTACCCTTGCTCAACCGCTGGGAGGGTTGCCACAAGCTGTTATGGCAGCTCAGGCCCCAGGTGTCATAACAGGTCAGTCACGCATGGAGGTACAGTGCAGACAGCCGGGGAAGGTGATCAGGAAGCTGGTTTGGCAATATTCATGCATTGGTTGCCCAGTCTGCAGATGGATTCCCCCTCCGACCGTTGGTATCTCCATTCTAGAGATGGGCAAATGCAATGTAACATTAATGTTCGCCACAAAATGCTGGAGTAACTCAGCACGACGGGCAGTATCTCTGGATAGAAGGAATGGGTGACATTTCTGGTTGAGACCCTTCTTCGGACACTTGACCAGAAATGTCACCCATTCATTTTATCCAGATATACTGCCTGTCCCGCTGAATTACTCCAGCATTTTGTATCAATCCTCGGTTTAAAGCAGCATCTGCAGTTCCTTCTGTAACATTGATGTTGCTGTATGGGTATCGAGAGACTTGCCTCATTGATTCCACCTCACCTAGGAAGTGAATCATAAAACCACTGGTTTCTCGTACACTATCTGGCTCACCAATGAACTTCAAGTTATTCGGCTCTCCACACCTGGTCTGGTCTATATGTGACTGCAGACCCACATCATAACTGGTAAATAAACACCAGCCTTCACACTGCTGTTGATTGTCCTGGATGATGCAATGATGAAGCCATGGGCTGTTGTGGTGCCGATTGCCCCATAGATGGTGTCACTGTGTGTATGGACAGTGGTGGACTGTGGTAACACTGTCCGCAAAGACCACTCCTCAGGCCATTTCTGTTGCCTGACCCCTTTCCATCAAATTCACGCACTGCTTCCAAAACCAACCTCCTATGCATTTCAAATGCTCTATCAGGCAATCCTTCTTGCCCTATGTTGCAATGGCAGTGTCTCATTCCCCAACCAGAACGAGGAGTAAATGTGGGTGCCATGTCCTTTATGGGAACGACCATCCCTCATGGGAGGAAACGTTAGACTGGATTGAACACTGGCTGTCTCACAGCAAACAGTGTTCAAATAAATGGGTCCTTTTCAGACTGGAGAGATGTAAATAATGGGATATAATGGTTGGGGGGGGGGGTGGGGGGGGAAGTAAGAAGACGGGGAACAAGGGAGGGAGAGAGAGGAGGGGTAGAGGAGGAGGGGGAAGAGAGAGAGGAGGGGAGCGCGGCAGCAGCTCGTGGGGGGGTGGCAGCAGCTTGGAGGGGGGGGTGGCAGCTCGCAGGGGAGAGGGGGAGCGCCAGCAACTCGCAGGCGGGGCATCAGCCAAAGCCGCTGGGTTTCTATTTTCAAAGACATTTCAGATTTGTGAACACTTTCATAAATAACTCAAGAAAAAAAGCATGAATTTTACAGATAAGACAATTTTGGACTCCACGGGATAAAACTACAAGAATATGTAAACATTTTCCCGTTCGCGTTTTCTCAAGCGCACACACACACACACACACACACACACACACACACACACACACACACTTATAGTTATAATAATAAAGGATAAGGGGGAAAAATGATAACGAGGGAGAGAGTGGGACCTCTCGGGAATCAAAGCGGTCACCTCTGTGTGGAGCCACAGGAGATGGGCAAGGTACAAAATTTCTCCTGTATTTACATAGATACATAGACAATAGTGCAGGAGTAGGCCATTCAGCTCTTCAAGCCATTCAGTGTGATCAGAATTCCACAAATTCACAACTCTGTGTGCAAAAGTATTTCTTGATCTGTTTTAAATGGCCTACCCCTTATTCTTAAACTGCGGCCCCTGTTCTTGGACTTCCCCAACATCGGGAACATGTTTTTTGCATCCAGCGTATTTGTTTCTATAAGATCCTCTCTCATCCTTCTAAATTCTAGTGAATACAAGCCCAGTCTCTCCATTCTTGTCCCTCCATTCATATAACAGTCCCGCGATCCCGGGAATTAACTTTGTGAACCTATGCTGCGCTCCCTCAATAGCAAGAATGTCCTTCCTTAAATTAGGAGATCAAAACTGCACACAATACTCCAGGTGCATTCTCACCAGGGCACTGTACAACTGCAGAATGAGCTCTTTGCTCCTATACTCAACTCCTCTCGTCATGAAGGTCAACATGCCATTATCTTCTTCACTGCCTGTTGTACGTGCATGATAACTTTCATTGACTGATGTACAAGGACAGGTAGACAAAAGCTGGAGCAACTCAGACCGAGGAGAAAGACAATAGGACGGAGGAAATTGTAGCAGTCACTGGAAGTGTCTTGAGATAAGTCAGAGTCACTGTCGAAGAAGCACTGAAGGTACTGCCGTGCTTGAAGGTAGACAAATCTCCAGGGCCTGATTAGATATATCCGAGGACATTGCGGGAAACTAGTGGAAATTGCGGGAGCCCTGGTTGAAGTTTACGAGTCGTCCTTAAATACAGGAGAGGTGCCGGAAGACTGGAGGGTGGCAAATGTTGTGCCTCGTTTTTCAAGAAGGGGTGCAGGGAAAAGGCTGGGAACTATAGGCCGGTGAGCTTAACATCTGCAGTTGGTAAGTTACTGGAGAGTATTCTGAGGGATAGGTTATGTAGGCATTTGGATGGCTGATTAGGGATAGTCAGCATGGTTTTGTATGTGGAAAGTCGTGTCTCACAAGTCTGATTGATCTTTTTGAAGATGTGACCAAGAAGGTTGATGAGGGCAGAGCTGTAGGTGTTGTCGTATACATGGACTTTAGTAAGGCGTTCGACAAGGTTCCGCATGGTAGGCTGCTCTGGAAGGTTAGTTCACATGGGATCCAAGGAGAGATAGCTGAATGGATAGCCAATATTGCTCCAAGGAAGGAAGCGGGGGGTGATGGTGGAAGGTTGCGTCTCGGACTGGAGGCCTGTGACTAGTGGTGTGCTTCAGGGTTCGGTGTTGGGCCCGTTACTGTTTGTCAGCTACATCAATGATTTGCATGAGAACATACGGGGCAAGATTAGCAAGTTTGTTGATGATACAAAAGTTAGTGGTTTTGCAGATAGTGAAGATGGTTATGAACGATTGCAGCAGGATCTGGATTGATTGGCCAGGTGGGCGTAGGAAGAGTTGATGGAATTTAATACAGAAAAGTGTGAGGTTTTACATTTTAGGACGTCGAACAAGGGCAGGACCTACACAGTGAATGATAGTGTTGTAGAGAAGAGGGATCTAGGAGTACAGGTGCATGGTTCCTTGGAGGTCAAGTCGCAGGTAGATAAGGTGGTCAACGAGGCTTTTAGCACTGGCCTTCATCAGTCAGAGTATTGAGTATAGAAGTTGGGAGGTCATGTTGCAGTTGTATAAGACATTGGTGAGACTGCATATTGTCAAGCTTGAAAGGGTTCAGAAAAGATTTACAAGGATGTTGCCAGGACTAGAGGGTGTGAGCTATAGGGAGAGGTTGAGTAAGCTGGGTCTCTATTCCATGGAGTGCAGGAGGATGAGGGGTGATCTTATAGAGGTGTACAAAATCATGAGAGGAATAGATCGGGTAGATGCACAGAGTCTCTTGCCCAGAGTAGGGGGATCGAGGAACAGAGGCGATAGGTTCAAGATGAAGGGGAAAAGATTTAATAGGAATCCGAGGGGTAACTTTTTCACACAAAGGGTGGTGGGTGTATGGAACAAGCTGCCAGAGGAGATAGTTGAGGCTGGGACTATCCCATCATTTAAGAAACAGCTAGACAGGTACATGGATAGGACAGGTTTGGAAGGATATGGACCAAGCACAGGCAAGTTGGGTTAGGGTTAGGAGGGACTAGTGTCGCTGGGACATTGTGTGGGCAAGTTGGGCCGAAGGGCCTGTTTCCACACTGTATCACTCTATGATTATAATATAGGTAGGTTGAACGATTGAGTGAAAACCTAACAAAGGATTCAATGTGGGGAAGTGAGAGGTCACGGACTTCTCAGGGATGTCAGGGAGAATTAAAAGGCAGAATCGTATCTGTAAGGAGAGAGACTGCAGTGAGTGAAGATTTGAAGAAGATCTTGGTGTTCTAGTGTTTTTTAGTTTAGCTTAGAGATGTAGCAGGGAAACAGGCCCTTCGGCACACCGAGTCCATGCCAACCACGATCTCCACAAACTAACACTATCCTACACACAATAGGTACAATTTACAATTTTACCGAAGCCAATTAACCTACAAACCTGTACGTCTTTGGAATGTGGGAGGAAACTGGAAGACACGTCATGGAGAGAACGTACAGACTCTGTACAGGCAGTACCCGTGGTCAGGATGGAACCTGGGTCGCTGGGTTGGGCAATGACTCTCCTGCTGCACCACCTTGCTGCCCTCAGTGCATGAGTCGGACAAGATTAGCAGGCAGGTTCAACAAGTAGTTCAGAAGGTAAATGGCAGGTCGGGTACATTTGCCAAGAGGTTAAAGATAAAGAATAGGCAGGTTGTGTTACAGTGTACATTGTTTTGGTGAGGTCACATCTGGCATCTAGAACACTGCTCAGTTTTGGTTTCAATAGACAATAAGTGCAAGAGTAGGCCATTCGGCCCTTCATTTAATGTGATCATGGCTGATTATCCACAATCAGTACCCCGGTCCTGCCTTCTCCCCATATCCCCTGACTCCGCTATTTTTAAGAGCCTTATCTAGCTCTCTCTTGAAAGCATTCAGAGAACCTGCCTCCTCCGCCCTCTGAGGCTGAGAATTCCACAGACTTCACTTCCTTACCTAATAAAACGATATAGTAGCATAGGAGGCTGTCTAAAGGAGATTCACCAGGCTAATTGTAGAGACACAAAAATATATAGTTTCTAAAGAACTCATGATTGGGACATGGATAGGAAAAGTGTAAAGTGAAAAGTGTAAAGGGGTATGGGCCAATCCCAGGCCAATGGGATTAATATAGGTGGACATCTTGATCAGCATGGATGAGATGGGCTGAAGGGCCTGTTTCTCCACAAATCTATTTCACTGACGTGCATTGACTTTTATTCTCAGGGAGGCAAAACTCTGGAACACTGTCCCTGACTGGTGGAGTCGGATCAATGGGATCTATATCTGCTAAGATATGCCGCAAATCCAAGAGAGTCAGGGGTTGGAAGTTAGTGGAGTGGCTATTACCAGGGAGAAGATGCTTCGGAAGCTGAAAGGCCTGAAGGTGGATAAGTCACTAGGGTTCTGAAAGAGGTAGCTTTAGAGATTGTGGAGGCATTGACAGTGATATTGCCTGAATCACTAGAGACAGAGGTCCCAGATGATTGGAAAATTGCCAATATTATCCTGCAGCACAAGAAGGGAGCAAAGCAGAATAGTGGGAACTATAGGCTGGTTAGTCTGACTTTGATGGTTGGTAAGAGTCCATTATAAAGGATGAGGTTACGAAGTACTTAGAAGTTGGGTTAACATATGATGAGCGTTTGTCGGCACTGGGCCTGTACTCGCTAGAGTTTTGAAGAATGAGGGAGGACCTCATCGAAACATACAGAATAGTGAAAGGCTTGGTTAGAGAGGATGTTTCCACTAGTGGGAGAATGTTGGACATGAGGTCGTAGCCTCAGAATTAAACAATGTCCACAAATAAACGGGTTCACGATAAAATAGGCTAAAGTCAGAATGGTTTTGTGAAGCGTAGGCCTTGACAAATTTGCTGGAATTCTTTGAAGAAGTAAATGGCAGGACAGACAAAGGAGAGTCAGTAGATGTTGTTTACTTAGATTTTCAAAAGCCTTTGAAAAGGTGCCACACGTGAGGCTGCTCAGGAAGATGAGAGCCCATGGTATCAAAGGGCAGATATGAGCATGGATATCAGGTTGGCTGGATGGCAGAAGATAAAGAATGGTATTAAAGGGGGCTTTTTATGGTTGGCTGCCAGTGACAAGCGTGGCTCCGTGCTGGGGCCGCTACTCTTTACGTAGTATATTAATGATTTTGATGAAGAGGTTGGTTTTGTGGCCAAGTTTGCGGATAATAAGAAAAAAGATGTAAGGGCAGGTAGTGTAGGGAAAGCAGGGACTCTGCAAAAGGACTCGGGCAGGTTGGGAGAGCAGGCAGAGAAGTGGCATTTGGAATATAGTGTAGCAAAGTGTGGGGTCATGCATTTTGGTAGTAGGAATAAAGGCGGAGACTATTTTCTAAATGGGGCGAGAATCCAGATATCGGAGGTGCAAAGGGACTTGGGAGTGCTAGTGCAGGATTCCCAAATAGTTAATTTGCAAGTCAAATCAATAAAGGATGAGGTTGCAGAAGGCAAATGCAATGCTAGCATTTATTTCAAGAGAGCTAGAATACAAAAACAGGGATGTCGTCATGCTGAGGCTCCATAAGGCGCAAGCAAGGCCATATTTGGAATATTGTGAGCAACGTTGGGCACCATATCAGAGGAAGGGTGTGCTGGCTCTGGAGAGGGTCCGGAGGAGGTTTATAAGAATGATCCCAGGAATGTGGGTTAACATATGATGAGCGTTTGTCGGCACTGGGCCTGTACTCGCTGGAGTTTTGAAGAATGAGGGGGGACTTCATTGAAACATACAGAACAGTGAAAGGCTTGGATAGAGTGATGTGGAGAGGATGTTTCAACTAGTGGGAGAGTGTAGGACTCGAGGTCGTAGCCTCAGAATTAAACAATGTTATTTTAGGAAGGAGATGAGACATTTCTTTAGACGGAGTGTAGTGAATCGGTGGAATTCTTTGCCACAGAAGGCTGTAGACGCCAAGTCAGTGGATATTTTTAAGGCAGAGATAGATAGTTTTTTGATTAGTACAGGTGACTGGTTATGGGGAGAAGGCAGGAAAATGAGGTTAGGGAGAGATGAATGGCGGAGTAAACGACGGGCCGAATGGCCTAATTCTACTCTTATCACATCACCGTATGACCTTATATAAGGTGGAAATAGATGAATATTTGAAAGTTCGAAGAACTGAATTTAGTTTAGATATACTTCTTGGAAATAGGCCCTTCAACCAACTGGGTCCACACCATCTATCGATCACCAGTTCACACTAGTTCTACCATTTCCCATTTTTCATCCATTCGGTATATACGGGGGCTATTTACAGAGGGCCAATTAACCTACAAAGCAACACGTCTTTGGGATGTGGGAGGAAACCTGAGCACCCAGAGGAAACCCATGTGTTGCTAGTTTAGTTTATTGTCATGGGTACAGTGAAAAGCTTTTGTTGTGTGTTATCCAGTCAGCAGAAAGACGATACATCATTACAATCAAGCCATTTACAGTGTATAGATACATGATAAGGAAATAAAGTCAAGTCAGTCAAAATTCAAACAAACTTTATTGTCATTTAGAAATACATTGATACATGCAGTTCCAAATGAAATTACGTTGCATTTGGCTCCCTGTGCAACACAATAAATGAACAGAAGGATAGGCATGGATGAAAAGGATAAATAGACAATGGTGGCAGCCCATTACATGGCATTCAGGAGTCTGATGGCTCGTGGGAAGAAGCTGTTGCAGAACCTTGATATTCTGCTCCTTATGCTGCGATATCTCTTTCCCGAGGGCAGCAGAGTGAACAGTCCGTGATGGAGATGTGTGGGGTCTTTTATAATACTGCTGGCTTTAGACACGCAACGTTTGGTCGCAATATCCCCGATTGAGGGGAGAGAGGTCCCGATGATTTTTTCCGCTGTCCTCACCACTCTCTGCACAGACTTCCAGTCGGAGGCTCTACAGTCCCCAAACCAGACAGAGATACAGCTAAAGATAAAGTTTAGTGCAAGGTAAAGCTAGCAACGTTCGATCACGGATAGTCCGAGGATCATCAAAGAGGTAGATAGTAGTTCAGCGCTGCCCTCTGGTTGTGGTAGGATGATTCAGTGGCCTAGTTACGGTGAATGTGCAAACTCCACACAGACAGCAACTGAGGCCAGGATTGAACGTGGTCTCTGGCACTGAGTGGCAGCAACTCTACCAGCATTTTCTGTGTTGTTAGCCTGTGATGTGTTGACAGTGAGGTACCTTGTCTCTTCCAGGTGTGACTCCAGCGCGTCCGACTGTGTCATTGCCAGTGACCATCCCGCAGGTGGGGGTAGTTAACCCCGTACTTGCCATACCTCCAGCAATTAGCGGCGCTGCAGAAATCAAGAAAGAAGATGAAGAAAAATTGCTGGATACTGAGCGGCTGGAGATGCTCAGCGAGCAGGAGCACATGAGCATTTCGGGCAGCAACGCCAGGCACATGGTGATGCAGAAGCTGCTTCGCAAGCAGGAGGTGAGCAACAGTGCAGGGAGTTGGCTGTCATCTCAGGCAGGCTAGCATGCGATGAAGGGGGTATTAAGCCTCCTTTATAAAAGGCATTGACTAGATCCTAAAAAGACGCACAGTGCTGGGGTAACAGTGGGTCAGGGGGCTAACAGTTTAGCTCAGGACTAGGCATTGGCTGGATTTGCGGCTCAGTTCTGGACACTGCCTTACGTTGGGAAACATTAGCCTTGGAGAGAACTCAAAAGTTTAATTTACGAGTGTACAAACTGTCCTTGCCCTTTGAGTACAAGATACTATCTGAATTGCTCGATTTGGAAGATGACAAAATTTACCAGGAGAGATGTGATGGCATATTGAAATTGGAAACAGTGGAATTCTGGTCCATCCTTTCCCAAATTTCATGTATACATAGTGTAAAGCTTGATTTGTACGTTATCGAGTCAAATCTTGAAGTACGTGTACTAAAGGTCCTCTTCTTGAACAGCACGCAGAGTTGCTACGTTCCGACACCAACTTCCAAATCAACAAAAAGTCCAATCTTGGCCCAAGGAAATGCGCAACATCTTAAGGCTGGGAGCGGTGGGGGCACTGGATGGATGCAGTTGGGGTGCGCCTGGCCCAGCGCCATGCCATTGGTTCGTTCCACTGCGGCTCCATGCATCTGTCGCAGTCCGCGCTCCACTCACTCACTCCATGCATCTGCCCACCCAGCTGCTGTAGGGCCTTCTGCGGCCATCTCCACCAACACCACCACCGCAAACCTCCACCAACACCGCAAACCTCCCGCAGCATCTCCACCACCACCACCCACCAACACCCAAAACCTCCACCAACACAAACGCCAACACCGCAAACCTCACGCGGCCACCTCCACCAACACCACCACCCCAAACCTCCACCAACACCGCAATCCGCCCGCGGCCACCACCACCCCAAACCTCCACCAACACCACCGCCCCAAACCTCCACCAACACCACCACCCCATACCTCCACCAACACCATCGCCCCAAACCTCCAACACCACCACCCCAAACCTCCACCAACACCATCGCCCCAAACCTCCAACACCACCACCCCAAACCTCCCGCGGCCACCACCACCCCAAACCAACACCATCGCCCCAAACCTCCACCACCACCCCAAACCTCCAACACCAACACCACCCCAAACTTCCAACACCACCGCCCCAAACCTCCAACACCACCGCCCCAAACCTCCAACACCACCGCAATCCGCCCGCGGCCACCACCACCCCAAACCTCCACCAACACCACCACCCCAAACCTCCACCAACACCACCACCCCAAACCTCCACCAACACCACCACCCCAAACCTCCAACACCACCACCCCAAACCGCCACCAACACCACCACCCCAAACCTCCACCAACACCACCACCCCAAACCTCCACCAACACCACCACCCCAAACCTCCACCAACACCACCGCCCCAAACCTCCACCAACACCGCAAACCTCCACCACCACCCCAAACCTCCACCAACACCACCACCCCAAACCATCGCCAACACCGCAAACGTCCCGCAACATCTCCACCAACACCGCCACCCACTACCACTGCAAACCTACCACCAACACCACAAACCTCCCACCCACGCCGCCAACCTCCCGTGGCCACCAACACCGCAAACCTCCTGCGGCATCTCCGCCAACACCACCACCGCTGCTCCACGCCACTGCCGAAGGCTGTGCCACATATGCTCGTCCACTCACTTTCTCGCCTGGTTGCTGTAGGGCCTTTCGCAGTCACCCCTGCCAACGCCATCGCCTACCGCATACGTGCCGTTTGTCTTCCTCAGGCAGCAAACCCCTTCACTTACATGCGCCAAGACTGCCATGTTCTGTATGCTGAGCCAATCACGGAACTTTAGGTTGTTTCCTGGGCATAGGAAGCAAGTTAGTGGGCTGTTCAATGCCACTGACTTTCCCCCTCGCCTACCGCTGCTTGGTTTGTGTGGCTTTCAATACTGAGATTTATTGAAACAAGTGCAAAAAGGTAAGAGCAAATTGGTATGCCAGTCATCTGTAACAGAACTAGGTGTTAGCGTGGGGTCGCACCGTTCCTGTGTTCTAGGGCTGGGGGGGGGGGGGGGATGCTGCATCAGCTCTGTCACAGGCAGTACAGCCGAGAGTAACTGAGCTGCTTGTTTCAGTCCACAGTCATGGTCCTGCGCAACATGGTGGGCCCCGAGGACATTGACGATGATCTAGAGGGCGAAGTGACCGAGGAATGTGGCAAATTCGGGGCCGTGAATCGCGTCATCATCTACCAGGAGAAGCAGGGTGAGGAGGAGGATGCCGAGGTGATTGTTAAAATCTTTGTGGAATTTTCCATGGCTTCCGAGATGCACAAAGCCATCCAGGCTCTAAATGGGCGATGGTTTGGAGGACGCAAAGTGGTGGCAGAAATCTATGACCAGGATCGGTTTGACAACAGTGACCTGTCTGCATGAACTCTCGGCCGTGATACTCTTTGTTGATGAACTGCAGCAAAAGGACTTTGCATCGTACTTGGGATCAGCTGTGGTTCAGGGACCTCATCCAACAGCTGACATCTCCTCACCCACTTCAGTCTGGGAGGCTGCAGATGAATGTGGTGGGTGTCCACTCTGAACTGATAGGATGCTGGGTCAGCCTCCCTGTTCCTCTGCTGTTTCTCCATTCACTAGCCAAACCAGTGGACCAAAGTGCAGAGCTCGGCCATGAAACCCCTGCCTCGACCACTCGCCCAACACCCCTCCATCCTGTTGGTCAATTTCTCACCAGTTTGACGATTTTGTTCAGTGGCTGATTCCATCAGTGGGAATCGTAGAATGTTTAGGATTTATTGCCCCTGTGCGGAACCCATGGACTTGGGCTGGTGAATTTTACATGGTGTGATACAGTTCAGATCCATGGTGTCAGGACTGGGGATGATTCACCTTAACGCATGGAGCTGGCCTGGATTCACACATCTCTCTCTCCAGATTGGTTCAACTCGGTGGGATTGTGTTTTTTTTTAAACTCTGTTAGCTGTTGGCTGCAAACGTGGACATTGTAGGCAAGTTACTGTTTCCATTTCTATTAAAGACTTATTCAACAAAAACTTGCAGTGATTGTCTGGTGTGGCAGTAGTGTGAATGGGCATCTCAGTTGATCATGGTGTTGTTGAAACATTAACTTCACAGGTGGGATGTGTGTGTGTGAATGTCCAGAACAGTGTCCAGCACATTACAGGAAGCTGCCTGCTGCTGATGTTACCGCGGTGGTGGCTTTTCCTGTCACTCTCCTACCCTGCAGTGAGATGCATAGTGGTGGGCAGTGCCGGCCTGATGCTGGGCTGGATTGGGAAAGGAGCGATTCCTGGTCCGTGTCTGGAGAGAGAGTTTTATCCTTTAGCCCAGGGAGATACATATGAGGGGTTTAGACAGAGCATAGCAGAGATGTGTAAAAATGGATGTAGCCTTTGGATGAGAGGCAAGAGGTTTAGGAGGGTTATGATTGGAATCTGGATGGGGGTGGTGGACCATGATGTGCCAACCATGATGCCAAGACCAACTGTTAACTGCCTGCTCATAGTCCATGTCCATCCATTCCCTGCATTTCCATGTGGCCACCCAAAGGTCTCTTAAATGCTGCTATCGTATCTGCCTCCACTGCTACCCCTGGCGGAATGTCATTATCCAGCCTTTGATTTTAAAAACACTGGCCCTGCACATCACTGTTAAACTTTGCCCCTCTCACCTTAAAGATATGCCCTCTAGTATTTGATGCTTCCATCCTGGGGAAAAAGGTTCTGACTGTCTACCCTATCTATGCCGCTCATAATTCTATATACTTCTGTCATGTCATCCTGCAACCTCTGGCATTCCAGAGAAAACTGCAAGTATTTCCAACCTCTCCCTATAGCTAATACCCACTAATCCAGGCATCATTCTGGTGAACCTCTGCACTATATCTAAAACATCCATGTCCTTCCTGTAACGCGGTGATCAGAACACAATATTCCAATATTCAGTCTGAAGAAGGGTCTCGACCTGAAACGTCACCCGTTCCTTCTCTCCAGAGACGCTGCCTGTCCCCCTGAGTTACTCCAGCATTTTGTGTCTACCTTCAATTTAAACCTGCATCTGCAGTTCTCTTCTACACATTATTCCAAATGCGGCTTAACCAAAGTACTATAAACCTGCATCATGACTTCACACCCATGTGCAGGAGGTTATAGACAAGGTTACAGATAGTGTTGGTAATGAAATGAATATAGATGGGCACTTGCAGAAACTAGAGGGCAGATACTGGAATCTGAAACAAAAAACAAACTGCTGGAGAATGCAGCAAGTCGGGCAGCATCCGTGGAGGCAGAGGGGAGTTTACATTTTGGGTCAAGACTAGATGAGGACTTGGTGGCCTGGACCGGACAACATTTCTGTGCTATGACTCCAGGTGAGCATCACCTTTGGAACAGGAGCCTGAGCAATGGAGGTATGAAATGTCCTCTTCCCACCTGTGGTTCAAACCGTCTGTGAGGTAAATCTTTGAGCACATCTGCTCTGCCATCAGCAAAACCACCTTGCATGTTGAACAAAGATTTTGAGCCCAAACACGTGGCAATACCAGACCAAAATGTCAGAATACTTTTTTTTAAATATACTGGTAGAAATATCAAGTTTGATTCTAAAATTTTCATCTTTGTTTCCAGATCTATCAATATTTTTAATGCTCCTTCCAATCTCTCATCTCTTGCATTGCAAGAACTCTGTGTGCCTCAGTTCTTTAATGTCCACTGTCATATTGTAGGAATACATTACCAATTCAGACCACTGTCAGAATAAGATGCAGTGCTTGAGTAACTCAGCGGGTATGGCAGCATCTCTGGAGAGCATGAATAGGCAACATTTTTGGTCGTGATCCTACTCCTGCACTTTGTCTTATTTTGTAAACTAGCATCTACGATTCCTTGTGTTTACTTTGTCAGATTATTCTGCTGAGGATTTTCAACCTGGAATGTTGACTGTTTCATTTTCTATAGATGCTGCCTGATCAGCTGAAAGTTCACAGTAGTTTCCTCAAATTGTTGGTATCTGCTGGCTTTTGACCACCGAATTAACCCATTCTCATCCAAATGAAAGCAAATCCTATCCCAAAGAATTCTCACCGGTAGCTTCCATACCATTCGTATGAAGTCCACAGGCCTATAATTTCCTGGATTCTCCCTACTTCCCTTGTTAAATAAATGAACCACATTAACTTTTGTCCAGTCCTCTGGGATCTTGCCTGTGGCTAGAGAAATGTAAAGATCCTCGTCAAGGCTCCTACCATCTCTTAAAGGTAAGGTTACAGAGGAAAAAGTGCATGGTTGCAGGTAGGTTTGAAGATCGAGGCTACGCCCTCGCATATGGGAGGATTGTTTGATAGTTGTTAAATCATATTAAATAACAGCAGGGAGGAAACTGTTCCTGAATCTGGTATTCCGTGCTTTCCAGCTTTTCTATGTTTCATCGTTGGGAGAGGAGGAAAGAGCGAGTGGTTCTTCAATATGTTGCCTGATTTTTCGAGGCAACGTGAGGGAGGCAGAATCGATTGAGGGAATGTGGGAGGCTGGTCTGTAATGCACTGGGCTCCATCCACAACTGAAATTTCTTGTGGACTTGGCCAGAGCTGTGACCGAGATGAGAAGTGCCCATTGTAACCAGAGAGCCCTGGATTGAGGAGGGGGGGGAAACAACAGGAAAATATCTGGAGGAGGGGTCCAGGGAGAAGGTGTGGCCAAGTTGGTGGTTCTGAGGGGGGTGAAGGAAATTTGTAGGTAGCTTCCTGAAGCATGCACGGCCCGAGGACAGGGAGAGTGAGGAGGTTTCAATTGCCAGCAGCAATGGAGTTGCAGCAAATTTGTCTTCCTACTCTTTCCTAGAAAAGTGTAGACAGCATAGAATTAACAAACTTTTTTCGAACAAAAAGTGGGAGGTTAGAGGGGATTCGATTTTAGGGAATGAGGCTGTATGGCAGTGATCAGATTTTATTCAGAGTTAGTAATTTCCTTGTATTCAGATGTCTACTGTATGCCCTTAGCTGTGTGCTAGCCCTTTGTTCTCAAGTTCAACCTGTATCGATTGTTCTTTCTAACAAATCAATTCTCACATCCTTAACTATTTGTTTAAGGACAAAGGTAAAATCAGAGTAGGAAGACCATTTTTTCTAAACTGGAAACTTGGTATGTCTGTCAAGGGTTATATCGTGTAGGAAGGAACTGCAGATGCTGGTTTAAACTGAAGATAGAAAAAAAGCTGGAGTAACTCGGGACAGGCAGCATCTCTAGAGAGAAGGAATGGGTGTTGTTTTGGGTGGAGACCCTTCAGACTGGTTAGGGATAAGGCAAATGAAAGATATAGACTATGATGTGGAGAGATAATGAACAATGAATAAAATATATGCAAAAAAGTTACAATAATAAAGGAAACAAACTAGGGTAAAAACGAGTAGATCCTGCGACTTGGGTGGGGGAGGTATAGAAAGAGAGGGAATACTGGGACTACCCGTATTAAAAATGTTTATTTGTCATAAGCACCAGAACAGTGAAATTCTTCATTGCTGCAGCTTTGCAAGCACATTAAATACAACACAACAAACAGATAAATTGTTATTCTAGGTAACCCAGACCATGATAGTGCAAGCCTCTTGACTAATGGGAGACAGAATAGAAAAAGACTGAAATAATTTGAGTAAGCATAAGGTGGAGGTGAGGATGGGTTAAAATATAGAAACGAGGAACTGTGCTGTCAAGACATACACAACAAGTACAACAGGGAGTGCAAAGAGAGGAATACTGCATTCTGGTGCAGTATATAGTGCTACAGTGCTGTAACGTTGCACCTACAAGGGATGCAGATTGGAAAAATGTGCAAGATTGACAAAGATAGGATGGGAGATGAGGAAAGGTTTTACGGGAGGACCATTAAGTAGTGCAATGACAGTGAACTACTGAATGCTCTTGGGTCCGCACCACTATTACTTTAATTATCTGGGCCGCACACAATGTAGATATTCGTATTTGTTCTTTCCACCCCGCACTTTCTTTGCAACTTAAAAGAAGTTTCATTTGTAACTTTAAAACTTGATGGAAGGCCTTCAACTTAAGGTTAAAATATAGAAAAAGATTAATAAAAAAAACACTTGGAGATGATGGCCTGGTGTTTGTGGAGGTCATTGTCAAGAGGTAGGTATGAGGTGTCGTTGTAGGCGTCTGGCCTCAGCATGGTAGAGGTCAGCGTGCCAGACCACAATGACACCTCCATTATCGACGGGTTTAATAAGTTGGGATAAAAGACTCTGAAGAACGGTCCCAAACCAAAACATCATGTATCAATGGTATCCAGAGATGCTACTTGACCCGCTGAGTTACTCCATCATTCCCCCAGAGTCTTGCCATTTGCTGTGAAGGTCCTACCCTGGTTTGACTTTCCAAAAGGCAACACCTTTCACATCTCCATTAAACTCGGCCCACTTGCCCAGTTGATTAAGATCCTGCTGCAATATTTGACAAGCATTTTGCTATCTATAATAACACCCATTTCACTATCAGTTGTAAACTAAATAATCATGCCTTGTATAGTCTCATCCACATAACTGATACAGATGACAAACAGTAATGGGTCCAGCACCAAAACCGAGGCACACACTTGTCACATTGCACACAATTAGTGCCATCTTTCAGTTTTGCCCCTCTCACTTTAATGCCATGCCCTCTCGTCTGTGATATTTCCATCCTAGGAAACAGGTTCTGACTGTCTACCTCATCTATGCCTTTCATAATTTCATAAATTCTATGTCCCCTCAGCAGAGTGGTTTCTTGCCGAGGGCGATCAGTGTGGAGGTGGAGGCTCTGCTTCTAATACACTGCTTATTTATATGCTGTTTGTCTGTGGAGGTCATTGTCAAGGGGTAGGTATGAGGTGTTGTTTTAAGCAACAAGGTAGAGGTCAGCCTGCCGGACTATAATGGCACTTTCATAAGCGGTTGGGATAGAAGACGTGTAGGAAGGACCTGCAGATGCTGGTTTACACCGAAGATGGCAGCTGAGGAAGCACAATCTGCCACAGGCAATGATGGTCCAATTCTACACGGTCTGGTTTGGCTCAGCCACCAAGCACGACACCTGGAGGCTGCAGCGAATTGTCCGATCAGCTGAGAAGATTATTGGCTGCAACCTTCCCTCCATTGAGGAACTGTACACTGCAAGGTCCAGGAAGCGAGCGGGCAAGATCATCTCTGACCCCTCTCACCCTGGCCACAAACTCTTTGAATCACTTCCCTCTGGAAGGCGACTCCGGACTGTCAAAGCTGCCACAGCCAGACATAAAAACAGTTTTTATCCACGAGTAGTTGCTCTACTCAACAGCCAAAAATCTGTAGCCTCCCTTTGATCTGGTATTTTGTTGGTTCACATGCTTGATCAACGGTGTTTTATCAGTCTGAAGAAGGGTCTCGACCTGAAACGTCGCCTATCTCCTTCGCTCCTTAGATGCTGCTGCACCCGCTGAGTTTCTCCAGCTTTTTGTGTTTTATCATCAATGTTTTATTATTATTAATGTTTAGTGTTTTCTGAGTCATTCATAACTGTCACTGTATGTCATGTTGTTAGAAACATAGAAACATAGAAATTAGGTGCAGGAATAGGCCATTCGGCCCTTCGAGCCTGCACCGCCATTCAATATGATCATGGCTGATCATCCAACTCAGTATCCCGTACCTGCCTTCTCTCCATACCCTCTGATCCCCTTAGCCACAAGGGCCACATCTAACTCCCTCTTAAATATATCCAATGAACTGGCCTCAACTACCCTCTGTGGCAGAGAATTCCAGAGACCCACCACTCTCTGTGTGAAAAAATTCCTTCTCATCTCGGTCCTAAAGGATTTCCCCCTTATCCTTAAGCTGTGACCCCTTGTCCTGGACGTCCCCAACATCGGGAACAATCTTCCTGCATCTAGCCTGTCCAACCCGTTAAGAATCTTGTAAGTTTCTATAAGATCCCCTCTCAATCTCCTAAATTCTAGAGAGTATAAACCGAGTCTATGCAGTCTTTGTTCATAAGACAGTCCTGACATCCCAGGAATCAGTCTGGTGAACCTTCGCTGCACTCCCTCTATGGCAATAATGTCCTTCCTCAGATTTGGAGACCAGAACTGTACGCAATACTCCAGGTGTGGCCTCACCAAGACCCTATACAACTGAAGTAGAACCTCCCTGCTCCTATACTCAAATCCTTTTGCTATGAAAGCTAACATACCATTGGCTTTCTTCACTGCCTGCTGTACCTGCGTGCCTACTTTCAATGACTGGTGTACCATGACACCCAGGTCGCGCTGCATCTCCCCTTTTCCTAATCGGCCACCATTTAGATAGTAGTCGGTTTTCCTATTTTTGCCACCAAAGTGGATAACCTCACATTTATCCACATTATACTGCACATTGTTACTTGTGGGCGGAGCACCAAGGCAAATTCCTTGTATGTGAATACTCGGCCAATAAACCTACTTACTCCAGCATTTTAAGTGAGTGAGTAACTCAGCGGGGGGGGGGGGGGGGGGGGACAGGCAGTGTCTCTGGAGAGAAGGTGTGGGTGACGTTTCGGGTCGAGACTGAGACCTCCTTCACACTGAGGAATAGTCGCCCATTCCTTCTCCAGAGACGGCATTGCGGGTCTGTCTTCACTGCCGTATAGAGTACAGATACTAGAGCAAGAGAGCAGGTTTGTCAGTAACAGCCAGCACCAACCTTGCTTGATCACTGCCCCGCCCGGGGGGGTGGGGCACCTGCCCCGCACAAAGATGGCAGAGCTTCCGGCGGTAGTGACGATGCGTGCGCGATGAGATCACGGAACACGCAGCCCAGCGATCGGGGAGTGTGGGGGGGGGGGGGAGAGGCCGGGACTGGGGCCGGGACTGGGACTGTGCGCGCGGGGCCGGGGCTGGGAGTGCGCGCGGGGCTGGGAGTGTGCGCGGGGCCGGGAGTGTGCGCGGGGCTGGGACTGTGCGCGCGGGGCCGGGGCTGGCACTGCGCGCGGGGCCAGGGAACGGCCGGGGCTGCGCGCGGGGCCGGGGTTGAGGCCAGGACTGAGCGCGGGGCCGGGGCTGGGGTTGGGGCTGTGCGCGGGGCCGGGGCTGTGCGCGGGGCCGGGGCTGTGCGCGGGGCCGGTTACCGGTCACCATGTTGCGCTGTATCCCGCTCTGGCGCTGCAACCGGCACATCGAGGCGGTGGACCGGCGCCACTGCTCGCTCAGCGGCGTCCCCGAGGAGATTTACCGCTACAGCCGTAGCCTAGAGGAGCTGCTGCTCGACTCCAACCAGCTGCGGGAGCTGCCCAAGGTAGGCCCGGGAGCTGCCGGTGTTGAGGGGGATGTGTGAGGGGGGACTGGGTGTGTGAGGGGGGTCTGGGGTGTGTGAGGGGGGTCTGGGGTGTGTGAGGTGGGACTGGGTGTGTGAGGGGGGTCTGGGGGTGTGAGGTGGGTCTGGGGTGTGTGAGGGGGGTCTGGGGTGTGTGAGGGGGGTCTGGGTGTGTGAGGGGGGTCTGGGGGTCTGTGAGGGGAGTCTGGGGTGTGTGAGGGGGGTCTGGGGGTCTGTGAGGGGAGTCTGGGGTGTGTGAGGGGGGTCTGGGGGTGTGAGGTGGGTCTGGGGTCTGTGAGGGGGGTCTGGGTGTATGAGGTGGGTCTGGGGGGTGTGAGGTGGGACTGGGTGTATGAGGTGGGTCTGGGGTCTGTGAGGGGGGTCTGGGGTGTGTGAGGGGGGTCTGGGGGTGTGAGGTGGGTCTGGGGTCTGTGAGGTGGGTCTGGGGTCTGTGAGGTGGGTCTGGGGTCTGTGAGGGGGGTCTGGGGGTCTGTGAGGGGAGTCTGGGGTGTGTGAGGGGGATCTGGGGTGTGTGAGGTATGACTGGGGTGTGTGAGGGGGGGTCTGGGGTGTGTGAGGGGGGGTCTGGGGTGTGTGAGGTGGGACTGGGGAATCTGGGATGTGAGGGGGGTCTGAGGGGATGTGAGGGGGGACTGGGGTGTGTGATGTGGGACTGGGGTGTGTGAGGTATGACTGGGGGGGATGTGAGGTGGGACTGGGGTGTGTGAGGGGTGTCTGGGGTCTGTGAGGGGGGTCTGGGGTGTGTGGGGGGTGTGTGGGGTCTGTGAGGTGGGACTGGGGTGTGTCTGGGGTCTGTGAGGGGGGTGTGGGGGGTCGGGTCTGTGAGGGGGGTCTGGGGTGTGTGAGGTGGGACTGGGGTGTGTGAGGGGTGGGACTGGGGTGTGTGAGGGGTGGGACTGGGGGGATGTGAGGTGGTACTGGGGTGTGTGAGGGGGGGGGGTCTGTGGTGCGTGAGGTGGGACTGGGGTGTGTGAGGCGGGGGGTCTGGTGTGTGAGGGGTGAGTCTGGGGTGTGTGAGGGGTGAGTCTGGGGTGTGTGAGGTGGGACTGGGGTGTGTGAGGTGTGACTGGGGGGATGTGAGGGGTGGGACTGGGGTGTGTGAGGGGTGGGTCTGGGGTGTGTGAGGGGTGGGTCTGGGGTGTGTGAGGGGTGGGTCTGGGGTGTGTGAGGGGTGGGTCTGGGGTGTGTGAGGGGTGGGTCTGGGGTGTGTGAGGTGGGTCTGGGGTGTGTGAGGGGGGGCCTGGGGTGTGCGAAGGTTGGGACGGGCTGACTGAGGATAAGTGAGCTAGGCCGGAGGTGTGCGGAGAGGGTGGTTGGAGAAATGCTTGTTGGACTCATCTCAACTTGGGGTGGCTTGTGTTGGATCTGTTGATGATGGTGGTGGAGTAGACTGGGTGGAGGTGAATGAGAGAAGGAGCCTCCGTCCCTTTTGACTGATGGGGGTGTCTGCAAAGCCTGAGGCTACAGTGAGTGGTTGTATTTGTGGAGGGGAGATGATCTCGTCCAGAGCACCTGCTGTTGGGCAGAAGGGCCATGCTGTTCTGGAGCAATTCATCACATGCTTAACACTGCAGGGGTGGACAATAAGGTGGTGCAGACATAAATATCTGGGAGTGCACCGTGATAACAAACTGGACTGGTCAGTCAACACCGATGCCCTCGACAAAAAAGGACAGAGCAGACTCTTTTTCCTCAGAAGGCTCAGATCCTTCAATGTGCGCAATGACATGCTGTACCTATTTTACTATACTGTGGCTGCAAGTGGCATTTTCTACGCTGTTGTCTGCTGGGGCAACAACATCAGCGCAAAAAACAGCAAGAAGTTGGTCAAGCTGGTAAAACGAGCTAGCTCAGTGCTGGAGGGGAGAGTGGACTCTGGGGGGGGGGGGGGGGATGTGCTTGATTGGCATATAAGGAGCAAGTTTCAGGCCATCCTCAACAGCTCCGGGCACCCCCTCCATGAAATTCTGGAGGGTCAAAAGAGCACACGGATCAACAACCGGCTCCTCTCCCTACACTGTAGAACAGAGTGGTTCAGGAGATCCTTCACCCCTGCAGCCATTAGATTGTATAATACTGACCGCTTGGCTGTATGGGGATGCTTTGCATTTTTAATAGTTAATTATTGGGTTTTTTTTAAATATTCAGGCTTTCAGGTATTGTCCATATTGTATTTTATGTTTTTTTTTGTCTGCTTTCGTTCTGAATTTGCTGGTTGTTGGCTCTTGGACATCTGAATTTTCCTGAGGGGATCAATAAAGTATTTATAATAATATAATAATTATAATGCAGGGAGCAGGGGATGTGCGCGAACGTACTAACGGCCTCGCAACCTGAGAGGCAGAAGCAGGGGTTCTTGTAAACCCAGGTAGTTCAGTAATACAGCACAAAACAGGCCATTGGCCCCACCCGTCTCTACTGACCAAGATGCCCATCTAAGCTCGTTTGCCTGCATTTGGCCCTTATTTCTCTTACATTTCCTATCTGTGTACCAGTTCAAATATCTTTTAAATGTTGTTATAGTACCTGCTTCGGCTATTTCCTATGGCAGTTCCTCCTCAGATTCCTATTAAATCTTTCCCCTCTCACTTTTGACCCATGTCCTCCAATTCTTTATTTTCCCACCCTGGGAAAAAGACTCTGCATGCACCTTATCTATTCTCCCTGTAAAATCACCTCTCGACTTCCTGTGCTCCAAGTTCTAGCCCACCCAACCTTACCCTATCACTTAGTCCTGCAAAGTCAGGTAACACACTTGTAAATCTTCTCTGCACTCATTTTAGCTTCCTATAGCAGGGTGACCCAAACTGAACATAATACACCAACTGCAGACTCACAAATGTCTTGTACAGCTGTAACACAACATAAGATAGACACACAAAGCTGGTGTAACTCAGCGGGACAGGCAGCATCTCTGGAGAGAAGGACTGCATGACGTTTCTGGTCGAGACCCTTCTTCAGTCTATCTTCAGTTTAAACCATCATCTGCAGTTCCTTCCTGCACCCGTAACATAACATCCCAACTTTTACATTCAGTCCCCTGACATGTTTCAGTCTCCCTTGATATCCAGCAATCTGTTTTCTGTGAGAGATTTCTTTCCTGAATGCTGATCCCTTATTTTGACAACGAGGCTGAAGGTTCTGCTTTCCTTGTGCAGAGATCAGGGAGGCTCCCCTGCAATTGGGGCATGCCACACTCTCATGTGCGGGTTATCAGTTCCCACCCACAAATACCTCTCCGCCCTTTCAGTACATCAGGAAGAATTTTGTCTGCAGGGATCGGTGCTGGGACTTCTGTTGGTGGTGATATATGTATAAATGACTTGGACGTAAATGTAGATGGGATGGTTAATAACTTTGCTGGTGACATAAATTTTGTGGAGATACGCATAATGAAGAATTTTGTCAAAGGATCAGCAAGATATAGATGGGATTAATAGAGTTTGTGTCATACAGAATGGAAACAGACCCCTTGGCTCAACTCAGCAGGATGGAAACAGGCACTTTGGCCCTAGATGGCCAAAATGCCCATTGAAGCTCTCTTCCATCTTGCTTCTCACCCATCTCCACCACCGTCACAATCAGTCTCCTATCTCCTATCCATTTTCTCCAGGGATGGCGCCTGACACGCTGAGTTACTCCTGTATTTTGTAGGTAGACACTAAAATAGCTAATACCCATTAATGCAGGCTTCATTCTGGTGAACCTCTGCACCATATCTAAAGCATCCATGTCCTTCCTGTAATGTATTGACTGCAACTATACACAATATTCAGACTGAAGAAGGGTCTCGACCCGAAACATCACCCATTCCTTCTCTCCAGAGATGCTGCCTGTCCCGCTGAGTTACTCCAGCATTTTGTGTCTACCTTCGATTTAAACCAGCATCTGCAGTTCTTTCCTACCAGCATTTTGTATCTCTCTCTCTTTGCCCCATCTAAGCTGGTCCAATTTGCTCTTGTTTGACACACATCCCACCAAGCCTTTGCTGTTGATGTAGCTGACCAAGTGTCTTTTACATGTTATTCTACATGCCTCACTTCAGACAAGTGTGAGATATTGCTCTTTGGGAGGGAAAGTGAACAGTAAATGGCAGGAGCATTGATGTTCAGTTAGTCCCTGGTCCAAGTGTGAGGCTGAATGGCCTGCACTGCTCTATGTTGTATGAAACATGCAAGCAGTGGAGTGGATGCAGGGTGGGTGTTACCCTGGGCTGGTGTTGTAGAACACCCGTGCCCTCTTATCTTAGCCTCCCCATCCTGGGAAAAAGATCGTGATTATATACTCTATTCATGCCCCTCATGATTTTATAAACCTTTGTAAGATTACTTGTGGGCCCACTGAGCTCCAGTGAGAACCATCCCAGCCTGTCCAATCTCTGCTTGCAACTACAGCCCTCCATTCCAGGCCACAACCAGGCTGGTGAATCTCTGCTGCACTCTGCCTAATGGCACCACATCCTTTCCATGGTGTGTCTCGACCCGAAATGTCACCTATCCATGTTCTCCACACATGCTGCCTGACCTGCTGAGATACTCCAGCACTTTGTGTCTTCTTGTAAAAGTCTTTTGACAGAACAAGGTGTTGGGTATGAAAGGACTGGACTACATACGGTTTCCTTCCTTCTCTCATTGCAACTCACCAGCATTTATAAATTTACCATTGCGACCATCGAGGAGAATCTCCCGTAATCCTCAGTAATTACATCTTGTTTGCATTGCAGAGTGAGAACTCAGTAATACAGGTAGATTAAAGCCAAATGGTGGCCAAGGAGAGGCATGATCCCCTTAAGCATCAGTCTGAAGAAGGGTCATGAGCTGAAACGTCACCTATCCATGCTCTCCAGGGAGGCTGTCTGCATGGCCATCTTTGTGCAGAGCCACAAGAGATGGGGAGATAAGTTTTACACTGAGAGTGGTAAATGTCTGGAACTTGCTGCCAGTAGAAGTGGTGGAAACAGACATGGTAGCAGTCATTTAGACAGGCACACACACAGACACATCATGTGCAGATTGCTTAGCGTGATATAATGGGTAGCACAAATACTGTGGGCCGAAGGGTCTGCGCTTGTGTTGTGCTGTTCTTCGTTCTCATGAAAGAAACAGTCTCTATATTTGGATGTTAGACCCTTTATCAGAAAAACAAGAGAGACAGGATCAGCAGAGGCTGCAAATGAAGGAATCTTTAGCAGTAAAAACAAAGTGTTGGAGTAACTCAGCGGGTTAGGCAGCATCTACAATACAATACCGTTTATTGTCATTTGAACCTCATTGAGCAGCCGCCACCACAGCTCCTAACTTGGCCAGCTCCACGACGGTGGCTCCGCGACTGGAGCCCAGGGCCGGTTGGAGGCCGCTTCACGGTGCTAGGCCCCAACGACAACAGAGACCCGACAGAGGAAAGGTCGGGTCCTCTGTACAGGGAAAAGATTTAAAAAGTATTGGACAGGTACCTTGTGCGGTGCGTTGCTGGAACGGCACCATGTCTGGCTCTGTTGAACAGCAGGCCAGCAGCAGGGCAAAGTCTGGATGTAATAGTCAATTGCCAGGGCTGCAGGCAGGAGATTCTGTGGCCACAAGCCAGTCTCCAGAATGCTGTGTTGCCGCCTCTGTGCAGGGTCAAGGATGGTTAAGAACAGACACTGCATATTCTGGTTGGGGACCACAGGTCATGGTTCATATTGGCAGCAATGACGTAGGTAGGAAGAAGGAGAATATAGGTTAGGCAGTAGGTTGAAAACCAGACACAGAGTGCTAGAGTAAAGGGTCCCAACCCTAAATGTCACCGATCCATGTTCACCAGAGATGCTGCCTGACCCGCTGAGTTACGCAAGCACTTTGTGTCATTTATGTAAACCAACAACTGCAGTTCCTTGTTTCTAGGTTGAAAAACAGGTTCTCCAGGGTTGTAATCTCGTGCCAGCAGCTAGTGAGACGAATGAAATGATAGTGCAGTTCAATACGTGGCTAAGGAGCTGGTGCAGGAGGCAGGCTGCTGATACATGGATCATTGGGCTCTCCTCCAGAGCAGGCTGGACCTGTACAAGTTGCTCCTGAGCTGGAGGGGAACATTCTTGCATGGAGATTTACTTATGCTACTGGAGAGGGTTTAAATAGGAATGGCATGGGGTAGGAAGCAGAGCAGCAGGTGATATGTGACAAGTACAGAGACTTGTTTGTGAGAGGGATGGGACTGGCAGCTCAATGTACCAGTGTTTTGTTGTTTCCCACGTGAATGTCACCGCACTCAGAGGACATAGTAGAGGGTTCATCTATTGAGGCAATAAAATAAGGGTAGGGCACAAAATAAAGGTGTGAAATGGTGCACTTTGGGTGGTCAAATGTAAACGGAATGTACACAGTTAATGGCAGGGCTCTTGCCAGCATGAATGCTCCCGGGAGCCAAGTTAATCTCTCCCTGAAAGAAGCAGCATAATTAGGTAGAGTGGTAAAGAAAAGGACACAAAATGCTGGAGTGACTCTGCAGGTCAGGTAGTACCTCTGGAGAACATGGATAGATTACATTTTGGGTCAAAGCGTCGTCGGTCGGGGACTTTGGATAGGCTGTGTTTGGAGTATATGGCCTGTCCATTTCCCTCCATGCTTACTGCCCCTTTACCCAGCATTGCAGCATCTGTGGTCATTTAGAAACGGAGCTGTCTGCTTTCTGGTTGAGTACAGTCCACGTCTAACTTGCTGAGAGCTGCTGAATCCAGCCCTTCGTGCTGTAGCCCGCCCTGTGGCTGCAGAGACTGCTCCTATCTGGGGATTTAGTTGGGATTAGGGTTGTGCCAAGTGACATTGGCTCAGTGCAGCTTCATGCAGACTACGCTGTTTCAGTATTAAATCTGTAACATGTGTTCTTTGTCAGAAGTGCACTGATTGTTCGAGGAAGGGGTGGTGCCACATTTAATCTTGCAATGACTGTTTAAATATTAGGTTTTGGGTTTCGGCTGCGGTGTGTTTGATCAGTGAGAGTTGTTTAGCACACAGCACTCCTGTACACTTTGTACCTCCCTGTTCAACCTCCTGATTGTTGACCATGGTTTTCTGCTGTATCCTGATACGCTTTTGATTGTCTAACGATCACAAGGTGAAAAACTGCAGATAATGAAGGACAAAAATTAAGGACTGGGATTACTAAGCAGATCAGGTAGCAGCTGTGGAGATAGAAATAGAGAGAAACGGGCCCTTCGGCCCACCTTGTCCATGCCAACCAAATTGTAATTCTGGCCTAGTACTTTTACCCATTGCCCTCTAAACCTTTCCTATCCACATATCTCTGTCCAAATGTCGAACAGACTCACCAGTTCAGGTGACTGCTGAGATCATGCAGGATTTCAAAACTGGGGTGAGCATTTTTAAATGGAAATGGTTTGATCAGGACCTTGTCCGAGCCAGGGAGCACAGTGGTAATGGGTTAATGCGATGACGGCTGAGGACTAGGGCAGCAGGCATTTGTGCGGCCTTAAGACTACAAAAAAACAGAATAAGCCCTCACTCAGCCCCATGCGTCTGCTCAATGGATCATGGCTGATCTACCATACCTCTCATGCTTGACTCCCTTGACATCCAAATATCTATTGCCCTGAGTATCCTCAACCCTTGTGCAAAAAATTTCAAAGATTGTTGTGTACAAAGGAACTGCAGATGCTGGTTTAAACTGAAGATAGACACAAAAAGCTGGAGTAACTCAGCGTGACAGACAGCATCTCAGAGAGAGAAAGAATGAGTGATGTTTCGGGTCATGACCCTTCAGACTAAGAGTCAGGGGAAAGGGAAATGAGTGACAAAGACGGTGATATAGACCAAATGCAACCAAGTAAAGGGCCTGTCCCACCAGCATGTAACTCCATGCGATGAGCGCGACCTAACGTGGTCGCTTGAGCCGTCTGCCGTCGCGGCGCCGGTCCCACTTCGATCGCCGGAGCCGTGCGGAATTGCGCGGAGTTCGTCCCGACATTGCGCGGGGCTCAGAAAAACTGACTATGTTCGAAAATTCCCCATGGCAACGGCTTGTCGGCTCACAGTCGCCTCGACGCATTACACACCGCCTCGACGTCGTGCCTCCGTGAACCTATCTGTAGGTGCCTCCGTGACCCTCTATGTGTGTGGCTCCGTGGCCCTCTGTGTGTGTGTGCCTCTGTGCCCCTCTCTGTCCTGGCGAACTTACCTTAAGACTTCGCTCCAAGTTTGCCTCACTTTGCGCCGCGTTGCGCCACTCACCCGACCTCCGCGCGGCCCTCGCTGCCGGTTTGGTCGCGCTTGCCGCATGCAGGCGCATGCTGGTGGGAACGGCCCTGTACAGGGGATCACCCGACCTCCGCGCGGCCCCCGCTTCTAGTTTGATCGCGCTCATCGCATAGAGTCGGATGCTGGTAGGACAGGCCTTTAAGGATGATAAAGGAAACAGGCCTTTGTTAGCTGTGAGCTAGGTGAGAATGAGCTACAGACAATGCTCAAGAAGACGCCTTTGAAGCGAGTACGTTTAGGCAGCTTTTCCTATACATCTTATCTGAGATCAGCCTGAACACACCAGAGTTCTCTAAAACTAGTCCAGTCCAACAGAGCAGCATGGGCAGAAATCTAAAAGTTTATTAAGATTAAATGAACATCACAAGTAATATAATGTGAAGCATTCCAATTAATATAATAGCAACCGTCATAGGAATCTGCAGGTGGTTCTGCTGTAATGTAATAGTTACCTTCCAAAGAAATGTCGTGTTGTAGAGGTTCACGTTATAAAGACAATTGTGTGAAAGGGAGTCGGGGCTAGAGTTTCACACTTGCAGTAACAAAGTAACTTTTTGGCACGATTGTCAAAGGAGGGTTCTTTTAAATAGCAGTAAGTTTGTTTTTGTTACTGCAAGGTAAAAGTAAAAATAATACCACAGGATATTGCATTATTTAATATAGTTGTACGTGTCCACAGAAGTGATTGCTTGCTGTCAAAACGGCGATTGTATTCTTCAGACAGTGGTGTCCGATTACTGCAAGAAGGTCACATGGCCCATATCGCTACAAACCTGCCCTAACACATGTACCTGTCTAACTGTTTCTTAAATGTTGGGATGGTCCCTGCCTCAACAACCTCCTCTGGCAGTTTGTTCCACACACCGACCACCATTTGTGTGAAAAAGGCACCCCTTAGATTCCTATTAAATCATTTCACCTTGAACCTATGTGACTGTGCATCAACCAGATCTATTCTTCTCATGATCTTAAACACCTCAAAAAAAAATCACCCCTCATCCTCCTGCGCTATAAGGAATAGAATCCCAGCCTACTCAACCTCTCCCTATAGATCAGACCCTCTATCCCTGGCAACATCCTCGTATATCTTTTCTGAACCCTTTCCACCTTGACAAATCTTTCCTATAACTAATGGGACCCAGAATTGAACACAATACTCTAATTGTGGCCTCACCATCATCTTATACAACTGTAACATTACCCAACTTCTATACTCAATACTCTGACTGATGAAGGCCAAAGTGCCAAAAGCCTTTTTGACCACCCTATCTACCTGCGACTCCACCTTCAAGGAACCATGCACCTGTACTCCTAGATCCCTCTGCTCTACGACACTACCCAGAGGCCTACCATTTATTGTGCAGGTCCTGCCACAGAAGGTAGTTGAGGCCAGTTCATTGGCTATATTTAAGAGGGCGTTAGATGTGGCACTTGTGGCTAAAGGGATCAGGGGGTATGGAGAGAAGGCAGGTACGGGATACTGAGTTGGATGATCAGCCATGATCACATTGAATGGCGGTGCAGGCTCGAAGGGCCGAATGGCCTACTCCTGCACCTATTTTCTATGTTTCTATGTTCAACTTCCCAAAATGCAACACCTCACACTTCTCTGCATTAAATTCCATCAACCATTCCTCAGGCCACCTGGCCATTTAAAAAGCATATAAAATTATGAGACATAGGGTGGACAGTCAGCACCATTTTCCTAGGGTGGAAATGCCAAAGACTAGAGGGTAAAGCTTGAAGGTGAGAGGAAAAAGTTTAAAGGATGTGTTCGGGGAAGATTTTTTTCCACAGACTGAGGTGAGAAAAAACGTTTTCACCCAGAGAGTTGTGAATTTGTGGAATTCTCTGCCACAGAGGTCAGTGGAGGCCAAATCACTGGATGGATTTAAGAGAGAGTTAGATAGAGCTCTAGGAGCTAGTGGAATCAAGGGATATGGGGAGAAGGCAGGCACGGGTTATTGATTAGCGGTGCTGGCTCGAAGGGCCAAATGGCCTCCTCCTGCACCCATTTTCTATGTTTCTAGAAGAAGACTTCCATCCATTGCTAGGTGGTTGCAGATACAATAGTGGCATTTGAGGCATTCGGACAGGAACGCGGGTATGCTTGGAATGGAGGGATATCGATCACGTGCAGGCAGAGGAGATTAGTTTAACTTGGCATCATGTTCAGCATAGACATTGTGGGCCTGCTCTGTGCTGTACTATTCTATAATCCAAGTCATAGGACAGAAGCTCTCTGTTCAAAGCAGAAAATAAGTTGTGCCCACTCGTTTGTGTAAAATGTCTGTGGCTAATGGGCAGTGTTTAAAAATTCCACAGTGCTGCATGGAATGTCAGGGTAGACATGTTGGTCCATTTTAAATCAGTGATGTTTCATCATGTGTTCAGCGCATCACCAAACCTCTGAGTAAAGATATTTCAGCACCGGTTCAGGCAGCATCTGTGGAGGCCATGGGATGGTCGATGTTTTGGGTTGCTCCTTGCACGAGCAAGACCAGTGGGTAGAAATGAGGGAGAGAGTTGTGACAGCGGCTGGTAACTCAAGCAAGGGAGGAGATTATGGGCAGATGGGACTAGGTGAGAGTCAGAGAGTCATACAACACTGAAATTGGCCATTCAGCCCAACTCATCTATGCAGACCAAGATATCCTATCCAAGCTAGTCCTATTTGCCTGTGCCTGGCTCTCCAAAACTCTGAAGAAGTCTCGACCCTTCGATGGTCCAAGTGAATTTGAGTGCAGGATGGAAATTGGTCATAAGGGAAATTGAGTCACCCTTATCCAGGAGCATTACTACAAGCCCAACTACCCATTTCACACGGTGGTCTAGTGTTGACATAGGGATGAGACGCATGGAAATTAGGACACTTATTACCATAACATGCAAAACTTAATCAAAGTTTGAAACCAGAAAAAAAACATGACATGACACCTCTTCCTCATGGATGCTCCCTCTCTCACTATGCCCCACCCTTGTCCCCCCCACTCTCTCTGCCCCCACAATTGTTCCCCCCTCTCTCTGCCCCACCCTTGTTCTCCCCTCCCTCTCCGCCCCACCCTTGTTCTCCCCTCTCTCACTGCCCCACCCATGTTCTCTCTCGCTCTCGCTCTCTCTCTCTGTTTTCAAACCCTTGGGCATTCTTCTCTCCTCTGTCTGCATACTGTGTTCTGTGTGGGGTTGTGGTAGGAATGTTGTTGCCACACCATTGTGTGCAGTGTTATCCTGTCCAGGCTTCAGTTTTGCATGCTAATGTATTATCTGTTCAAATTTGCCTGTGACTCATCGATGTGTAAATGCAAAGGTTGTGTTGTGAAATTGGTGCAGAAGATGTTGCGGAGTCTTTTACTATGAGTGATTAGCTGCACAGCTTCAGACCAGTACCTGAACCCATAGAGTAAGACATGGACCTTGCTGCTTTCAAGGTAGCAACACAAACTCCTTCATCCCTGGCCATGTCTTTGGGTTGTTGAAGCACAAGTGGCACCTTACAGCCCACCTCATCCATGCCTATTTACCCTAATCCCAGTTTCCCCACATCAGGGTTTCCTATCCACGTACCTGTCCAAATGTATTTTAAATTTTGTTATAGTTCCTACCTGAACTACCTCCTCTGGCCACTCGATCCATACACTCACTACTCTCTGAGTGAAAGAATTGCCCCTCAGGTTCCTGTTAAATCTTCCCCTCTCACCTTAAACCTATGTCCCAGCCAGCCCAACCTCTCCCTTCTACTCACTCCCCTTGTGTCCTAGTAGCATCTTTGTAAGTATTTGATGCATTTGTGATCTTAGAGGTGTAGAAAATCATGTGGGGAATAGATAGGGCGAATGCATATTTTCCCAGGGGAGGGGAATCAAGAACCAGAGGACATAGATTTAAGGTTTGAGGAAAAAGATTTAATGGGAACCTGAGGGACATATCTTCCTGGAAGTAGTGGATGCATGGAACCAGCTGCCAGAGGAGGTGGTTGAGGCAGGTACAATAACAGCATTTTTAAGACATTTGGACGGGCACACGGATAGGAAAGGTTGAAAGGAAAATGCTCCAAATTCAGACAAATGGGACTAGTTGGTGGCATGGATGAGTTGAAGGGTCTGGTTTCTTTGCTACAAGACTCTGTGACTGACAGACAATAGGGGCAGGAGTAGGCCATTCGAACCTTCAAGCCAGCATCGCCATTCAATGTGATATGGCTGATCATCCCCAATCAGTACCCCGTTCCTGCCTTCTCCCCATATCCCCTGACTCCGCTATCTTTAAGAGCCCTATGTAGCTCTCTCTTGAAAGTATCCAGGGAACCAGCCTCCACTGCCCTCTGAGGCAGAGAATTCACACTCACAACTCTCTGGGTTAAAAAGTGTTTCCTCTTTTCTGTTCTTAATGGCTTAGCCCATATTCTTAAACTATGGCCCCTGGTTTTGAATCCCCCCAACATCGGGAACATGTTTCTTACCTCTAGCGTGTCCAAACCCTTAATAATCTTATATGTTTTAATAAGATATCCTCTCATCCTTCTAAACTCCAGAGTATACAAGCCCAGCCGCTCCATTATCACAGCATATGACAGTCCCGCCATCCCAGGAATTATCTTGTAAACCTACGATGCACTCCCTCAATAGCAATAATGTCCTTCCTCAAATTAGGGGACCAAAACTGCACACAATACTCCAGGTGTGGTCTCACTAGGGCCCTATGCAACTGTAGAAGGACCTCTTTGCTCCTATACTCAACTCCTCTTGTTATGAAGGTCAGCCAACATGCCATTCACTTTCTTCATTGCCTGCTGTACCTGCATGCATACTTTCATTGACCGATGAACAAGGGCCCCCAGATCCTGTTGTACTTCCCCTTTTTCCAACTTGACACCATTTAGATAATAATCTGCCTTCCTGGTTTTGCTACCAAACTGGATAACCTCACATTTATCCACAGTAAACTGCGTCTGCCATGCATCTGCCCATTCACCCAACCTGTCCAAGTCACCCTGCATTCTCATAGCATCCTCCTCACAGTTCACACTGCCACCCAGCTTTGTGTCATCTGCAAATTTGTTAATGTTACTTTGAATCCCATTATCTAAATCATTGATGTATATTGTAAATAGCTGCGGTCCCAGCACCGAGCCTTGCGGTACCCCACTAGTCACTGCCTGCCATTCTGAAAGGGACCCGTTAATCCCAACTCTTTGTTTCATGTCTGCCAACCAATTTTCTATTCATGTCAGCACTCTACCCCCAATACCATGTGCCCTAATTTTGCCCACTAGTCTCCTATGTGGGACCTTATCAAATGCTTTCTGAAAGTCCAGGTACACTACATCCATTGGCTCTCCCTTGCCATTTTCCTAGTTGCATCCTCAAAACATTCGAGAAGGTTTTTTTTTGGTTTTTTTAAATTTCTTTTTATTAGAAGTAATGTACATTACAGTAGTACAAGCCAAAAATAACATAATACATTTCATGTACCACTTCTTGTTTTAAACTTTAATAATAGGAAAGTAACAGAAAAAAGAAGAAGAAAATAGAGAAAGTTAGATAAGATAGTAAGTGCGTGAAAAGGAAGAGCCCGTAGAGACGTAGAACGCGAGAAAGAATAAAAAATAAAATTTAAAAAGGGAAAGAGAAAAATAGAAAAAAGAAAATATAAGAAAATAAGATAAGATAAAAGGGATGTACCTACTTCATATCTTTACACACCCCTCACCAGGTCCTGAAACAATTTATTTTCAAAGTTGTGTTGCACCCTATGCTTGTAATAAGTCAATAAATGGAGACCAAATCTTTTGGAATTGGTCTGATTTGCCTGCTAGGACAAATCTCATATCTTCGAGGTGTAACATTTCTGACATATTTGAAATCCACACTTTTACCATTGGTGTGGGAGCGTTTTTCCAGAATTTAAGTATGAGTTTTTTTGCCATAATTAAGGAACCTCATTTGGAACGAAATCAGCTCAAAGCCGACTTCCATTGTTCCAAAAATAATCAATTCTGCGTTCGGTTTCAATTTTATTTTAAATAAAATCTGTAAAAATTTGAAAGATTTCATTCCAAAATTTTTGGATTCTTATGCAAAAAACAAAGGAATGTGCTTCTTGAGATAGACATTTATCACAAATGGGGGAAACATTTGGAAAGATTTTACTTATTTTAGTTTTTGAATAATATAATCTGTGTAGGATTTTGAATTGGATTAGAATATGTCTTACATTGATCAAGCATTTATGCACATATAGCAAGTGTTTATCCCAACTCTCTTTCAAGATTTTTATAGCTAGTTCTTGTTCCCAATCTCTTCTAATTCTATCAGATGATGGTATTTCTATATTTAGGATGATATTATACAAGGACGATATTAAATTAGTTGAGTCCGCCTTTCTATTCATAGCTTCGTCTAATAGGTCTGGAGTCAAATTTTGGTATTCTTGTGTATATTTTTTCAAATAATCACGGATTTGAAAATATTTAAAATATTGATTACTTCTCAGATTGTATTTAAGTTGTAGTTGTTGGAATAATAAAAAAATTCATTTTCATACATGTCTCCAAACGTTTTAATTCCTATTCTTTCCCAATGTGTAAATGATTTATCAATAGTGGATGGTTTAAGCGACGTATTATTAACTATGGGAGAGAGAAGCGATAGATTTCTTAATTTAAGGGTTAATTTTATTTGTTTCCAAATTCTAATAGTACTATGAATAATTGGATTTTTACTGTATATTGTATTCAGTTTTATTGGTGAGAGAAAGATTGCTCCTATATTAAAGTCCAAAAGAGTTTATTGTCATGTGTCCCTGACAGGACAATGAAAATCTTTCTTTGCATAGCACAACAGAACATAGAAAGCATTGACTACAATTCTATACATAAATACACCCATGACTTAATAAATTAATAAAGTGCAAATAACAGATGGAGGGATATTAATGTTCAGAGTCAGGTTTAATAGCCTGATGGCTGTGGGGATGTAGCTATTCCTGAACCGGGTTGTTGCAGTCTTCAGGCTCCTGTGCCTTCTACCCGAAGGTAGCAGGGAGAAGAGTGTGTGGCTAGGGTGGTGTGGGTCCTTGATGATGCTGCCAGCCTTTTTGAGGCAGCGACTGTGATAAATCCCCTTGATGGAAGGAAGGTCAGAGCCGATGATGGACTGGGCAGTGTTTACTACTTTTTGGAGTCTTTTCCTCTCCAGGGCGCTCAAGTTGCCGAACCAAGCCACGATGCAACCAGTCAGCAAGCTCTCTACTGTACACCTGTAGAAGTTAGAGAGAGTCCTCCTTGACAGACCAACTCTCCGTAATCTTCTCAGGAAGTAGAGGCGCTGATGAGCTTTCTTAATAATTGCATCTGTGTTCTCGGACCAGGAAAGATCTTCACAGATGTGCACGCCCAGGAATTTGAAGCTCTTGACCCTTTCAACCATCGACCCGTTGATGTAAACAGGACTGTGGGTCCCCATCCTACTCTTTCCAAAGTCCACAATCAGTTCCTTGGTTTTGCTGGTGTTGAGGGCCAGGTTGTTGTGCTGGCACCATATGGACAGTCGCTCGATCTCTCTTCTATACTCGGACTCATCCCCATCAGTGATACGTCCCACAACAGTTGTATAGGGTCTTGGTGAGGCCACACCTGCAGTATTGCGTACAGTTCTGGTCTCAAAATCTGAGGAAGGACATTATTGCCATAAAGGGAGTGCAGAGAAGGTTCACCAGACTGATTCCTGGGATGTCAGGACTGTCTTATGAACAAAGACTGCATAGACTCGGTTTATACTCTCTAGAATTTAGGAGATTAAGAGGGGATCTTATAGAAACTTACAAAATTCTTAAGGGGTTGGACAGGCTAGATGCAGGAAGATTGTTCCCGATGTTGGGGAGGTCCAGGACAAGGGGTCACAGCTTAAGGATAAGGGGGAAATCCTTTAGGACCGAGATGAGAAGGAATTTTTTCACACACAGAGTGGTGGGTCTCTGGAACTCTCTGCCACAGAGGGTAGTTGAGGCCAGTTAATTGGCTATATTCAAGAGGGAGTTAGATGTGGCCCTTGTGGCTAAGGGGATCAGAGGGTATGGAGAGAAGGCAGGTACGGGATACTGAGTTGGATGATCAGCCATGATCATATTGAATGGCTGTGCAGGCTCGAAGGGCCGAATGGCCTACTCCTGCACCTAATTTCTATGTATCTATGTAACAGTGGTGTCGTCAGCGAACTTGATGATGGAGTTCGCGCTATGACCGGCTGCGCAGTCATGAGTATAGAGTGAGTACAGCAGGGGGCTGAGCACACAGCCCTGAGGTGCTCCCGTGCTGATTGTTATCAAGTCTGACACATTTCCACCAATACGAACAGACTGTGGTCTGTGGATGAGGAAGTCGAGGATCCAATTGCAGAGGGATGCGCAAAGACCCAGTTCTGCGAGTTTGGTAACCAGCTTGGAGGGGATGATTGTGTTAAATGCCGAGCTGTAGTCAATAAGTAGCAGCCTGACATATGAGTTTTTGTTGTCCAAGTGGTCCAGAGCGGAGTGGAGGGCCAGCGAGATCGCGTCCACCGTTGATCTGTTGTAAGGGGGTAAGCGAACTGCAGTGGGTCCAGGTTTTTGTCGAGGTAGGAGTTGATTTGCGCCATGATCAACCTCTCGAAGCACTTCATCACCACAGGCGTTACTGCCACAGGTCGATAGTCATTGAGGCACGTCACCTTGCTCTTCTTGGGCACCGGTATTATTGATGCCCTTTTGAAGCAGGTGGGAACCTCAGACCTCAGTGACAGGTTGAAAATGTCCGTAAAAACTCCAGCCAGTTGGTCCGCACAGGATTTTAGGACACGACCAGGTATGCCATCAGGTCCAGACGCTTTTCGAGGGTTCACCCCTCTGAAGGATTTCCTGACGTTGTCCTGACGTTAAAAGGGGAACAATCCTCTCTCTCTATTACTATCCAATCCACCCGTTGGGCAGAATTGTCCAACTGGTGAATTACATTTTTGACATTTGTTGCCCAATAATAATACAAAAAATTAGGGAGTGTTAATCCACCAAATTCTTTAGGTTTCCACAAATGTCTTCTTTGAATTCTATGGGATTTGTAGTCCCATATAAAATTTGTGATATCAGAATCCAGTTTTTAAAAAAACTTTTTATAGCATTTATTCGGCCTATTAAAGACATCGTAAGAGTTTTCCAAAATTTAATCAGGGCGTTTAATTTAGTAAGAAGGGGCATATAATTTGCATTAAATAAAGATTTATATTTTCTGGTGATTTCGATTCCCAAGTATTTAACTTTTTCTGCAGCTATTTTAAAAGGGAATTTTAACAGGTGTGTCGAGTCTTGAGGTTTTATCGTCATAATTTCACTTTTATTACAATTTATTCTGTATCCTGAAAAGGATCCAAATTCCTCTATTAGATTTAATATATTTGGTACACTGTTTTGCGATTTTGTAATATACAGTAGTATATCATCTGCGTATAATGATATTTTGTTATTTGAGTATTTTGTATTATAACCATGGATATTCGGATGTGTTCTAATGCTTTCAGCTAGGGGTTCTATTACAAGAGGAAATAGCAGAGCATCCCTGTCTATTGCCCCTGGATAATTGAAATTTCAGAGACAACATGTTATTAGTCAATATTCTAGCAGTTGGCCTGTCATATAATAGTTTTACCCATGAGATAAAATTCTCTCGCATTTGAAATGTTTGCAATAGTTTAACGAGGTAATCCCAACCCACTTGATCGAATGCTTTTTCTGCATCCAATGAAATAATTGATAAGTCTTGTTCTTCAGTTTTATATGAATGCATTATATTAAACAGACGTCTCAAATTATTGCATGAGTATCTCTTGGGTATAAACACCGTTTGATCCGCATTTATTAATTTGCTAACATATTTACTTAATCTTCTTGCTAAAGCTTTCGCTAATATTTTTTGATCTGTATTTAACAGTGCAATGCCACTGTATGAGCCAGGGTCTTCTAAATCTTTATCTTTTTTAGGTATAAGTGTAATAGTTGATTCCGCTAATGTTTCTGGTAATGTTTGTTCTTTGAAAGCATATGTATACATTTTATGTAAACGTGGTGAAGTTATCTCATAAAATCTTTTATGAAATTCATTACTAAATCCATCCGGTCCTGGTGTTTTGCCATTCTTCAGTGAGTTTATTGTTTCTTCTATTTCCTTAATTGAGACCTGAGCTCCTAATTCCTCTTGTTCGAGCAGATTACGTTTTGGGAGATTACAATTATCCAAAAACGTTTTAGATGTATATATATTTTGATAAAATTGAGCAAATCTTTTATTGATATCATTAGGTAATGTTAACAATTCACCTTTATCTGATTTAATCTTTAAAAGTGTATGACCCTTTTCCCGTTTTTTCAGTTGACGTGCCAAAAATTTATGAGGTTTATTACCAAATTCAAAATGTTCCTGTTTTGTAATTTGAAATATTCTTATAACTTTTGCAGATATTCTGTTTAATTTAAATTTCAATATTGTTATTTTATTATGTTTATCTATAGTTGGCTCTTTAGCATTATCTCGGTCCAATTGTCTAATTCGTTCTTCTAACTGCATTTGTTAATTCTTGTTCATTTTATTTTGAAAAGGTTGATATGAAATTATAGATCCTCTGATAAATGCCTTAAAACATTCCCATAGTAAAGCAGGTGAAATATCTGGGGTGTTGTTGGTCAAAAAAAAAGTTCCATCTGTTGTTTTAGATATATAGCACCTTGTGGATCATTTAGGATTTGAGGATTAAACCTACAAAATGATTTTTTATTAGGCATTCCTTCTAGTTTTTAAAAAAAAGTTAACGGGGAGTGATCAGAGATGATGCTGTTACGAAATTTTGGGTTCATTTTGTAAGGAATTAATTTTGTGTCCACTAAAAAGTAATCGATACGTGAATAAGTTTTGTGTACCGTTGAGTAAAACAAGTATTCCCTTCCAGCTGGGTTAGCGATCCTCCAAGCATCTGTTATATTTGTGTTTTTTATGTATGTATTTAGGAGTTCACTAGTTTTAGATTTTATGTTACACCTCTTTTGTTGTGCAGATTTATCCAGGTAACGATCTAAAACGCAATTGAAGTCTCCCCCAATTATCACATTTTGATAACTAAACTCTGAAATTATATTCCGGATTTTATTTTAAAAATTGGGGGTTATCAAAATTAGGCGCATAAATATTTACCATGGTGATTGGGGTAGAGTGGATCTCTCCGGTAACTATGAGATAGCTCTCCTCTTTATCTGTTATGATAGTCTTTGATTTAAATGGTATACCTTTACGAATAATAATTGCCGTACCTCTAGATTTAGAGATATATGAAGACTGATATGTTTGACCTATCCAATTTGCCTTCAATCTAGTCTGAGCTTGCAGTTTCAGGTGTGTTTCTTGTAAGAAAATTATGTCTGAATTAAGTGAATTCAATTGTGCGAAAATCTTACCCCTTTTAATTGGTTCGTTAGCACCCCTTATGTTTCAACTGCAAAATATGATTCCTCCAAATTTCTTTTGTTTATCGTCTTGCTTTTTAAATTACTTTGATACCTTTAAGTCATATGGTGCAACAAAATACCTCAGGACTCTGGATGATGGGGGAGCATATGCAGCTATTAAGTTCTGTTGATACATCCCTTTTAAAATTGTCCTTAAGCAAAAAGACAAAAAAGTGTGAAATAATGTGACACCATTTTTTTTTAAAGTGGTATTACAGTGTCTAAAAATGACGACACTGTAACAAAATGGCCACCTAATGGTGGTAGTTACAAATTTATTGACTTCACGGTAATACATTTAGCTCCGCTCCCTTGACAAACCTTGCAAAAGGAGGGGCCAATTCAAAACCAAATTATATATAACAAAATTACAATATATATATATATCTAATTAAGTCTTATCTGATTAAATCTTCAGATTATCTACCATTTACTTATGCTAACAGTTTTTACGTTTGCTTCTCATTCAAGAAGGTTGGTCGAGCATGAGTTCCCCTTCATAAATCCATTCTGACTCGAACTGATCCTGTTACTGCTATCCCAATGTGCCGCTATTTCATCTTCTATAATTGACTCCAGCATCTTCCCCACCACCGATGTCAGGCTAACTGGTCTATAATTCCCTGTCTTCTCTCTCCTGCCTTTCTTAAAAAGTGGGATAACATTAGCTAACATCCAATCCACAGGAACTGATCCGAGTCTATAGAACATTGGAAAATTATCACCAATATGTCCACGATTTCTAGAGCCACTTCCTTAAGTACCCTGGATGCCCTGGGGATTTATCAGCCTTCAGTCTCATCAACACCCAACACCATTTCCTGCCTAATGTGGATTTCCTTTAGTTCCTCCGTCACCCCAGATCCTCTGGCCACTAGTATGCCAGGACTTTGACTGGAGATGCCGATAGATCCTGTCCATCTGAGTCCCCTCCAGTTACTTTCCTGCCGCTGTGTCAGGCTGAACGGCCTGCTGCTCCCAGGCTGGTCCTTGAAGCCCATCGCACCTAGAGGCACGACATTAGCCGCCCTCCAATCATCCGGCACCTCAGCTGTGCCTCTGTCAGGGCTCAGCATCACTGCCAATGGGACGCGTGTGGATGAGGGATGCGCTTGGCAAAGATTGGACGGGGAAGAGTTGAATGGAGTGAGAAATGTTGCCAGCGAATGAGTTAGGAGGGCCGTGATGTAGACGTAGCATTGTTGGCCGCATTGTTGGTCTTCCTATGTGTTATAGGACTGAGGCCCCAGGAGTTGTGTTACAACCGGCAGTCGTAGGCAAGGCCACGGTTCAGCCACAGGAGGGATCTGGTCTTGTTGACAAGAGAACTGTCTGAGCATCTGTTTACACCCCAGCCTTGTCACCCCTGCTCATCGTGGTCTGCTTCTGCTCCTTTGTCCAACAGCCTTTCTTCCGGTTGCTGAATCTGCGGAAACTGGGGCTGAGCGACAATGAGATCCAGCGACTGCCACCGGAGGTGGCCAACTTCATGCAGCTGGTGGAGCTCGACATCTCCCGCAACGGTGAGTGTGAGGCTGGTCCAGCCCTGTCTGCGAATCTGGACCGGTCCAACCGAGGCCGGGAGTCTGGGAGCCTGGTCCAGTCCAAGGTTAGGAGTCCGGTCTAGCTGGGCAGGGACTCCGATCCGGTCTGGGGCTGTTACTCCGCTCCATGTAAATGACGGGTGACCTCGTCGCTCGCTGGGTGAAGGGGGCAGTGTAAAAGTTGGAGGCATTGGGGGGTGGGGTAGTTCATGGCTGATTGATCTCTCCCTCCTAACCCCATTCTCCTGCCTTCTCCCCATAACCACTGACACCCGTACTAACAAATATCTATCTTACTTTGAAAAGGTCCCACACAAGAGATTAGTGTGCAAATTTAGAGCACATAGTATTGGGGTTAGGGTATTGACATGGATAGAGAACTGGTTAGCAGACGGGAAGCAATGAGTAGGAATTGACGGGTCCTTTTCAGAATGGCAGGCAGTGAGTAGTGGGGTGCCACAAGGCTCAGTGCTGGGACCCCAGTTATTTACAACCTATATTAAATGTGACATCTCCATGTTTGCGAATGATACAAAGCTGGGTGGCAGTGTGAGCTGCGATGAGGATGCTATTAGGCTGCAGGGTGACTTGGATAGGTTGGGTGAGTGGGCAGATGCACGGCAGATGCAGTATAATGTGGATAAATGTAAGGTTATCCACTTGGGTGGCAAGAACAGGAAGGCACCATTATTATCTGGATGGTGTCAGATTAGGAAAAGGGGAGATGCAACGAGACCTGGGTGTGCTTGTGCATCAGTCATTGAAAGTAAGCATACAGGTACAGCAGGCAGTGAAGAAAGCTAATTGCATGTTGGCCTTCATTACGAGAGGATTTGAGTTTAGGAACAAGGCGGTCCTACTGCAGTTGTACAGGGTCCTGGTGAGACCGCACCTGGAGTATTGTGTGCAATTTTGGTCTCCTAATTTGAGGAAGGACATCCTTGTGATTGAGGCAGTGCGGCGTAGGTTCACCAGGTTAGTTCCCGGGATGGCGGGACTGACATATGACGAAAGAATGGGTCGACTGGGCTTGAATTCACTTGAGTTTAGAAGGATGAGAGGGGATCTTATAGAAACATATAAAATTCTTAAAGGATTGGACAGGCTAGGTGCAGGAAAAATGTTCCCAATGTTCCCAACCCGAGGGGGATCAGTATCCTGGCGGGGAAATTTGCAAAGGCTACTGGGGGGACTTTAAACTAGAACGGTTGGGGGGAGGGACTCAAATAGAGAAAGCTAGTAGACAGGGTCTGAGGCAGGAGGCAGAGAAGGGAAGCACTCAGACCCAACATGTAAGGGGGTAAAGAGGAAAAAAATAATAAACAGAGAATAAGAGGTGGTGGGTTTCTTAAATGTGTAAGCAGAGAGAAAGAGGGGTATAAAATGAGGGTAGAAGCAATCGGTAGCAAGGTGAAAATTAATAGTGGCAGGCAGACAAATCCAGGGCAAAAATCAAAACGGGTCACTTGTCAACATAATTGTATAAGGAGTAAGAGTGTTGTAAAAACAAGCCTGAAGGCTTTGTGTCTCAATGCGAGGAGCATTTGTAATAAGGTGGACGAGTTGAATGTGCAGATAGCTATTAATAACTATGCTATAGTTGGGATCACGGAGACATGGCTCCAGGGGGACCAAGGCTGGGAGCTGAATATCCAGGGATATTCAATATTCAGGAGGGATAGACAGAAAGGAAAAGGAGGTGGGGTAGCGTTGTTGGTGAGAGAGGAGATTAATGCAATAGAAAGGAAGGACATTAGCTTGGAGGATGTGGAATCGATATGGGTAGAGCTGCGAAACTCTAAGGGGCAGAAAACGCTAGTGGAAGTTGTGTACACGCCACCTAACAGTAGTAGTTGAGTTGGGGATGGCATCAAACAGAAAATTAGAAATGCGTGCAACAATGGTAAAACAGTTATAATGGGTGACTTCAATCTACATATAGATTGGATGAATCAAATTGGCAGGGGTGCTGAGGAAAAGGATTTCTTGGGATGTATGTGGGATAGTTTTCTAAACCAACGAGAGAGCAGGCTATTCTAGACTGGGTAATGAGAAAGGGTTAGTTAGCAGTCTTGTTTTGCGTGGCCCCTTGGGCAAGAGTGACCGTAATATGGTTGAGTTCTTCATTAGGATGGAGAGTGAGATAATTAAGTTTGAAACAAGGGTTCTGAACTTAAACAAAGGAAACTTTGAAGGTATGTGACGTGAATTGGCCAAGATAGACTGGCAAGTGATTCTTAAAGGGTTGACAGGGGATGTGCAATGGAAGGTATTTAAAGACTGCATGGATGAACTACAACAATTGTTCATCCCAGTTTGGCAAAATAATAAATCAGGGAAGGTATGTGCATAAATCAGTGCATTCATGGATAACAAGGGAAATCAGGGATAGTATAAAAACAAAAGATGAAGCATACAAATTAGCCAGAAAAAGCAGCCTACCAGAGGACTGGGAGAAATTCAGAGTCCAGCAGAGGAATCCAACAAAGGGCTTAATTAGGAAAGGGAAAATAGATTATGGAAGAAAACTGGCAGGGAACATAAAAACTGACTACAAAAGTTTTTATAGATATGTGAAGAGAAAGAGATTAATTAAAACAAATGTAGGTCCCTTGCAGTCAGAAACAGGTGAATTGATCATGGGGAACAAGGACATGGCAGGCCAACTGAATAACTACTATGGTTCTGTCTTCACTAAGGAAGACATAAATAATCTGCCGGAAATAGCAGGGGACCAGGGGTCAAATAAGATGGAGGAACTGAGTGAAATCCAGGTTAGCCGGGAAGTGGTGTTGGGTAAATTGAACGGATTAAAGGCCGATAAATCCCCAGGGCCAGATATTCTGCATCCCAGAGTACTCAAAGAAGTAGCCACAGAAATAGTGGATGCATTAGTGATAATTTTTCAAAACTCCTTAGATTCTGTAGTTCCTGAGGATTGGAGGGTAGCTAATGTAACCCCACTTTTTAAAAAAAGGAGGGAGAGAGAAAACGGGGAATTACAGACCAGTTAGCCTAACATCGGTAGTGGGGAAACTGCTAGAGTCAGTTATTCAAAAATGGGATAGCAGCTACATTTGGAAAGTGGTGAAATCATTGGACAGTCAGCATGGATTTACAAAAGGTAAATCATGTCTGACGAATCTTATAAAATTTTTCGAGGATGTAATTAGTAGAGTGGATAAGGGAGAACCAGTGGATGTATTATATCTAGACTTTCAGAAGGCTTTCGACAAGGTCCCACATAAGAGATTAGTATACAAACCTAAAGCACACGGTAATGGGGGTTCAGTATTGATGTGGATAGAGAACTGGCTGGCAGACAGGAAGCAAATGGTAGGTGTAAAAGGGTCCTTTTCAGAATGGCAGGCAGTTACTAGTGGGGTACCGCAAGGCTCAGTGCTGGGACCCCAGCTATTTACAATATACATTAATGATTTGGACGAGGGAATTGAATGCAACATCTCCAAGTTTGCGGTTAACACTAAGCTGGGGGGCAGTGTTAGCTGTGAGGAGGATGGTAGGAGGCTGCAAGGTGACTTGGATAGGCTGGGTGAGTGGGCAAATGCACGGCAGATGCAGTATAATGTGGATAAATGTGAGGTTATCCACTTTGGTGGCAAAAACAGGAGGGTAGACTATTATCTGAATGGTGGCACATTAGGAAAAGGGGAGATGCAACGAGACCTTGGTGTCATGGTACACCAGTCATTGAAAGTAGGCATGCAGGTGCAGCAGGCAGTGAAGAAAGCGAATGGTATGTTAGCATTCATAGCGAAAGGATTTGAGTATAGGAGCAGGGAGGTTCTACTGCAGTTGTATAGGGGTTTGGTGAGACCACACCTGGAGTATTGCGTACAGTTTTGGTCCCCAAATCTGAGGAAAGACATTCTTGTCATAGAGGGGGTACAGAGAAGGTTCACCAGACTGATTCCTGGAATGTCAGGATTTTCATATGAGGAAAGACTGGATAGACTCGGCTTGTACTCTCTAGAATTTAGAAGATTGAGGGGGGATCTTATAGAAACATACAAAATTCTTAAGGGGTTGGACAGGCTAGATGCAGGAAGATTGTTCCCGATGTTGGGGAGGTCCAGAATAAGGGGTCACAGTCTAAGGATAAGGGGGAATTCCTTTAGGACCGATATGAGGAAAACATTTTTCACACAGAGAGTGGTGAGTCTCTGGAGTTCTCTGCCACAGAAGGTAGTTGAGGCCAGTTCATTGGCAATATTTAAGAGGGAGTTAGATGTGGCCCTTGTGGCTAAAGGGATCAGGGGGTATGGAGAGAAGGCAGGTACAGGATGCCATGATCATATTGAATAGTGGTGCAGGCTCGAAGGGCCGAATGGCCTACTCCTGCACCTATTTTAATGTTTCTATGTTGGTGGAGTGTAGAACCAGGGTCACAGTTTAAGAATAAGGGGTAGGCCATTTAGGACTGAAATTAGGAAAAACCTTTGCACCCAGAGAGTTGTGAATCTGTGGAATTCTCTGCCGCAGAAGGCAGTGGAGAACAATTCACTGGATGTTTTCAAGAGAGATTTAGCTCTTAGGGTTAACGGAATCAAGGGATATGGGGGAAATGGTGGAACGGGTACTGATTTTAGATGATCAGCTGAAACGGCCGAATGCCCTACTCAAGCACCAATTATTTCCTGGTGTCCTGTGTTCTATGTTTTCTATCTCTACTGTAAAAATATCCATTGGCCTCCACAGCCTTCTGTGGCAAAGAGTTCTTCAGATTCATTACCCTCTGAATAAAGAAATTCCTACTCATCTCTTTCCAAAAAAAAAGGTCCATTAATTCTGAGGCTATGACCTCTGGTCCTCACTAGTTGGAACATCCTTTCCACATCCACTCTATCCAAGCCTTTCATTATTCGGTGAGGTTCAATGAGGCCCCCCCCCCCCCCCCCCCATTCTGCTAAACTCCAGCGAGTACAAGCCCAGTGCTGTCAAGCGCTCATCATATGTTAACCCACAAATTCCTGGGAATTCACACAATATTCCAAGTGCGTCCTGACCAGCGGATTAAGGACAATCCCAAGCGATTTTATAAATACCTAATGGGGAAAAGATTAACCAGAGAGAGGACCCCTCAAGAATCAAAGCAGTCCATAATGTTTGGGACAAACATATGTATATTTTTAAATTAAACTTTATTTCAGACTCGAGGTCCAGATAAGAGACAACATTACATAAAATACATTGCATATAAAAACACCATAAAATACATATAAAAGTTTAGTAAATTATGAGCATCATATATATATATATATATATATATATATATATATATATATATATATATATATATATATATATATATATACAAAAATGTATATATGTGATTTAAAATCCAGAATAAAAAGAAAGATCAGTGTCCTACAACGAGACAACTATACCAATGTCTCCACAACTGGGATTGGTAACGTGTAGTGTTAAACCTTATTTATGACCACGATTATTACATTTTCAGAGTCATTAATCCTGCAAAAAAATTATACATATGATTTCTTAGGATAGCTTCTAAAGTACTAACTCCTGCAGCCACAAACATTTCACTAGCACAACACCATCTTGGTTTCCTTAGCAATATTCTCATGGCATCATTATAGGCCACCTTTACTCTCTGCAAACTTGTCTTTCCGTAGTATGACCACAGGTGTGCAGTATAGAGTGGTGTGCAATATGCTCTAAACAGCGACATCTTCACCACATCTGTACACGCACCTAACTTACGTAAGAGAATATTCGCCTGTACATACAGCACACGTCGTTGCCTATAAATAACCTCACTGCCATTTGTTCTATAATAAAATGTCCAACATATTTTACCTTATTACAGACACTAAGATTATTGTCAGACAGTTTAAAATCAGGAAATCTTAGACATTAATCCTCTTTGGTTCTACAGATCATAACAGCGCTCTTACGAGCATTATATTTGATATCATGTGCCACACTCTACACAGAACATATAGTAAGGTGCTGCTGGAGACCAGCGCTAGATGGACTAAAGACCAAAGACCCATTATTTGTTTATTTGCCTCTGTACTCCACAATTTGAGATTTGTAATTAAAAAAAATCACATGTGGTTAAAGTGCACATTGTCAGATTTTATTAAGGGCCATTTTTATACATTTTGGTTTCACCATGTAGAAATTATAGCTGTGTCTATACATAGTCCCCCCATTTCAGGGCACCATATTGTTTGGGGCACATGGCTTCACAGGCTTTTATAATTGCTCAGGTGTGTTTAAATGCCTCCTTAATGCAGGTGTAAGAGAGCCCTCAGTACCCAGTCTTTCCTCCAGTCTTTCCATCACCGTTGGAAACTTTTATTGCTGTTTATCAACATGAGGACCAAAGTTGTGACAATGAAAGTCAAAGGAGCCCGTTCAAAGTGCGGACTCGAAGGGCAAAATGGTATCCTCCTGCACCTATTTTCTAAGCCATTATGTGACTGAGAAACAAGAATAAAACTGTTAAAGACATCAGCCAACTGTTTGGAACATCATTAAGAAGAAAGAGAGCTCTGGTGAGCTTACTAATCGTAAAGGGACTGGCAGGCCAAGGAAGACCTCCACACCTCTATAATGAAGGAAAAAACCCCAACACCTGTCCGACAGATCAGGATGACCACTGTCCGCAGAAGACTTCATGAACAGAAATACAGAGGTTGCACGCAAGATGCAAACCACTCGTTGTCCGCGAAAATGGGATGGCTGTGTTACAGTTTGCCAAGAAGTACTTAAAAGAGCAACCACAGTTCCGGAAAAAGGTCTTGTGAACAGATGAGACATATCCGAGTGATGGCAAGAATGGAGGAGAGAAGGTACTGCCCAAGATCCAAAACATACCTCCTCATCTGTGAAACACGGTGGTGGGGATGTTATGGCTTGGGTATGTATGGCTGCTGAACATACTGGCTCACTTATCTTCATTGATGATACGACTGCTGATGGTAGCAGCATAATGAATTCTGAAGTGTATAGACACATCCTATCTGCTCAAGTTCAAACAAATGCCTCAAAACTCATTGTCTAGCGGTTCATTCTACAGCAAGACAATGATCCCAAACATACTGCTAAAGCAACAAAGGAGTTTTGCAAAGTTAAAAATGGTCAATTCTTGAGTGGGCAAGTCAATCACTTGTTCTGAACCCAATTGAACATGCCTTTCATATGCTGAAGAAAAAACTGAAGGGGACTAGCCCCCAAAACAAGCATAAGCTAAAGATGGCTGCAATGCAGGCCTGGCAGAGCATCACCAGAGAAGACACCCAGCAACTGGTGATGTCCATGAGTCGCAGACTTCAAGCAGTCATTGCATGCAAAGGATATGCAACAAAATACTAAACATAACTACTTTAATTTACATGACATTGCTGTTGTAATGTCTGCTGTGTGGCCCTGTTGTGGCTAGCACAATGAATAGATGTCCGACATCGACGACATCTTGTAAGAAGTTCTTTATTTCCCACTGCAAAACAGAAGCTTCTAGAATGTCCCTCTGCATTAGTCACGAGGCACTGGCAAACTCGCCAGCCTCTACTGGCCTCGAGAGGGCACTGACATTTACATTACATCTCCCCTTCAACTTTCGGGCACAAATTAGTGTACAATACAAACTATTTTCAATACTAATGTTGATGACGAATATAAACCTTACATACATTACAACTCCCTCTTCAACTTTGGGGTTTCATATACGTACGTCCAAGGCATATAGATGACAATAAGATTTGGCTTTATTTAATTCAGCAGACCATTTGTACCTTTCTCATATATTTTCCCTCAGACTCTTTTGCATTCAAGTTAAAATCTGCTTATGAAATTTAATATCCACATAAAGTTTTACATTAGATTCAATTAAGAGTGCTGCTGTTAGTACAGGATCACTTTGTTTTACACATTTTTCAGTAGGTATTTACATCTTTTATATCATGGTAAAAAAAATATTAAATTATTGCTCTGATCTGCTTGTTTCCTTTTAACACGTCACTGGTCACAGTCAATGGTAAATGAGTGTTAAGGTTCTACTGACATGAAGTTGAATATTCAGTAAATTACCTTTTTCCAATTTAACCTCAAAGCTAGAAACTTATCAATCCGCGTTTTTTTTTTACATTGCTTTACTTCACTCGTGACATGTTGCCACTCGGTTGGTTTGGCGCGAAACCACACCTTTTGTTGTTGCTCCAAGCACGTCTAGGAGACGGGTTCCTGCCTCTCGGCGCCTCGTGTCGTCTGGGGGACTGGCCCAGTCTGGGAGAAGCTTTCTTGCGTCTGGGAGACTGGTTCCTCTGTTTAGGTTTCTCGCCCCGTCTAGGAGGCTTGCTCCAGCTTCTGGGAGTCTGGGCTACCGGTGGCCTATCCCCGGCAACAAGGGCCTATCATGGGCTACAGCATCTATCCTGGGCTACAGGGTTCTATCCTGGGCCCTATCCTGGGCCGCTGGGCTCTGTCCTGGGCCGCTGGGCTCGTCCTGGGCCGCTGGGCCCTGTCCTGGGCCACAGGGCTCTGTCCTGGGCTGACTCTCTGCCTCGTCTCGGAGACTTGCTCCATCTGGGAGCAGGACTCCCCCTTCAAAAAAACTTCTTTGCTCTTTCAATTTCTGTTGCTGTGAGTTCTCCATGTCACGAGCCTTACGGGCATGTACTTCATCCAACTTACCTTTCAAAGCTTCGATGTTTTTTCTCTTTTGTTTCCTGCATAATAACTCGGCTGCTGCAGAAACTTCGGCAAATCATCTATACTTCTTGGGTTCTTAACTTTTACTTCTTTAAATGTGTGACTTTGCGTCTTTCAACTGCTGTTCAGGTCGTGCTGCGTGTTCGGCAGGGCTCCTTGAAGTTCTTGAACATGGCGACGGCCGTTATCCCCGCGCGGGCAGCGCGGTTGGAAGGTGTTCGTGGCGGCCATTACTCCATCTGGGGGAGGCCGTCTATGGAGACCTGTGATTCCTCCGTTGATCGCGGGACTCGGGGAATCGTGATGCCTTTTCCTCACTGGTGATCCTGATCCTCAACTTGCGATCTCTGGCCATCACGGGGGGGCAACCTACCCTTCGTGGAAGCCCCGATCGGCCGGCCCTCCGAACAGGGGCTTTTAGACCTGCTGGGTGAGTGCGAGGAGCCCTGGGACCTGGTGGGGGCTGGTGAGGGTGAACGGTTCTTGGCCCTCTCCTGTTTCGAGGCGAGGCGAGGCCGCTCGCTTACTCTTCGGGGGGCCAGACTTGTGTTTCTTCTTGCTCTTTGACTTGGACTATGACCTGCTTTTTTTCTTTCCTGTCCTTTGATCGAGCATTGCAACTGGTGGACCGTCCTCAGCTGCGAGCTTTCTTCTTTTTCTTCTTTTTCGGCCCGCAGTCGCTCATTCTTCTCCTTGCATGGAGAGTGCTCGGAGGCTTGAGTCCCGCCATTTTTACTTCTGACACCATGTAATGTCTGCTGTATGGCCCTGTTGTGGCTAGCACATTGAATAGACGTCTGACACTGACGACAACTTTTAAGAAGCTCTTTATTTCCCACTCCAAAACTGAAGCTTCTAGAAGGTCCCGAGGCACTGGCAAACGCGCCAGCCTCTACTCCTGGCCTCAAGAGGGCACTGACATTTACATGACATTGCTGTGTGCCAAACATTATGGTTCCCTGAAATGGGAGGACTATGTATAGACACAGCTGCAATTTCTACATGGTGAATCAAAATGTATAAAAATGGCCTTTATTAAAATCTGACAGTGTGCACTTTAACCACATGTGATTTTATTTCTATTACAAATCTCAAATTGTGGAACACAGGCAAATAAATAAAATGATGGGTCTTTGCCCGAATAATTATGGAGGGCACTGTACATCAACGAAAAACTGGGCAAGATTAGCAAGTTTGCTGATGATGCAAAAGTGGGTGGTTTTGCAGATATCGAAGATGGTTGTAGAAACATTTAAACATAGAAAAACAGGTGTAGGCCCTTCAGGCCAGCACCTCCATTCATTATGATCGTGGTTCATCTAAAAATCAGTACCCCGTTCCTGCCTTTTCCCCATATCCCTTGATTCCGTTAGCCCTAAAAACTAAATCTAACTCTTTTGAAAACAATTCCTGTGAATTGGCCTCCACTGCCTTCTGTGGCAGAGAATTCCACAGATTCACAACTCTCTGGGTGAAGACGTTTTTCTTCATCTCAGTCCTAAATGGCCTCCCCTTATTCTTAAACTGTGACTCCTGGTTCTGGACTCCCCCAACATCGGGAACATTTTTCCTTCATCTCGCCGTTCCAATTCTTTCAGAATTTTATATGTTTCTATAAGAAACTCATCCAGTGAGTACAAGCCCAGTTCACCCATTCTTTCATCGTATGGCAGTCCCACCATCCCAGGAATTAGCCTGGTGAACCGACGCTGCACTCCCTCAATAGCATTAATGTCCTTCCTCAAATTAGGAGCCCAAAATTGCGCACAATACTTCAGGTGCAGTCTCCTCAGGGCTCTGTACAACTGCAGTAGGACCTCCTTCTTCCTAAACTCAAATCCTCTCGCAATGAAGGCCAACATGCCATTAGCTTTCTTCACTGCCTGCTGTACCTGCACGCTTACTTTCAGTGACTGATGTACAAGCACAACCAGGTCTCGTTGCACTCCCCCTATTTTCCTAATCTGACACCATTCAGATAATAATCTGCCTTCCTGTTCTCGCCACCAAAGTGGATAACCTCACATTTATCCACATTATACTGCATTTGCCATGCATCTGCCCACTCACCCAACCTATCCAAGTCACCCTGCAGCCGCACACTGCCACCCAGTTTTGTGTCATCCGCTAACTTGGAGATGTCACATTTCATTTAAATTGTGAAAGATTACAGCAGGATCTTGATCGATTGGCCAGGTGGTTTGAGGAATGGTTGATGGTATTTTATATAAGGAAATGTGAGATGTTGAATTTTGGGAAGTCTTGCATGAGCAGGACCTACACAGTGAATGGTAGGCCTTTGGGTAGTGATGTAGAACAGAGGGGTCGAGTAGTGCAGGTGCACGGTTCCTTGAAGGTCGAGTCACAGGTAGATAGCGTGGTCAAAAAGGCTTTTGGCACTTTGGCCACTAGTCGTAGTATTGAGGTTCGGAGGTTATATTGCAGTTGTACAAGACGTTGGCGAGTCCGCATTTAGAGTATTGCGTTCAGTTCTGGGCGTCATTAGTTATAGGACAGATGTCAAGCTGGAAAGGTGTACAGAGAAGATTTATGAGGATGTTGCCAGGACTGGAGGGTCTGAGCTTGGGCAAGTTGTGCCAAAGGGCCGGTTTCCACACAGCAGGGTGGTGGTAGACTTGGATGGTAACACACACTCAGCCCTTCAAGTCTGTCCTGTCACACGGCAATTGGCCCTTCCGTCCACCATGTCTCTGCCTAAAGCTCATCTCCTCTGCATGCACGCTTAGACTGTGTGGAGAGAGGGTGAAGGGTCAGAGGTGATCGTGGAGTGAGTGGGAAGGGTCAGAGGTGACTGGAGAGAGGGTGAAGGGTCAGAGGTGATTGTGGAGAGAGTGTGAAGGGTCAGAGGTGACTGGAGAGAGGGTGAAGGGTCAGAAGTGACTGTGGAGTGGGTGAAGTGTCAGAGGTGACTGGAGGGAGGGTGAAGGGTGAGCGATTGCTCGAGCTCCCCTGCCTGCACTGTACCAGGTGGGCATTGAGGATGTGTACTGAGCCGGTGAGGTGATGTTGGGAGTGTTGGTGGGCTGTACCACCCTGTATGGCGACCAGACGTGTCTCTGCCATTCTGCCCCTCGGTCTGTGCTGGTAGATGGTTGTGTCTGACCGTGGTACCCAACAGTTAAGCAGTTTGGGGAGAGGTGCAGTAGGGAATGCTGGTGGGGTGGGCGGTACCCATGTCCCAGCCTCTCTGCCATTCTGCCACTCTGTCTGTGCTGGATAACAACTCCTGATCCCCAGCAGTGGTCTGGCCAGCCTCCTGCTTGACCTGCTGGTTCTCAACATGATTTTGTTTCCGCAGATATTCCAGAAATCCCCGAGAGTATTAAATTCTGCAAGTCTCTGGAAATCGCTGACTTCAGTGGGAACCCTCTCTCCAGGTACAGTGAACTGTTTGTAAATGTCTGAAAAAATTCTGAAGAAGGGTCCCGACCTGGAACAGGCGACCATTCCTTCTCTCCAAAGATGCTGCCTGGCCCGCTGAGTTACTCCAGCATTTTTAATCTATCTCTGGTTTAAACCAGCATCTACAGTTCCTTCCTACACGTGCTTGCCAACTAAACCACCCCAGGCTCACGGACCCATTGACATACCACCCACAACACCAGCACCGCCCCCACCAACACTGCACCACACCGACTCCCTCCCACAATCCAGGCTGGAGGTCTTTGCCTCCTGACCCCGAGGGTGGACTATGACCCTGGACACCCACTTAACCAATCCCACCCCCTGGGCACTGGGATTGGGCACTGACCCCCCCCCAGACTGGGCACTGACCCCCCCCCAGACTGGACACTGACCCCCCCCCCCAGACTAGACACTGACCCCCCCCAGACTGGACACTGACCCCCCCCAGACTGGACACTGACCCCCCCCCAGACTGGACACTGACCCCCCCAGACTGGACACTGACCCCCCCCAGACTGGACACTGACCCCCCCAGACTGGACACTGACCCCCCCAGACTGGACACTGACCCCCCCCCAGACTGGGCACTGACCCCCCCCCCCAACTGGGCACAGCCCCCCCCCCCCCGGACTGGGCACTGACCCCCCCCAGACTGGGCACTGACCCCCCCCCAGACTGGACTCTGACCTCTAGACTGGACACTGACCCCCCCAGACTGGACACTGACCCCCCCCAGACTGGACACTGACCCCCCCCCCAGACTGGACACTGACCCCCCCCAGACTGGGCACTGACCCCCCTCCCCCAGACTGGGCACTGACCCCCCCCCCCCAGACTGGGCACTGACCCCCCCCCCCAGACTGGGCACTAACCCCCCCCCCCAGACTGGGCACTGACCCCCCCCCCCCAGACTGGGCACTGACCCCCCCCCCCAGACTGGGCACTGACCCCCCAGACTGGACACTGACCCCCCCAGACTGGACACTGACCCCCCCCCTCCCCAGACTGGGCACTGACCCCCCCCCCCCAGACTGGGCACTGACCCCCCCCAACTGGGCACAGCCCCTCCCCAACTGGGCACAGCCCCCCCCAACTGGGCACAGCCCCCCCCCAGACTGGGCACTGACCCCCCCCCAGACTGGGCACTGACCCCCCCCCCCAGACTGGGCACTGACCCCCCCCCAGACTGGGCACTGACCCCCCCCCCCAGACTGGACATTGACACCCCCCCAGACTGGGCACTGACCCCCCCAGACTGGGCACTGACCCCCCCCGGACTGGGCACTGGCCCCCCCCCCCCCAGACTGGACATTGACCTCCCCAGACTGGACATTGACCCCCCCCTGACTGGACACTGACCCCCCAGACTGGACGCTGACCCCCCCCCCAGACTGGGCACCTCCCCCCCCCAGACTGGGCACCTCCCCTCCCAGACTGGACACTGACCCCCCCCCCCCCAGACTGGGCACTGACCCCCCCCCAACCAGACTGGACACTGACCCCCCCAGACTGGACACTGACCCCCCCCAGACTGGACACTGACCCCCCCCCAGACTGGACACTGACCCCCCCCCCCAGACTGGGTACTGACCCCCCCAGACTGGGCACTGACCCCCCCCCCCCCCGACTGGGCACTGACCCCCCCCCGGACTGGGCACTGACCCCCCCCCCCCAGACTGGACATTGCCCCCCCAGACTGGACATTGACCCCTCCCCGACTGGACACTGACCCCCCAGACTGGACGCTGACCCCCCCCCCAGACTGGGCACCTCCCCCCCCCCCCAGACTGGGCACCTCCTCTCCCAGACTGGGCACCTCCCCTCCCAGACTGGACACTGACCCCCCCCCCCAGACTGGGCGCTGACCCCCCCAGACTGGGCGCTGACCCCCCCAGACTGGGCGCTGACCCCCCCAGACTGGGCGCTGACCCCCCCCCCAGACTGGGCACTGACCCCCCCCAGACTGGGCACTGACCCCCCCAGACTGGGCACTGACCCCCCCCCCCAGACTGGGCACTGACCCCCCCCCGACTGGGCACTGACCCCCCCCCAGACTGGGCACTGACCCCCCCCAGACTGGGCACTGACCCCCCCCAGACTGGGCACTGACCCCCCCCAGACTGGGCACTGACCCCCCCCCAGACTGGGCACTGACCCCCCCAGACTGGGCACTGACCCCCCCCAGACTGGGCACTGACCCCCCCCAGACTGGGCACTGACCCCCCCCAGACTGGGCACTGACCCCCCCCAGACTGGGCACTGACCCCCCCAGACTGGGCACTGACCCCCCCCAGACTGGGCACTGACCCCCCCCAGACTGGGCACTGACCCCCCCCAGACTGGGCACTGACCCCCCCCCAGACTGGACACTGACCTCTAGACTGGACACTGACCTCTAGACTGGACACTGACCCCCCCCCCCAGACTGGACACTGACCTCTAGACTGGACACTGACCCCCCCCAGACTGGGCACTGACCCCCCCCCAGACTGGGCACTGACCCCCCCCCAGACTGGGCACTGACCCCCCCCCCCCAGACTGGGCACTGACCCCCCCCCCCAGACTGGGCACTGACCCCCCCCCCAGACTGGACACTGACCTCTAGACTGGACACTGACCCCCCCCCAGACTGGACACTGACCTCTAGACTGGACACTGACCCCCCCCAGACTGGGCACTGACCCCCCCCCAGACTGGGCACTGACCCCCCCCCAGACTGGGCACTGACCCCCCCCAGACTGGGCACTGACCCCCCCCCCCAGACTGGGCACTGACCCCCCCCAGACTGGACACTGACCCCCCCAGACTGGACACTGACCCCCCCAGACTGGACACTGACCCCCCCAGACTGGACACTGACCCCCCCAGACTGGACACTGACCCCCCCCACCCCCCCAGTGGGAACCCTCTATTCAGCTCCAGAGAACTGCTTGCCTGACACACTGACACGTCATAACCTCCTCTTCCATCTCATTGCAGTGGGGAAGGCAGTGAGGACACTAAGGAGGGGAGATCTGGGAGACTTCCAGTGTTGCTGGTGACCACGGGTGTGGGATGTGCGTCCAGCTGCAGCTCCTGGCTGGAGTTACAGCTGGATGTATTCATGATGAGCGGGATGTGAGAGTGTCACAGGAGTTATGGTGAGGTAGTCACAGCTCAGGTGCAGCTCAGGGCAAAGTGGGCGGATTACCACCATGGGAGGGGGTAGGTGGAGGCAGGAATCCCCCTGGCTCTCCTCAAATACATAGATAGCCTTTTGGATTCTGTTGGGGGAGATGAGGGTCAGGAGAGAGCAGCAACAGCAGTCATTCTACGTCACTCTGAGGCACGGTCGGGTAGGGTGCAGTCACACACAGCTAGGGAAACAGGAGACTTGATAGTAAGGGGACAGACAGGGCATTCTGTGGCAGCAAACAGGACTGTGATGGTGTGTTGCCTCCCTGATGCCAGGGTGCAGGATGTCTCCAGTGACTGCACAATCTCAAGGTAGAGGGTGTCGGAGAAAGTTGATACAGGTACAAGAACAGCATTTAAAAGACATTTGGGCAGGTACATGGATATGAAAGGTTGAGAGAGATATGGGCCAAATGTGAGCAATTGGAACTGGCTTAGGTGGATCGGCATGGAGTTGGGACAAAGGGCCTGTTTCTGTGCGGTACTACTCTATGTTTGGGTAAAGGTCGGAGGTGACTGGGCAGAGGGACGGTTAAGGGTCGGAGGTGACTGGGCAGAGGGAGGGTGAAGGGTCGGAGGTGACTGGGCAGAGGCAGGGTTGGTGATCTCTATATGGCAAATAGGTTGGTGAAGGCAGATGACTGCCCGGTTTCCTTGCTTTGTGTCTTCACGTACCCTCACTGTCTGCTGCCTGCTGTGCTCACAATGTTTCTCCTGCAGGCTGCCTGATGGATTCACACAGTTACGGATTCTGGCTCATCTTTCCCTCAATGATGTCTCGCTGCAATTTCTGCCGAACGACATTGGCAAGTAAGTGAGCTGCTTCCATTGGCCGGCACGTGCACACGTACAGAGCAACGTGCCTGACAGTGACGACATGATGGCTCCATCTGGACAGGGCTATTGTGTCAGGGCACTGAGAACCAGCACAGGGCTCCTGGTCGCGACATGAGTGAGACCATGCACAGTACTGTGTGCAGTTCTGCTCACTGAGTTATAGGAAGGATATCATTAACCTGGAAAATATGCAGAAAAGATTCATCATTCCAACTAGGACAGGAGGGTTGAGTTACAAACAGAAACGGTGGCGCAGCAGTAGTGCTGCTGCCTTACAGAGCCGGAGACCCAGGTTCAATCCCCATTACGGGTGCTGTCTGGACCGGGTTTGTACCTTCTCCCCATGACTTGCGTGGGTTTTCTCCGAGATCTTCGGTTTCCTCCCACACTCCAAAGACTTGCAGGTTTGTAGACTAATTGGCTTGGTGTCAGAGTAAATTGTCCCTACTGTGTGTAGGATAGTGTTAGTGTGTGGGGATCACTGGTCGGTGCAGACTCGGTGGGCCGAAGGGTCTGTTTCTGCGCTGTATCTGTAAACTAAAAAACAAAACTAAACTGGATGTGCTGGAACGTTTTTGTCTGGAGTGCAGGAGGCTGAGGAATGACCTGGTAGAAATATGTAAAATCATGAGATGCATGGATAAGGTGAACAGTCAGAATCCTTACCCCAGTGTAGAGGGCTTCAAAACTCAAGGCCATAGGCTTGCGTTGAGAGGGGAAATATTTCAGGGGGAACTGAATGGCAACTTGTTCACACAGAGGGTGGTGGGTACATAGAATGAGCTGTCAGAGCAAGCTGTAGAGGTTAGTTTAGTTTATTGTCAAGTGTCCCTAGGAACAGTGAAAAGTGTTTGTGTCGTGTGCTGTCAGTGGAAAGGCTATAAGTGATTGCAATCAAGCCGTCACACTGTTCAGGTACAGGATTTAGTCTAAGATAAAGTCTCCTAAAGTCAGATTAAAGATAGTCTGAGGGTCTCCAGCGAAGTAGATGGTAGATCAGCACCGTTATCTAGCTGGTGATAGGATGGTTCAGTTGCCTGATAAAGCTGGGAAGAAACTGCCCCTGAATCTGGAGGTGTGCGTTTTCACACTTCTGTACCTCTAGCCTGATGGGAGAGGAGAAAAGCGTGAGTGTCAATAATAATGTTTCCAAGACATTTATACAGTACGTGCATACCTTTAAAGCAGTGATCCACAAACCTTTTCAGCTCACGGAACACAGGTATAATGTTACACTTGTTAGACTTTGAAGACTCCCCCCCCCCCCCCATCTCCAAACTTCTCCCCCCCCCCCCCCATCTCCAGACTCACCCGCCCCATCTCCAGACTCCCCCCCCCCACCCCCCCCCCCCATCTCCAGACTTCCCCTCCCCCCCCATCGCCAGACTTACACATGTTTTGTGGCCGGGCAGCTGCACGAGCCATTGGTGGGAGCGGCGGTGCGGACAGTCGTGGCCTCCAATGGGGGTCCGAGGCCGGACGCTCCCGTCTCCGCGCAGCTGCCCGCTCGGCCAATGGGAGGCAGTGCCCCTGCAGCCACGCACTAATTGCAGGAGAGAGTTGTCAGTGTCAGAGCTGTCAGTGATGGGGGAGAGAGTGTGGGGATGAGAGAGAAGGGGGGGGCAGTAGGGGAGAGAGAGAGTGAGAGGGGAGACTGAGTGAGGGGGGGAAGAGTGAGGGGTGAGAGAGAGTGAGTACCTTGTGCCTTCCGAAGAGTCCACCAGGGACTATACTGGGTTGGACAATTTTATACTGGACAATTTTTAATTTACCAAGCCAATTAACCTACAAACCTGTACGTCTTTGGAATGTGGGCGGAAACCAAAGATCTTGGAGAAAACTCACACAGGTCATGGGGAGACCGTACAAACCCTGTACAGACAGTGCCCGTAGTCGGGATCGCACCTGGGTGTCCGGCGCTGCATTTTGCTGTAAGGCAGCGACTCTACCGCTGCGTCACCATGACCACCGTGAGGGGAGAGTGAGTGAGCTGTGGTGTTGGGGGGGGGGGGGGGGGGTGAGAATACGGAGGTGGGAGGGGTAGAGTGAGTGTGAAGGGGGACATTGAGGGGGGGTTGACCCTGACACTGAGGGTGACATGGCTGTGGAGGGTGGGGGCAGTGTGGGAGGGGCTGACATTGAGGGCTCGTGGCAGTAGAGGGGGGAGGGAGAGGCAGAGAGTGACGGGAGTCTGACACTGTCGCTGACACTGATGGTGGCGCAGGCGTAGAGGGTACAGGGGCGCGGGTGTAGACCCTACAAGGGAGGGTGGACTGGATCCCTGATCATAAGTGATCAGGCCATTCGGCCCATCGTCTACTCGGCCATTCAATCATGGCTGTTCTATCCCTCCTAACCCCATTCCCCAGCCGTCTCCCCATAATCCCTGACACCCCATCAGTGATTGCGTCCCTGATCCTGTGCCTGGGTCCCTGCTCCTTGGGACTGGAAACAGACCTTATGTGATTGTTTTTTTAAATTGTGGCACACACAGAATGGCTTGCAAGGTTTCAATCCTCGCCAATCTCATTCCTTTTACAGTTTATCGAACCTGGTTACCCTGGAACTCCGTGAGAACCTCCTGAAGACACTGCCAACGTGAGTAGCACCATATCCTGTTGCCAGGACTCGGTAGGCAGGCCAGGACCTCGAGCACAAGAGTCTCGGGATGATCTTACAGAGCTGTATAAAACCATGAGGGGAATAGATAGGGTGAATGCACAATACAACAATACAATGAGCTTTATTTTTCCATTAGGAACTTTGGTATCTGCACCTATATAACAAAAGGAAACAACTACACACAACCAACTCAATTCACACAAACATCCATCACAGTGAGACTCCTCCTCACTGTGATGGAAGGCAAAGTCTTGTCTCTCCCCTGCTCTCCATCCTCTCCCGATGTTAAGGCCCCCAGCGTGCGATGGCAAGCCCCGTTGCCGTTAAAGACGTGCCGGGCGATGTCAGGCCCCGCTCCGGGTCGCCTTCAACCCCGCAACTCGGGCGGGAGAAGCTGCCGCTGCGCGAGCTCCCAATGTCACCGTCCCCAGGCCTGCAGCTGGAGCCTCCGCAGCCCCGAAGTTTGGTTGCAGCAGCGCGCCACCACAAGGCCGGCCAGCCCCACGATGGCAAGTCCGCAGGCTCCGCGACTGGAGCCCCCAGGTCGTTCCGGCTGGAGGCCGCTCCACGGTGCTAGGTCCCAACGACAACGGAGACCAGACAGGGAAACGGTCGGGTCTCCCGTGCAGGGAAGAGATTTAAAAGTTTCCCCGCCCCCTGCCCCCACATATACACAGTTAAACACAATATGAAAACCACAGCAAACGGGACAAGAAATTAAAAAAAAAGAGTCCTATCCAGTCTTTTACCCAACGTCGGGGAATCTAGGATCAGAGGACGTACAGTGCCCTCCATAATGTTTGGGACAAAGGCCCATCATTTATTTATTTGCCTCTGTACTCCACAATTTGAAATGTGTAATAGAAAAAAATCACATGTGGTTGAAGTACACATTGTCAGATTTTAATAAAGGCCATTTTTATACATTTTGGTTTCACCATGTAGAAATTACAGCTGTGTTTATACATAGTCCCCCCCATTTCAGGGCACCATAATGTTTGGGACACATGGCTTCGCAGGTGTTTGTAATTGCTCAGGTCTGTTTAAATCCCTCCTTAATGCAGGTGTAAGAGAGCTCTCAGCACCTAGTCTTTCCTCCACTTTCCATTACCTTTGGAAACTTTTATCGTTGTTCTATCAATGAGGACCAAACTTGTGCCAATGAAAGTCAAAGAAGCCATTATGAGACTGAGAAACAGGAATAAAACCATTAGAGACATCAGCCAAACCTTAGGCTTACCAAAATCAACTGTTTGGAACATCATTAAGAAGAAAGAGAGCACTGGTGAGCTTACTGATCGCAAAGGGACTGGCAGGCCAAGGAAGACCTCCACAGCTGATGACAGAAGAATTCTCTCTATGATAAAGAAAAATCCCCAAACGCCTGTCCGACAGATCAGAAACACTCTTCAGGAGTCAGGTGTGCAAGATGCAAACCACTGGTTAGCCGCAAAAATAGGATGGCCGGGTTACAGTTTGCCAAGAAGTACTTAAAAGAGCAACCACAGTTCTGGAAAAGGGTCTTGTGGACAGATGAGACGAAGATTAACATATTAGAGTGATGGCAAGAGCAAAGTATGGAGGAGAGAAGGAACTGCCCCAGATCCATAGCATACCACCTCATCTGTGAAACACGGTGGTGAGGGTGTTATGGCCTGGGCATGTATGGCTGCTGAAGGTACTGGCTCACTTATGATGATATTGATGATACATCTGCTGATGGTGGTAGCATAATGTATTCTGAAATGTATAAACACATCCTATCTGCGCAAGTGCAAACAAATGCCTCAATATTCAATGGTCGGCGGTTCATTCTACAGCAAGACAATGAATCCAAACATACTGCTAAAGCAGCAAAGGAGTTTATCATCACTCAATCTGAACCCAATTGAGCATACCTTTTATATGCTGAAGAGAAAAGTGAATGGGATTAGCCGCCAAAGCAAGCATAAGCTAAAGATGGCTGCAATACAGGCCTGGCAAAGCATCACCAGAGAAGCAACCCAGCAACTGGTGATGTCCATGATTCGCAGACTTCAAGCAGTCATCGCATGCAAAGGAAATGCAACAAAATACTAAACATGACTACTTTCATTTACATGACGTTGCTGTTGGAATGTCTGCCATATGGCCCTGTTGTGGCTAGCACAATGAATAGACGTCCGACATTGCTGTGTCCCAAACATTATGTTGCCCTCAAATGGGGGACTATGTATAGACACTGCTGTAATTTCTATTGTGGAGCACAGAGGCAAATAAATAAATGATGGATCTTTGTCCAAAGCATTATGGAGGGCACTGTAGGTTTGAGGTGAGAGGGGGAAGATTTAATCGGAAGCAGAGTGGCAACGCTTTCACGTAGATAATGATGGGTAAATGGAATAGACAGCCAGATGAATAACATTTAAAAGACATTTGCAAAGGAAAGGAAAGTGCTGTACAACTGAAACATCCCCAATTAAACACAGGCATTAGTAACCGATGCAGCGCTTGAACAGACCCTTCAGCCCATTCACCACCCATTTTATAATTGTATATGTTTCTATAAGATCCCCCCCTCATCCTTCTAAACTCCAGTGAATACAAGCCTAGTCTTTTCAATCTTTCCTCATATGACTGTCCCGCCATCCCAGGGATCAATCTCGTGAACCTACGCTGCACTGCCTCAATCACAAGGATGTCCTTCCTCAAATTTGGAGATCAAAACTGTACGCAATACTCCAGATGTGGTCTTACCAGAGCCCTATACAACTGCAGAAGAACCTCTCTACTCCTGTACTGAAATCCTCTTGTTATGAAGGCCAACATTCCATTAGCTTTCTTCACTGCCTGCTGTACCTGCACGCCAACTTTCAGTGACCGGTGTACAAGGACGCCCAGGTCTTGCTGTACCTCCCCCTTACCTAACCTAACCCCATTAAGATAATAATCTGCCCCCTTGTTTTTGCCACCAAAGTGGATAACCTCAAAGTTACCTATATTATACTGCATCTGCCTGCATCTGCCCACTCACTCAACCTGTCCAGGTCACCCTGCAACCTCCTAACATCCTCTTCACAGTTCACACTGCCTCCCAGCTTTGTGTCATCCGCAAACTTGCTAGTGTTGCTCCTAATTCCCTCTTCCAAATCATTAATGTATATGGTAAACAGTTGCGGCCCCAACACCGAGCCTTGCGGCACTCCACTCGCCACTGCCTGCCATTCTGAAAACGACCTGTTCACTCCTACTCTTTGCCAACCAATTTTCTATCCATGTCAACACCCTACCCCCAATACCATGAGCTCTAATTTTAGTCACCAGTCTCCCGTGCTGGACCTTATCAAAGGCTTTCTGAAAGTCTAGATACACTACATCCACTGGCACCCCTTCATCCATTTTACTTGTCACATCCTCAAAACATTCCAGAAGATTAGTCAAGCATGATTTCCCTTTCATAAATCCATGTTGACTTGGACTAATCCTTTTACTGCTATCCAAATGCCCCATTATTACCTCTTTAATAATTGACTCCAGCATCTTTTCCACCACCGAAGTCAGGCTAACTGGTCTCTAATTCCACGTTTTCTCTCTCTCTCCTTTCTTGAAAAGTGGGATAACATTAGCTATCCTCCAATCCACAGGAACTGATCCTGAATCTATTGAACATTGGAAAATGATCGCCAATGCGTCCACTGTTTCTAGAGCCACCTCCCTGAGGACCCTGGGATTACAGGAACAGTTTTACATCTCTGTACAGGCAGCTTATTGCATAGCTCTGTGTACATGTGTGTTACACCTCACCACGACCTTTGCTCTGCGGGCACAACAACAGTTTCTATCCCTTTAATATTAGCTCCCTGAAGCCATTCCTTTACACGTTCCCTCCACCAATGTTAGCCCACGTTCCCTGTCTGTGGTTCAGTGGCACTTTATCATCACCTCGACCGAAGTACAATGACTTTATTTTGTTTGCGTACTGTTCAGTGACAATCTAAGGCATAATAATCAATGGTAACCTTAGGCATAATCATGCTAAGTACAAGAGTGTAAGACAGTGGACCACAATCAATCAGTACACAAGAGAACCATCCTGTATCCTTCAAATGTGAACATTTAAAAACATGTCACGGTCTTAGCTTGGCCATAAAGGCCTGTTGTCCTGACGGCGGCACTGGGTCAGCCACAAGGGTCAGCCTAATCCAGGTGACGATCTGACCCCTCTTCCTGTCAGCAAGTCCTGACCCCTGATTGATATTCGTCTCCCACTCTGTGGCTCTGACCCCTGTCTCCACGTCTGTAGGTCTTCTCCCTGCATGTCTGTCCTGCCCCTCCCCTCCCCCTCTCCCTCTGTCCCCCCCCCCCCCAACAGTCTCTCTCTCTTTCTCTCTCTGTGTCCTGCCCTCTGCCCCTCTCTCTGTGGGTCTACGCCACCTCCAGGCCAGTGTGTGCTGCCCTGTCTCGGGGCTGGGGGACAGTCCTTGCCTGTAGGGTTTGTTGGTCCTGGTGCTGCTGTCTCCTGGGGTCCTGCACTGGTAATGGTTGATGTTCTCTCCGCAGGTCGCTGTCTTTCCTGGTGAAGTTGGAAGAGTTGGACCTGGGCAGCAATGAACTTGAAGTCCTGGTAATGAGTCTGTTTACACATTTGAACCCTCATTCTGCATCAGCTCACAAACACTGCCTGCAGTCTCCAGTAACCAGAAATAACCCAGAGTACTTGAAGCGCTGCAGGTCAGGCAACAACTGTGGACAGAGGACTGTGGAGAATGTTTTGGGTGGAAGACCCTTTGTCATGCTGGCTGAGTGTTTCCAGCTGGTTTTGTTTTTATTTTTGATTTGCAGTTACTTAATTGTCAAACCTTCTGCCGCATCTATTGTGATTGTGATGCTTGTGTGAGGATCCAACTGCAGACGAATCGGGCAGAAAGATAGACACAAAACGCTGGAGTAACTCAGTGGGACAGGCAGCATCTCAGGTTAGAGGAATGGGTGTCGATTTGGGTTCATCAGACCTAGATGACTCGGGCAACCTGAGTGGATGGACAAGTGTGGAGTAACATGGATAAATGTGCCGTTAGAACCACAGAAAGGCCAAGTGCTGGAGGAACTCTGCTGGTGAGGCAGCATCTGTGGAGGGAATTGACAGACAACATTCAGACTGATGGAGTATGGGGCAGGTACATTGGAAAAGAGGTGGAGTGGGACAAAAGCTGACAAATGATAGGAGAATGCAGATGTGGAGGGTGATTGGCAGATGTGTGGAGTAAGTGACAGGCTAGGGGTGAGAGGGTGACCAAAGGGTGCTAGATAAGGAGAGATGAGCAGGTGCAATGTGAAGCTGGAGGGGGGGGATATGGGTGATGAGCGTACTGTGGAGATGAAAGGAGCAGGGTGACTCTGTTGGTGGGGGAAATGAGAGTGCAAGAGCGGGAGGGGTGCAGGGGAAAGAGGTTGTATTGGGGAATGTTATTTGAAATTGAAGAACTCAATGTTCACACCGTTGGGCTGTTAGCCTCCCAAGCGGAATGCGAGGCGCTTCTCCAACAGTTGTGTGTTCACTGTCGCTGACACCAGATGTGCAGGTGCACAAGACACACACTGCATGGCCCTGTCTAGAGGCTTGGAGTGGGCGAGCAGGAATAGGTGCTGTACAGTGACTGCAGGTCCCATTGCACATAAGTGGGAGGACCAGAGGGGGAGGTGGACGCGATCAGGCTGATATTCACTGGAGATGATGAATGAGAGAGGGTCTTACTGATATTGAGGTGTACAAGATCATGAGCTGCAGAGATAAAGTAAACTCTCATACTAAAGGCTGAGAGGCAATATGTTACTGAACGTATCTATCGCCTCAGAGTCAATTATAAAAGATGAAATAGCGGTACATTTGGATAGCAGTAACAGGATCGGTCCGAGTCAGCATGGATTTATGAAGGGGAAATCATGCTTGACTAATCATCTGGAATTTTTTTAGGGAAATGGACAAGGGAAAGCCAATGGATTTAGTGTACCAGGACTTTAGAAAGCCTTTGATAAGGCCCCTCATAAGAGATTACTGGACAAAATTAGAGCACATGGTATTGGGGGTAGGGTACTGACATGGATAGAAAATTGGTTGGCAGACAGGAAACAAAGAGTAGGGATTAATGGGTCCCTTTCCGAATGGCAGGCAGTGACTAGTGGGCTACCGCAAGGCTCATTGCTGGGACCGCAGCTATTTACAATATACATCAATGATTTATATGAAGGGATTCAAAGTAACATTAGCAAATTTGCAGATGACACAAAGCTGGGTGGGAGTGTGAACCGTGAGGAGGATGCTATGAGGATGCAGGATGACTTGGACAGGTTGGGTGAGTGGGCAGATGCGTGGCAGATGCAGTTTAATGCGGATAATTGTGAGGTTATCCATTTTGGTGGCAAAAACAGGAAGGCAGATTATTATGAATGGTATCAAGTTGGGATTGGTGAAGTACGATGGGATCTGTGGGTTCTTGTTCATCAGTCACTAAAAGTAAGCATGCAGGTACAGCAGGCAGTGAAGAAAGCGAATGGCATGTTGGCCTTCATAAACAAGAGGAGTTGAGTATAGGGGCAAAGAGGTCCTTCTGCAGTTGTACAGAGCCCTAGTGAGACCACACCTGGAGTATTGTATGCTGTTTTGGTCCCCTAATTTGAGGAAGGACATTCTTGCTAATGAGGGAGTGCAGTGTAGGTTCACAAGATTAATTCCCGGGATGGCAGGACTATCATATGTTGATAGAATGGAGCGACTGGGCTTGTATACACTGGAATTTAGAAGGATGAGAGGGGATCTTATTGAAACATAAGATTATTAAGGGATTGGACACGCTAGAGGCAGGAAACGTTATCGATGTTGTGGGAGTCCAGAACCAGGGGCCACAGTTTAAAAATAAGGGTGAACCATTTAGAACAGAGATGAGGTAAAACTTTCACCCAGAGAGTTGTGAATCTGTGGAATTCCCTGGGGAGGCCAATTCTCTGGAAACTTTCAAGAGAGAGTTAGATAGAGCTCTTAAAGATAGCGGAGTCAAGGGATTTGGGGAGACGGCAAGAACGGGGTACTGATTGTGCATGATCAGCCATGACCACAGCGAATGGCGGTGCTGGCACGAAGGGCCGAATGGCCTATCCCTGCACCTCTTGTCTATTGTCTATTGACGTACCGTTAGAAAGGAGATTAGGAAGAATTTCTTTAGTCAGAGGATTGTCAGAGAATCTAGAATTCATTGCCAGGGAAGGCAGTGGAAACCAAGGCAATTTATATATTTTAGGCGGAGAATGACAGATTCTTGATTAGTAAGGACATCAGGGGTTATGTGGAAAATGCAGGAAAATGGGGTTGAGCGGGAAAGATAGATCAATAATGATTAATGTGTAAGAAGGAACTGCAGATGCTGGTTAAACCGAAGATAGACACTAAAAGCTGGGGTATGGTTCACTTGCACATCCTCCAACCTCATCTATCGTATCCGTTGTTCAAGATGTGGACTCTGATACGTCGGTGAGACCAAACACAGACTTGGAGATGGTTTCGCGGAACACCTTAGCTTAGCCCGTGTGAACCAATCATTCCTACACAGACCTTTCCCTCGCAGGTCTCCTCCGTTGAGTGAAGCTAAATGCAAATTGAAGGAACAGCATCTCATATTTCGCTTTCATATTTCATATTCCTTCTCTCTCTATCTCTCCCCCACCCAAGTCGCACTAGCTTCTCATTTTCACACTACAAACAGCTTACAATGGCCTGTTTCCTTTATCATCGATACTTTTTTGCATATCTTTCATTCATTGTTCTTTATCTCTCCACATGACCATCTATATCTCTCGTTTCCCTGATCCCTAACCAGTCTGAAGAAGGGTCTCGACCCGAAACGTCGCCTATCTCCTTAGATGCTGCTGCACCCGCTGAGTTTCTACAGCCTTTTGTGTACCCTCATATTTCGCTTGGGCAGCTTACAGCAAAGATCCTATAGCAAGTAAGATAGATCACTCCTTCTAAATGCAATGGGCTGACGTGTAGTACGCAATGGAGCGGAACATGGGCCTTTTTTTCATCCATTTCAGTAACCCGACCCGAATCGCAGTGCAATCAGCGTTGCGGGGGAACAGTTTGTGTTAATAAATTATAATTCTGAAAATGAGGCGAAGATTTTTCCCAAATAACTTTTATTTTTACGAGGATGTTTCCGTAACCGGCTTCCGTCTCCGCACTATATCCTATGGGATCTTTGGTGCAGAGACTGAAGCCGGTTACAGAAATGGGGCCTTAACGTACCCATGAATCTGCCCATGACCGTACTATGTCTTTTTCATCGAGTGATCTATCTTGCTTGCTATAGGATCTTTGGCTAACAGCCAGTGGTATGAATATTGATTTCTCGCACATCAGGTAGCCCCGGCATTCCCTCTCTCTCTATCCCTCCCCTACCCAAGTTGCACTAGCTTCTCATTTTCACCCTACAAACAGCCAACAATGGCCTGTTTCCTTTATCATCTTTACTTTTTTTCATATCTTTCATTCATTGTTCTTTATCTCTCCTCATCATCGTCTATATCTCTCGTTTCCCTTATCCCTAACTAGTCTGAAGAAGGGTCTCGACCCGAAACGTCACCCATTTCTTTTCTCTCAATTCCCACTGAGTTACTCCAGCTTTTTGTGTCTACCTTCGATCAATAATGATTGAATGGCATCGTAAAATGATTGAATGGCATCGTTGTAGTGCCTTCCTGTCTGTGGCAGACAGGAAGGCACTACAACGGGTGGTGAAAACCGCCCAGTACATCATCGGTGCCCCGCTCCCTGCCATGGATGCCCTCCACCGAAAACGGTGCCTGAAGCGGGCCGGGAAGATCATCAAGGACCCCTCACACCCTAACCATGGACTGTTTGCCCTCCTCCCATCAGGGAGGCGGTACAGGAGCCTCAGGTCCCGCACCAGTAGGACGAAGAACAGCTTCTTCAACTACACCATCAGACTGCTGAACTCGGAGCCCAGCTGATAGATTTGTCTGTACCCTGTATTTATTTATTTCCGTACTGCTACCACTGCACTCTGTATTTATTTTTTCATATCGCTATCACTAAGAATGACGCTAAACTGCATTTCGTTGTACCTATACTTGTATTTGTGCAATGACATTAAACTTGAATTGAATTGAATAAAAATGATGGGCCGAATGCCCTAATTTTGCTCCTGTAACTAATGAATGTAGACCCAGGTCGTCATGGTGTAGCCCTGATATTTACCCTCCTTCCATCCGGGAGGCGCTACGGGTCCCTCCGTTGCTGGACCAGCAGGTTCAGAAACAGCTTCTTCCCTGCGGCTGTTACAGTACTTAATTCTGCACCTCGGTGATTACCAGTCACCCCCCCGGACACTCCTTACCCCAGTAAAATTGCACTACTGATACCCTTTGTACATATATATATATTTTACTGTTCATTATTCAAAGTTCGCTCTTCTGGGTGAGATGCTAACTGCATTTTGTTGTCTCTATACTGTACACTGCACAATGGCAAGATTGAATTGAATTGAAAGGGCTGAATTGCCTACTTATTCAATTTTTCTAATTTTCTATCACTGGAATATCCCGAATGACTTTCAGTGGCAGCAACTTTGGGAGCCGTGTTTATATTTGGACAGGTTGGTGGACTTCTGTGCTGAGAGTCTGACAGTGACAACTTGTGCAATTGTTTTGCAGCCGGACACACTGGGAGCCCTGCCGAACCTCCGGGAACTGTGGCTGGACAGGAACCAGCTGACTGCACTGCCACCGGTATGAACACGCAAAGATACAGGAGCCTGGTGTCTCCTAGACTGGGGGGGGGGGGGGGGGGCAGTTTCAGTGTTGTGCAGGCCGTTAAACTGCCACATCCACCAGCAACACAGCAGTGAAAGTCTCAACTGCTGCTGCTGCTTTACAGTGCATTAACCAAATGCATAAAAATACAGGAATCAGTAATACTGGGTACCCAGGCCGTAGTAGTGCAAGCCAAAGTAAGTAGTGCATCCGAAACTAAGACACAACAGTTCACACAGCTGAGGTGGGGTCTTGGTTGGTGATGTGAACGGTGGTTCAAGACCCTGATGGGTGCTGGCAAGAAGCTGCACTTGAACATGGTGCTCATGGTTTTCAGGCTTCTGTACCTTCTTCCTGATGGTAGCAGTGAGATGAGAGCGTGGCCAGGGTGGTGTGGGTCTCTGATATTTATCATAGAACATTACAGTACAGGAGCACAATATTTGTGGCAAACATGATGCCAAGTTAAACTGATCTCATCCGCCCCCATAGCTCATGCTCTATACCCCTCTGTTCCTTGCACTTCCATGTGCCTATCGACAAGCCTCTTAAACACTACTGTTATATCTGCCTCCAACACCACCCCACGCACTGTTCCAGCCCCCATCACTCTGTGTAAAAAAGAAATGGTTCCGCACATCATTACATTTATCCCTCTTACCCTCATAGTTATGCCCTCTAGGAAAAGGGTCTGACTGTCTACCCTATCTATGCCTCTTAAGATTTTATAAACTTTTTTCAGGTCTCCCCGCAACATCCGACGTTCCAGAGAAAACTGTCCGAGTCTGTCCAACCTGTCCCTGTAGCGGAAACCCTCTAATCCAGGCATTACGTATAATTCTGGTAAACCTCCTCTGCACCATCTCCAAAGCCTCTGCGCCCTTCCTGTAATGAGACAACTAGAACTGCACTTAATACTCCAAATATGGCCAAACTAATGTTGCAGAATGACTCTTATACTCAGTGCCTCGACCAATGAACTCAAGTATACCATACACCTTCTTAACCACTCTTATGATCTTGCTTTCAGAAAGCTATGGACCCCAAGAAACCTCTGTCAGTGCTGTTAAGGGTCTTGTCATTAACTGTATACTTTCTGCTTATATTTAACTTCTCAAAGTGCAACACCGCACACTTGCAATTAGATTGGGAAGATAAAGGGCTGTGGGAAAGAGCGAGGCATTGGGATTAGTGTGGAACTGTAATAGGGCTGTGGGGAGAGAGGAGTAGTGGGGTTAGTGTGGGATTGATACAGGGTTGTGGGAGAGTGGGGTTAGTGTGGGATTGATACAGGGCTGTGGGAGTGTGGGATTGATACAGGGCTGTGGGAGTGTGGGGCAGTGGGATTGATACAGGGCTGTGGGCGTGTGGGATTGATACAGGGCTGTGGGAGAGAGGGTCAGTGGGGTTACTTTGGTTGTGTGACGTGGGTTGTGCTCTTTGTTCCAGGAGCTGGGGAACTTGAAGCGCCTGGTCTGTCTCGATGTTTCGGAAAACAAGCTGGAGACACTCCCCAACGAGATTAGTGGGCTGGTGGCACTGACGGACCTGCTTCTGTCCAAGAACCCTCTGGAGTCGGTGCCTGATGGCATCGGTGAGTGCAGTACATGGGAAGCTTCCACCCGAGGGGGTTGGCTGGGAGGGTTCCTCATCATCTGGGCCCAGGTCTTGGGGAGGGGTTGAGAATGGAGCCCTGAGCGATGTCCTGCCCTGGGGACCTCTCCCTACGTGGAACATCCATCGTCTGACTGGTGAGCAGAGGGCAGGCTTTGGCCCGCTCGCCTGGCCCACGGTGCTAGGCAGACTCTGCTTGAGGTCTCTGCCATCTCGCTGCCTCTCCCCATTGCATTGGATCACTTGGACAGTTACGACAAGTAGTCAGGCTGCTGTTCATCGACTACACTCAACACCACCATCTCCTCCAAACAGCAAAGTCAAGAGAGCTGGCTCTCTGCCCATCGCTGCGTAATTGGATTATTGACTTCCTCAGCATCTGAGCACTCTCAGCAGGAACCAGTCCTTCAACACTGCCCAACACCAACCTACCTCAGTAACACAGTGTCATAAAGCATGGAAACAGGCCCTTCATAAGTTAAAGGTGATAGGAGCAGAATTACGCCATTTGGCCAATCAAGTTATTCCGCCATTCACTCATGGCTGATCTATCTCTCCCTCTTAGCTGCATTCCCCTGCCCTCTGTCCATAAGCCCTGAGATCCGCACTAATTGTATCCGTCTCTTGCCCAGAGCAGGTGAATCGAGGACTAGAGGACATAGGCTTGAGGTGAAGGGGAAAAGATTTAATAGTAATCCGAGGGGTAACTTTTTCACACAAAGGGTGGTGGGTGTTTGGAACAAGCTGCCAGAGGAGGTAGTTGGGACTGGGACTATCCCACCCTTTAAGAAACAGTTAGACAGGTACATGGATAGGACAGGTTTGGAGGGATATGGACCAAACATGGGCAGGTGGGGCAAGTGTAGCGGGGACATGTTGGCCGGTGTGGCCAATTTGGGAGACTAATCAAGAATCTATCAATGCCATAAAAATATCCATTGATGGCCTCCACGACATTCTTTGGCATTGAATTCCACAGATTCACTACCCTGAGACCAATGAAATCCTTCCTCATCTCCTTCCTGAAGGAACATCCTTTAATTCTGAGGCTATGACCTCTATCGCTAGACTCTCCCACTGGTGGAAACATCTTCTTCACATCCATTCTGACCAAGCCATTCATTAATCGGTAAGTTTCAATGAGGTACCCCCCTCCCCCTCGTCCTTCTAAACTCCAGCGAGTACAGGTCCAGTGCTATGAAATGCTCATCATCTGTCAACCCACTCATTCCTGGGATCATTCTCATAAACCTCCTCTGGACCCTCTCCAGTGCCAGCACATCCTTCCTCAGATATGGGGCCCAAAATTGCTCTCAATATTCTATATGTGGTTCGACCAGTGCTTTATAAAGTGTCAGCATTACATCCCTGGTTTTGTATTCTGGTCCTCTTGAAATAAATTGCGTTTGCTTTCCTTACTACCCATGCGGCTTACAAATTAACCTTTTGGGAATCCTGTACCAGCACTTCCAAGTCCCTTTGCACCTCCAATTACTGGATTTTACCGGAGTCACGTAAGCGACTCCGTGAAGAAGGCCCGCCAGGCCGCACGCGCAGCATTACGTCAGCCGCATTGGCGCAAGCACCAGTCTGGCAGGACAGAGCTCCTGCCGGAGGTAAGTTAAACTTAAAAGATAAGTTTGGTTTTTTACTTACCAGGGGTTTTTAGGCAGGAGCCTCTTTTTACAGAGGTTTTTTCTGCCAGTTTTGCAGCCCGACAAGTTGCCGGTTATGGATTGTGGGGATATTCCAGTCCGACCGCAAATGCGGATAAACCGGCAAAATTGGTCGGGTTGCGAGATAAGGAGCCATTAACAGTACAGTTAGCGGCTCCCCAGCCTGCAGGGATGCCGTAACAACGGCAGGGAATTTTAGCAGAGTCGCTGACGGGGTCAGCGGCTCCCTAGCCTGCAGGGATGCTGTAAAAACGGCAAGAAATTTAAACAGAGTTGCTGACGGGGGTCAGCGGCTCCGCAGCCTGCGGGGATGCCGTGGGAAAGGCAAGATATTTAAGCAGAGTCGCTGACAGGGGGGGTCAGCGGCTCCCCAGCCTGCGGGGATGCCGTGGGAATGGCAAGGAAGCAACGCTGGAGCCATTGACAGTGGGGCAGTGGCTCACAGACGTTGGTCCCCAGTCAAGAAATTACTGGGACTCATTCAGCCCTATTTTTACTCAGGTGAGTCGGGCTATAAAGGTTTTTTCCTTATAATAAAAAGTATGTATTTTATAGTGTTTTTTCTTTAAGTAAAAAGCAATGTTATAATTGTTTAAACACAGGTTGCTATGATTTATTTTTACCCTTCACAGGTAAAGCTGTACACTAAATGTTGATTTAGTAAGCTTACACAGCAATGTGACAGGCAGCGCCAGCAGCGCCTGACAGGGCTATTTCATCTGTAAAATGTGCGGGCCTATGGGACAGGCCGCACCAGCAGCGCCTGACAGGGCTGTTTCATCTGTAAAATGTGCGGGCCTATGGGACAGGCCGCACCAGCAGCGCCTGACAGGGCTGTTTGATGTGTGAAGTGCCGGCCTACGGGAGAGCCATGCCACAGCGCCTGATGCAGGGCTGTTCATGTCAAAAAGCACGGGCCTTTATGAAAGGCGGCGCCAGCCACGCCTGGGACAGGGTTGCTCAAATTCACACATATCTGCGCGCCCACAGAGTTGGGAGATGATTCTCCACCGGTGCTAGAGAGCAAGGCCCATGGAGTTGGGGGATGAATTCCTCATCGGGGCTGGATAGTGCGTTGAAACGACTATCCTAAATACAGCAACTGTTGTATACTGTGCTGCAAAGGTCTCCCTCTCGGAGGCAGAGACCAAGATGGGTCAGTATCCTGCTGACACTGCGTCTCAGGGTATGGCCGTGGGGCGTACCCAAAGGGATGAAGGGCACGTGTTAGAGGTACCTTTCCTGACAATAAAGTTGCCATCCCAGTAAAATATTCTATTGGGTTAAAGCCAATGGGTTCGTATCAGTATTTGTATCCTGCAGCCTGCGGCAGCGCCTGTTAGATTTGCCTATGAATTACCCTCTCTGAGGAGGGAAGAGCAAAAGATCAAGATGACTCCGGGCTCTAAAGATGTCAATAGAACAGACTCAAGCACATATGTGCCGGCAGTGAACAACGCCAACAGGGGGATGTAAGAGCCAGCCGCTGAATCAATTATTCAGGTAGGTCTATTCTACAGGGGAGGGAGCCTGGCAGATGAATTAATTCGGCCAATGACGGGCAAAAGTCATCGTTCAGAAAGCACCCCAGGTGCTCATCGGCAGTAGCGGTTCACTGGAGCTGGGGGCAGCATGATAGCTCAGAAATTCCATGCACCTTCCAATCATGCTCAACCAAATGGGTCTAGCACTTCCAAAATTTGGGTAGTGCACCGTTCAGAAGTTGTAATATTTACATTTGTTTGTACAACACACAAAGGGTAAAAATATTTGGTTGAGGCACAGCCGGAGCATTCCAAGTAAGTTGGATTATGGCCAGGGTTTGGAAATTGGGCAGCAGTTCTCATGCAAACCACCCATGCAATAAGGCAGGATTGGCATGTTATTATGAAGAATGGAGAGTATCGGGCATATGAACTTTCCGAATGTAAAAACCTATTCCTGACTTCAACAGATTCATAAGGTAAGAGATAAATGTTATACAAATCCCATTACAAAGGTTATCAAAGACAATATAACTGTACTATAACAGTAAAACTTTGCAGTATGGGATAAACTGTTTGTTGGTCATTGGGATTTACCTTTAATTATTATTAGCCTTGTCTCCGCCTTGTGGCAAGAGATTAGGGTTATAGCAATCTGTTATTTTCATTCAGAGTAATTGGCAATATAGCAGCTGTGTTGCAGCTGAGCAAATCAAGGAACTGATATTGTGTAAGTAGCAATTAGATTGTTGCTAACAACCTTGTGCTATTGTCAGCTGAGGCTACTTCAGCCACTATGATGAAGTAACAGTATTCAGCATTGCTGAACATGACAATAACTCATTGAACTTGAAACTCGCTACAGTAGAGTGGTCGGTTGAATTCAGTTATTATGAACTGATGTTTAGAACTCTAAGATGAGAAGTTCCAAATACCATCACCTACTCAAAAGTAGTGGAGATTGCATGAGTTACCAATTCTTCAGTTGTTGGTATCAACTAAATATATACACTAAATGCACCGTTGAGTAAGGTTTTGAGTGAATTTACATATTCTTCATGCACAAATATAAGTTGCTACTCTACAATGGTGACACATGTTAGTCTCATGGTAATTAGGAAGAATATCCTGTAATTAATCTCCTTGCCACTGGTGTATCATCCAGTTTAGATTGATGGTAACACAGAATAAGTGTTGGATCTCAAAGTATGATGAAAGCATGATTCAATACTTCATCAAGGGTTCGTCATGTTTATGCATATTTCACTGTTTGCAAAAATATGTGACACAACAGTGTGGAGAAATACATTCTTGCTTCAGTAGGAGGAATGGACTTTAAGTCTTCCTCATTAGCTGGGTCTTAAAACAGTCAGCAAGACCTCGTTTGGATTCGTACTATCGGACTGGCCAAGTGTCCATGTAGCCTGCTTCATCAGGCATTATGGCACAACGGTACACAGTTATGCCAAAAAGCAAGAACTTGCTGTTTTAAACTGTGGTTCAGGAGACTGGTCTTTGCACAGTAAAATGATTATTGACTTACACATTTGCATGGATAGCATCCAAAGAAGTAGTACATCTCTATTGAGGGGATCAGAAATGTTTGTGAAATATTAATGATACATTTGATACAAAACAAATTACTGACATTTCCAGTTCATTTTAAGTGATATTGACAATAGTTCAGTTATAGAGAAATTACAGCTGTAACATAAGGGAACTACATTCTCGGGTCCAACCCAGACATCAAGTTGTTAAAAAGATCTTGATACAAGTACTCACATCACAAGATTATGCAGTTGGTTATTGTAAATGTGTAAACATTATTTCACCAAGGTGTTCCAGCTACATCCTTAGTCATGACTCTAATATCAGCACAACGACGGCAAAACATTGCAAACGCTGTGGCTGGACAGGATGGAATTGGCTGTTCATGCCATTACATTTTACATTCTAGTCTACACTAGCAGAGCAGACCAGGGCTGGCATGATTTTTAAGATCATTTCGAATACCCCACGGTCTCATTTTATGTTATCAAGGCTACCAGAATCCTTAGAAGTATGGATTCAGCACTGTGTATTAGTTAATAAACAATTACACAAGAGAAGGTCGGTTCAGACTATTTCAAGCTGGCTGCAACAGGTATCAACATTGACGATTGTATGTCTCATTCCACCAGGTCAGCATCAACGTCAGTATATCATTTAGATAGAGTGTTTACATCTCATTATACTAGGGCAGCAGCTATGTTGGCAGCCAAAGGGAGGGATGTGTCCTTCGACCAAATTTTAGCGGCCGTCGGATGGGCAAATGAGCTGATGTTTCAGAATTTATCATCGGCCAATCGTCAATCCAGGGCTGTGGTAGCCAATGACATTTTAAGTACCTAACTTTAAGGGGTACTGTTGTTTGTTTACGTTGTTAAATAAACCCTATCATTACATTGAATACAATGTTATTACTAATACATTTATTTCTCTTTCGAGTCAATCAAATGCAGTGGGCTGCTGAGATTGCAATCTGCGGCATGAAATCACAAAGCTTTGAACTCTTCATGGAATCACTCGCGTGACTCCGAAGTAAAATAGTAAGATTAAACGAGAACTTACCAGTTTGAAGTTTGATCTTGATTTTATGAGGAGTTACGTTGGTGATAACGTGCCCATCACGCCCAACCCTCTCTCATAAAAGATCATCTGGTATTTCTAGAGTCACTGATCTTACTGTTTACTTCGGTGTTGTTTATTTGTGATTTCATACCGCTGCTTTGAAGTTTGGTGCGCATGCGGCCTGGCGGGCCTTCTTCACGTAAGCACCAACGTAACTCCTCATAAAATCAAGATCAAACTTCAAACTGGTAAGTTCTTGTTTAATCTTACTATTCTCACCCCATTTAGAAAATGGTCTCCTTTATTCCTACTACCAAAATGTATGACTCCACACTTTGCTACACTATATTCCATCTGCCACTTCTCTGTCCACTGTCCTAACCTGTCCAAGTCCTTCTGAAGAGCCCCTACTTTTGCACAACCTGCCCCTCCCACTAGCCGTATAATCGGCAAATTTAGCCACAAAGCCTTCAATCCCCTCATCCATATTATTAATATACAATGTGAAGAGCAGTGGCCCCAGCACCGACCCGTGCGGAACCCCGCTAGTTACTGGCAGCCAACCAGAAAAAAAACCCTTTATTGGCACTTTGCCTTCTGCCATCCAGCCAACCTGATATCAATGCTAGTATCTGCCTTTTGATACCATGGGCTCTCATCTTCCTTATCAGCTTCTTCGGCCCAACTTGCCCAGGCTAACCTACATGCATCATCTAAACTGGTCCCATCTGCCTGCTTTTGGCCCATATCCCTCTAAACCTATCTAATCCATGTACAAGTCCAAATGTTTCTTAAACTTTGCAATCTTACCCGCTTCAACTCCCTCCTCTGGCAGCTCGTTCCTTTCACCCACTGCCCTTTGTGTAAAAAAGTTACCACTCAAGCTCCCATTAAATCTTTCCCCTATTACAAAGTAGTTCTCGATTTCCCCTACTCTGGGCAACGATCTGCATTTATCTGATCTATGCCATTCATGATTTTGTCCACCTCGAAAGATTACCCTTCATTCTCCTGCGCTCCAAGGATTAAAGCCCTGCTCAACCTCTCCTTATAGCTCAGTTCCTGAATCCTGGCAACAACCTGGTAAATCTTCTCTGAACCCTTTCAAGCTTGACAACATCTTTCGTATAACATGGTGAGGCGACTTTGGTGTTGTACTATTTTGCTTACCTAGTTTAGTTTAGAGATACAGTACGGAAACAGGCCCTTTGGCCCACCAAGTCCGCACCAACTAGCGATCTCTGCACATTAATACGATCCTACACACATGAGTGACAATTTCACATTTACACCAGGCCAATTAACCTACAAACCTACACTTGGAGTGTGGGAGGAAACCCACGCAGTCCCGGGGAGAATGTACGAACTGTGTACGGGCAAGCATCGGGTAGTCAGGATCAAACCCGGATCTCTGGCGCTGTAAGGCAGTAGCTCTACCGCTACTCCGCCGTGCCACAATGGTATAATGCTCATTAGTTTATTGTACATTGCTGCGTTTACGGGCCTATTAAACTACAGCGTTATTTTTGTGGTCCCGTTTCGAGTTCACATGACGATGAAACACCCGTCCTCTTGCGTTTTGCAGGCCAGCTGAAGCAGTTGTCCATCTTGAAGGTGGATCAGAACCGGCTGACGCGACTGACAGAGGCAGTAGGGGAGTGCACTCATATGACAGAGCTGATCCTCACCGAGAACCTGCTAATGGTGAGTGCCGCATCCTCAATGGGGCACTGGGGGAGTGGGGGAGTGGGGCACTGGGGGAGTGGGGCACTGGGGGAGTGGGCCACTGGGGGAGTGGGGCCACTGGGGGAGTGGGGCCACTGGGGGAGTGGGGCCACTGGGGGAGTGGGGCACTGGGGGAGTGGGGCACTGGGGGAGTGGGGCACTGAGGTGGGGACACTGAGGGAGTGGGGCACTGGGGGCGCTGGGGGAGCGGGGCACTGGGGGAGGGGCGATACTGAGGTGGGGACACTGAGGGAGTGGGGTAATGAGGGGGGGACACTGAAGGATGGGTGCGGTACTGAGGAGGGCGATACTGAGGGAGAGACCGCAGAATCCATTTCCTCAGCAATTCCTTGGTTTACTCATCCTTTCCCACCCAAACCAGCCCCACCCCAGGAACATTCCCCTGCAACTGCAGGAGATGCAACATCTATCATAGTCATAGAGTGATGCAGTGTGGAAACAGGCCCTGCATGTAGAACTGCAATCATTATTCAAACTGTGTTTGATTGTCACATGCACCCGCAGTGAAACAATGACATTCTTATTGCTGCAGCTTTACAGGCTCATTAAAGGAACAACACACAGAAAAATATAATATTACATTGAATGAATAATCAGTAATACCGGTAACCAGACTATAATAACGCAAAATGAAAAGCATAAATGCAATGTTTTATCTGTTGACAAAAAGGTTCCGATACACAGTTAATGTTACACTATGGGCTGCTGTAAGTCTACCTAGAAACATAGAAACATAGAAATTAGGTGCAGGAATAGGCCATTCGGCCCTTCGAGCCTGCACCGCCATTCAATATGATCATGGCTGATCATCCAACTCAGTATCCCGTACCTGCCTTCTCTCCATACCCTCTGATCCCCTTAGCCACAAGGGCCACATCTAACTCCCTCTTAAATATATCCAATGAACTGGCCTCAACTACCCTCTGTGGCAGAGAATTCCAGAGACCCACCACTCTCTGTGTGAAAAAATTCCTTCTCATCTCGGTCCTAAAGGATTTCCCCCTTATCCTTAAGCTGTGACCCCTTGTCCTGGACGTCCCCAACATCGGGAACAATCTTCCTGCATCTAGCCTGTCCAACCCCTTAAGAATCTTGTAAGTTTCTATAAGATCCCCTCTCAATCTCCTAAATTCTAGAGAGTATAAACCGAGTCTATGCAGTCTTTGTTCATAAGACAGTCCTGACATCCCAGGAATCAGTCTGGTGAACCTTCGCTGCACTCCCTCTATGGCAATAATGTCCTTCCTCAGATTTGGAGACCAGAACTGTACGCAATACTCCAGGTGTGGCCTCACCAAGACCCTATACAACTGAAGTAGAACCTCCCTGCTCCTATACTCAAATCCTTTTGCTATGAAAGCTAACATACCATTGGCTTTCTTCACTGCCTGTTGTACCTGCATGCCTACTTTCAATGACTGGTGTACCATGACACCCAGGTCGCGCTGCATCTCCCCTTTTCCTAATCGGCCACCATTTAGATAGTAGTCGGTTTTCCTATTTTTGCCACCAAAGTGGATAACCTCACATTTATCCACATTATACTGCATCTGCCAAACATTTGCCCACTCACCCAGCCTATCCAAGTCACCTTGCATTCTCCTAGCATCCTCCTCACAGCCAACACTGCCCCCCAGCTTAGTGTCATCCGCAAACCTGGAGATATTGCCTTCAATTCCCTCATCCAGATCATTTATGTATATTGTAAATAGCTGGGGTCCCAGCACTGAGCCTTGCGGTACCCCACTAGTCACTGCCTGCCATTGTGAAAACGACCCGTTAACTCCTACTCTTTGCCTTACCTCGCGTTCAGTTGTGTTGTACACAATGCACCGTATACTGTGGGCTGCTGTACGTCTATCTCATGTTTAGTTGGGTTGTGCACAATGCACCGTATACTGTGGGCTGCTGTACGTCTATCTCATGTTTAGTTGGGTTGTGCACAATGCACCTTATACTGTGGGCTGCTGTACGTCTATCTCATGTTTAGTTGGGTTGTGCACAATGCACCGTATACTGTGGGCTGCTGTACGTCTATCTCATGTTTAGTTGGGTTGTGCACAATGCACCGTATACTGTGGGCTGCTGTACGTCTATCTCATGTTTAGTTGGGTTGTGCACAATGCACCTTATACTGTGGGCTGCTGTACGTCTATCTCATGTTTAGTTGGGTTGTGCACAATGCACCTTATACTGTGGGCTGCTGTACGTCTATCTCATGTTTAGTTGGGTTGTACACAATGCACCTTATACTGTGGGCTGCTGTACGTCTCTCTCGTGTTTAGAGGGGCCGATACACAGTGCCAACAGATGCTATGGCACTTGCCACGGCCCTGGCTCCTGGTGTGGTGCTGTGCTCATGAGCAGGACAGTTGCTGGGAAGGAGATGTTCTCAGTATTGTGTTCCGCATTTGTTCCAGACACTTCCCAAATCCATGGGGAAGATGAAGATGCTGACGAATCTGAATGTGGATCGGAACAGATTGGTGGATCTTCCGGCGGAACTGGGAGGCTGCGCGGGGTTAAATGTGCTGAGCCTCCGTGACAATCGCCTGACCCACCTCCCGCCCGAACTGGCCAATGCCTCGGAGATCCATGTCCTGGATGTGGCCGGCAACAGGTAGGACTGCGAGTGTACGGCAACGGTAGGGTAGTCTTGGCGGCACAGTGGTAGAGTTGCTGCCTTACAGCCAATGCAGCGCTGGAGACCCGGGCTCCATCCCGACTACGGGTTCTGTCTGTACGGAGTTTGTACATTCTCCTGTGACCTGCATGGCTTTCTTCGGTTTCCTCCCACACTCCAAAGATGTACACGTTTGTAGGTTAATTGGTTTGGTAAATGTAAAAAGTACCCAGTGCGTGTAGGATGATGTTACTGTGCGGGGATCGCTGGTCGGCGTGGGCCGAAGGGCCTGTTTTCGCACTGTATCTCTAAACTAAACTGCGTACGTAGGAGTGACTGCGCTGATCCTGCGGCAACCTGTAGCAGTTTATTATGGTCACGGGTATTGAGGTAGTGTACAATAATGAAAGGGATCAATAGGGTGAATACGCAGTCTTCTTCCCCCATGCTGGGGGAGTCGAACCAGAGGATAGAAACATAGAAAATAGATGCAGGAGGAGGCCATTCGGCCCTTCGAGCCAGCACCGCCATTCATTGTGATCATGGCTGAGCGTCCCCAATCAATAACCCGTGCCTGCCTTCTCCCCATATCCCTTGATTCCACTAGCACCTAGAGTTCTATCTAACTCTCTCTTAAATCCATCCAGTAACTTGGTCTCCACTGCCCTCTGTGGCAGGGAATTCCACAAATTCACAACTCTCTGGGTGAAAATGGTTTTTCTCACCTCAGTCTTAAATGGCCTCCCCTTTATTCTAAGACTGTGGTCCCTGTTTCTGGACTCACTCAACATTGGGAACATTTTTCCTGCATCTAGCTTGTCCAGTCCTTTTATAATTTTATATGTTTCTATAAGATCCCCCCTCATCCTTCTAAATGCCAGTGAATACAAGCCTAGTCTTTTCAATCTTTCCTCATATGACAGTCCCGCCATCCCAGGGATCAATCTTGTGAACCTACGCTGCACTGCCTCAATCACAAGGATGTCCTCTTACCGTACACAGAGGTGTACAGTGAGAGAGGAAAGATTTAATTGAACCCGAGGGTAACTTTTTACTCAGAGAAATGTGGAATGAGGAGGTAGGGTACACAAAAGGCTGGAGAAACTCAGCGGGTGCAGCAGCATCTAAGGAGTGTAGGAGATAGGCAACGTTTCGGGCCGAAACCCTTGTTCAGGTAGTTGAGATAGGTATCAAATCTTTCAAAGACATTTGGACTGGTACATGAATAGGAAAGGCTTTGAAAGGTATGGGCCAAATGGGACGAGCTTAGATGGCGCACGATTCCCAAAATGCTGCCTTCAAGTTGAATTGGTAGTAAGGAAGGCAAACGCAATGCTAGCATTTATTTCACATGGGCTAGAATACACAAACAGGGATGTAATGCTGAGGCTCTATAACGTGCAGGTCAGGCCGCATTTGGAATATCGTGAGCCATTTTGAGCACCATATCTGACTCTGGATGTGCTGGCTCTGGAGATGGTGCAGAGGAGGTTTATGGGAATGATCCCAGGAATGAGTGGGTTAACGTATGATGAGCGTTTGTCGGCACTGGGCCTGTACTCGCTGGCGTTTGGAAGAATGAGGGGGGACCTCATTGAAACTTAACGAATAGTGAAAGGCTTGGATACAGTGGATGTGGAGAGGGTGTTTCCACTAGTGGGAGAGTCTAGGACTAGAGGTCATAGCCTCAGAATTAAAGGACATTCTTTTAGGAAGGAGACGAGGATAAATTGATTTAGTCAGAAAGTGGTGAACCTATGGAATTATTTTCCACAGAAGGCTGTGGAGGCCAAGTCAATGGATAGAAACATAGAAAATAGGTGCAGGAGTAGGCCATTCAATATGATCATGGCTGATTATCCAAACTCAGCACCTCGTTCCTGCTTTTTCCCCCATATCCTTGTTAGCCCTAAGAGCTATATCTGAACAGGAAGGGAATGGAGGGGTATGGTCTGAGTGCAGGTAGATGGGACTAGGGGAAAATAAATGGTCGGCACGGACTGGAAGGGCCGAGAAGGCCTGTTTCCGTGCTGTAATTGTTATATGGTTATAGTTATATCTAACTCTCAAAGCATCCAGCGAATTTGCTTCAAGATTTCTGGATATTTCTAAGGCAGAGATAGATAAATTCTTGATTAATACGGGTGTCGGGGTTATGGGGAGAAGGCAGAAGAACTGGGTAAGGAGGGAGAGAAAAATCAGCTATGATTGAATGGCGGAATAGACTGAATGGCCTAATTCTGCTCCTGACACTTATGACCTTGGCATGGAAGGGTTGGGACCAAGGGCCTGTTTCCGCGTTGTATGACTCCATGACTTAAAATAGCAAGACAGGTGATAAAAGTATGGGTTATAGTGCCTAACTGTTTAGTTTTTTCAAATATTAATTGGGATTGATTTGCCGTAAAATACTCACAGGGCAAAATCTTTGAAGTTTGTCCGGGTGACCTATTTGACACAATGTAGTCGGGGCAACGAGGGAAGTTGCGTTACTGGGAGCTCAAATGCAAGTCAATGGCAGGATCTTCTGGAGCCCTGGTCTACAGAGGGATCTTGGGATGCCCATCCATAGCTCCCTGAAAGTAACAGACAAGTAGATGGAGTAGTAAAGACGAGCTGTGATATGCTTGCCTTCATCAGTCGAGGCATTCAATATAAGAGTTGAGATGTCATGGTACTCAATATTTGCAGTTCTGTGCACAACTGGTTGGCCCATTACAGAAAAGATGTGGAGGCTTTGGAGAGGGTGCAGATGTTTACCGGAATGCTGCCTGGATTATACAGAACAAAAAGCTGAGTAACCCAGCGGCTCAGACAGCATCTCTGAAGAAAAGGAATAGGTGACGTTTTGATTGAGATCCTTCGCTACAATCAGTCAAGAGTCAAGTCTAGAGTGTTTTATTGTCATATCTCCCACATACATTCTCATTTGGAGGCAGATAATTGAAATAAAGAGGCTTATAAATAGATGCAGGGAATGTTGATCACATGCAGGCAGAGGATATTAGTTTAACGGCATCATATTTGGCACTGACGTTGTCGGCTGAAGAGCCTGTTGCTGTGCTGTACACTGGGCTGAAGGGCCTGTTGGGCTGTGGGCTGAAGGAGCTGTTCACTGGGCTGAAGGCCCTTTTGGGCTGTGGGCTGAAGGAGCTGTTCACTGGGCTGAAGGGCCTGTTGGGCTGTGGGCTGAAGGAGCTGTTCACTGGGCTGAAGGGCCTGTTGGGCTGTGGGCTGAAGGAGCTGTTCACTGGGCTGAAGGGCCTGTTGGGCTGTGGGCTGAAGGAGCTGTTCACTGGGCTGAAGGGGCTGTACACAATGAATTGAAATGGCTATTGCTGGGCTGTACTCTTGGCTGAAGGGGCTGTTGCTCAGCGGTACTTTGGGCTGAAGGGCCTACACTGGGCTGAAGGGCCTACACTGTGCTGTACACTGGGCTGAAAGGCCTACACTGTGCTGTACACTGGGCTGAAGGGCCTACACTGTGCTGTACACTGGGCTGAGGGGTCTACACTGTGCTACACTGGGCTGAAGGGCCTACACTGTGCTACACTGGGCTGAAGGGCCTACACTGTGCTACACTGGGCTGAAGGGCCTACACTGTGCTACACTGGGCTGAAGGGCCTACACTGTGCTACACTGGGCTGAAGGGCCTACACTGTGCTGTATACTGGGCTGAAGTGCCTACACTGCACTGTACATTGGGCTGAAGGGCCTACACTGTGCTACACTGGGCTGAAGGGCCTACTCTGTGCTGTACACTGGGCTGAAGGGCCTACACTGTGCTGTACACTGGGCTGAAGGGCCTACACTGTGCTGTACACTGGGCTGAAGGGCCTACACTGTGCTGTACACTGGGCTGAAGGGCCTACACTGTGCTGTACACTGGGCTGAAGGGCCTACACTGTGCTACACTGGGCTGAAGGGCCTACAGTGTGCTGTACACTGGGCTGAAGGGCCTACACTGTGCTACACTGGGCTGAAGGGCCTACACTGTGCTGTACACTGGGCTGAAGGGCCTACACTGTGCTGTACACTGGGCTGAAGGGCCTACACTGCTACACTGGGCTGAAGGGCCTACACTGTGCTACACTGGGCTGAAGGGCCTACACTGTGCTGTACACTGGGCTGAAGGGCCTACACTGTGCTACACTGGGCTGAAGGGCCTACACTGTGCTGTACACTGGGCTGAAGGGCCTACACTGTGCTGTACACTGGGCTGAAGGGCCTACACTGTGCTGTACACTGGGCTGAAGGGCCTACACTGTGCTGTACACTGGGCTGAGGGGTCTACACTGCTACACTGGGCTGAAGGGCCTACACTGTGCTGTACACTGGGCTGAGGGGTCTACACTGTGCTGTACACTGGGCTGAGGGGTCTACACTGTGCTGTACACTGGGCTGAAGGGCCTACACTGTGCTGTACACTGGGCTGAAGGGCCTACACTGTGCTACACTGGGCTGAAGGGCCTACACTGTGCTACACTGGGCTGAAGGGCCTACACTGTGCTGTACACTGGGCTGAAGGGCCTACACTGTGCTACACTGGGCTGAAGGGCCTACACTGTGCTACACTGGGCTGAAGGGCCTACAGTGCGCTGTACACTGGGCTGAAGGGCCTACACTGTGCTGTACACTGGGCTGAAGGGCCTACACTGGGCTGAAGGGCCTACACTGTGCTGTACACTGGGCTGAGGGGTCTACACTGTGCTACACTGGGCTGAAGGGCCTACACTGTGCTGTACACTGGGCTGAAGGGCCTACAGTGCGCTGTACACTGGGCTGAAGGGCCTACAGTGCGCTGTACACTGGGCTGAAGGGCCTACACTGTGCTGTACACTGGGCTGAAGGGCCTACACTGTGCTGTACACTGGGCTGAAGGGCCTACACTGTGCTACACTGGGCTGAAGGGCCTACAGTGCGCTGTACACTGGGCTGAAGGGCCTTCACTGTGCTGTACACTGGGCTGAAGGGCCTACACTGTGCTGTACACTGGGCTGAAGGGCCTTCACTGTGCTGTACCCTGGGCTGAGGGCCTGTTGGTGGGTTGTACTGTTCCATGTTGTGTGCTTTCTCTGCTCTCTGCAGGTTGATGAATCTGCCCTTTGCTCTGACCAACCTGAACCTGAAGGCCCTGTGGCTTGCGGAGAACCAGTCGCAGCCGATGTTGAAGTTTCAAACTGAGGACGATGAGAAGACGGGCGAGAAGGTTCTGACCTGCTACCTGCTGCCACAGCAGCCTTCCCCCAGTCTGGGTAAGTGGCTGCCATGGCTGAAGGGAGTTGACTTTATCCATGCCCTCATCATCTTGAACACCTCAGTAAGCCTCCAAAGAAAAACGCCCCAGCCTATCCAACCTCTAACCCAAGCCTACAAGCCCAGGTAACATGCGTGAGAATCTTCATCTGGGTGTATTTAATGACATCCTTGCTCTAGCTGCACACACAACTCCAAATGTGGTCTCTCCACATGTGGCATATAGCTGTATCAGGATGCCCAAACCATTGTACCCTTCGCAATGAAGGCAAGCGTGCCAAACGCCTTCTTCACCAGACCCACCACTTTATGTACCCCCAGATGTCTGTTCCACACACTCTCAAGGCCTCTACCATTTACCGTGTAAGCCCTGCCTTGGTTTGACATATCCACTGACACACTTATCAGAGTTCCATGTCTTGGCCCACCTTCCCAACAGCTCTAGATCTTGTTATAAGCTTTGATATCCTTCCTTGCCTTTTACTACACAACTAATTTGGGTGTCATCTGCAAATGTACTCACAATGTTAACTACGGTGTCATCTGAACCTTTAATGTCAATAACAACAACATAGAACCCAATATTGACCCCTGGGAAAGGCCACTGTTCACGGGCTTCCAACCCCCACAACTATCCATTGACCCTTTCTTGCGAGCCAATTTTGAATCCTGTTGACTTGCTCATATTGGATCCCATGTGATCTAACCTTCCAGACCAGCGGACCTTGCCATAGATCTTTCTAAAGTCCATAGACAACATTCATTACACTGCCCTCCTCAATCCTCTTTGTGAGCTCTTCGCAAAGCTCAATCAGATTTGTGAAACAGGATTTACAAACATAGAAAAATAGCTGCAGCAGTAGGCCATTCGGCCCTCCGAGCCATTCAGTACGATCATGGCAGTACCCCGTTCCTAGTTTTCCCCATATCCCTTGATTCCTTTAGCCCTAAGAGCTAATCTAATCCCAGGTATAAAGCCATGTTGAGTACCCTGATGAGTCAAAATGCTGGTCGATCTTGGCCTTGGGAATCCTCTCCAATGCCTTTCCCAGGCTGACCTGGGGCTCACCGGCTTGTTGTTCCCTGTCTTGCCCTTACTACCCTGTCAACAGTACAAGGTCTGGTACAACATCAGCCACCCTCCAGTCTTCTGAACCTTCAGCTGTGGCCAACGATGTTGCAGATATATCTGCAACAACCTCCGCAATTTCCTACCTAGCTTATCGCAAGGTCCAAAGGTGTACCTAGTCAGGCCCTGGGGATTTATCCATCTTAATTAGCTTTAACACCACCGGCTGTGGGCCCAGTGGCCTGTGGGGGCCCTGGGCTGTGGTCTCTGAGCGCCCTGTGCCGTGGGATGTGCTCCCTGGGCCCTGTGCTGTGGTCACTGTGCTGTGGTCACTGTGCTGTGGGCCCTGTGCTGTAGGCTGTGGGCTGTCGGCCCTGTGCTGTGGGCTGTGGGCCCTGTGCTGTGGTCACTGTGCTGTGGGCCCTGTGCTGTGGGCTGTGGGCCCTGTGCTGTGGGCCCTGTGCTGTGGGCTGTGGGCCCTGTGCTGTGGGCTGTGGGCCCTGTGCTGTGGGCTGTCGGCCCTGTGCTGTGGGCTGTGGGCCCTGTGCTGTGGTCACTGTGCTGTGGGCTGTGGGCCCTGTGCTGTGGGCCCTGTGCTGTGGGCCCTGTGCTGTGGGCCCTGTGCTGTGGGCCCTGTGCTGTGGGCCCTGTGCTGTGGGCCCTGTGCTGTGGGCTGTGGGCCCTGTGCTGTGGGCCCTGTGCTGTGGGCTGTGGGCCCTGTGCTGTGGGCTGAGGGCCCTGTGCTGTGGGCTGTGGGCCCTGTGCTGTGGGCTGTGGGCCCTGTGCTGTGGGCTGTGGGCCCTGTGCTGTGGGCCCTGTGCTGTGGGCTGTGGGCCCTGTGCTGTGGGCTGTGGGCCCTGTGCTGTGGGCTGTGGGCCCTGTGCTGTGGGCTGAGGGCCCTGTGCTGTGGGCTGAGGGCCGTGTGCTGTGGGCCCTGTGCTGTGGGCTGAGGGCCCTGTGCTGTGGGCTGTGGGCCCTGTGCTGTGGGCCCTGTGCTGTGGGCTGTGGGCCCTGTGCTGTGGGCTGAGGGCCCTGTGCTGTGGGCCCTGGGCTGTGGGCTGTGGGCCCTGTGCTGTGGGCCCTGTGTTGTGGGCTGTGGGCCCTGTGCTGTGGGCGCTGTGCTCTGGGCTGTGGGCCCTGTGCTCTGGGCTGTGGGCCCTGTGCTCTGGGCTGTGGGCCCTGTGCTCTGGGCTGTGGACTGTGGGCCCTGTGCTCTGGGCTGTGGACTGTGGGCCCTGTGCTCTGGGCTGTGGGCTCTGGGCTGTGGGCTGTGGGCCCTGTGCTGTGGACTGTGGGCCCTGTGCTGTGGGCTGTGGGCCCTGTGCTGTGGGCTGTGGGCCCTGTGCTCTGGGCTGTGGGCCCTCTGCTCTGGGCTGTGGACTGTGGGCCCTCTGCTCTGGGCTGTGGACTGTGGGCCCTGTGCTGTGGGCTGTGGCCTGTGGGCCCTGTGCTTGTGGTCCCTGGGCTGTGGTCTGTGGTTCCTGGGCTGTGGTCCCTGGGCTGTGGGCCCTGTGCTGTGGGCCCTGGGCTGTGGACTGTGGGCCCTGTGCTCTGGGCTGTGGACTGTGGGCCCTGTGCTCTGGGCTGTGGACTGTGGGCCCTGTGCTCTGGGCTGTGGACCCTGGGCTCTGGGCTGTGGACTGTGGGCCCTGTGCTGTGGACTGTGGGCCCTGTGCTCTGGGCTGTGGACTGTGGGCCCTGTGCTCTGGGCTGTGGACTGTGGGCCCTGTGCTGTGGGCTGTGGCCTGTGGGCCCTGTGCTTGTGGTCCCTGGGCTGTGGTCACTGGTCCCTGGGCTCTGGTCCCTGGTCCCTGGGCTGTGGGCCCTGTGCTCTGTACTGTGGGCCCTGTGCTGTGGGCTGTGGGCCCTGGGCTCTGGACTGTGGGCCCTGGGCTGTGGACTGTGGGCCCTGGGCTCTGTACTGTGGGCCCTGTGCTGTGGGCTCTGGGCTGTGGACTGTGGACTGTGGGCCCTGTGCTCTGGGCTGTGGACTGTGGGCCCTGTGCTCTGGGCTGTGGACTGTGGGCCCTGTGCTGTGGACTGTGGGCCCTGGGCTCTGGACTGTGGGCCCTGGGCTGTGGACTGTGGGCCCTGTGCTCTGGGCTGTGGACTGTGGGCCCTGTGCTCTGGGCTGTGGACTGTGGGCCCTGTGCTGTGGACTGTGGGCCCTGGGCTCTGGGCTGTGGACTGTGGGCCCTGTGCTCTGGGCTGTGGACTGTGGGCCCTGTGCTGTGGACTGTGGGCCCTGGGCTGTGGGCTGTGGGCCCTGTGCTGTGGACTGTGGGCTCTGGACTGTGGGCCCTGTGCTGTGGGCTGTGGGCCCTGGGCTGTGGCTGGTGCCGTGCTAACTGACTGTACTGGGTTTGATTGCAGAGAACCTGTTGACGGACAGCGTGGATGAACCATGGCCAGAGCCCAACCTGAACCGTGTCAGTGTGATCCAGTTCCAGGAGGAGCCCAGAGACGGCGAGGACATGGAGGAGGAGGCAGAGAGACGCGTGAGTCACTCTGCAGGGAGGGCCGGGCTGTGCCAGGATGAGATGGGTTAGGGTGGGCCGGGCTGGAATGGGCTCTGCCGTGCATTGATGAGCTGGGCCAGGCTGGGGTGAGATGGGCTGGGTGGGCTGGGTGGGCTGGCATGGGCTGGTGATGGGTCAGGTCGGGTGAGCTGGGATAGGCTCTGCTGCACCAGGTTGGGTTGGGATTAGCTGTGGTGGGCTGAACTGGGACGAGGCGGCTGGGATGAGTTGGGCCGGACTGGGAATGCTTGGGAAACCCTTTGTAACCATTTTGAGCAGCTGGGGTTAACCAGCTGATTTAGCAGGAACTTGAGGGCAGCATTTCCATACTGCGGGTAGTTGTATATGGAACGAGCTGCCAGAGGCGGTAGTTGATGCAGGTACAAGAACAGCAGTTAAAAGGCATCAGACAGGTACATGAATGGAGAGGTTTAGAGGGATATGGGCCAGTGGGACTAGTGTAGATGGGGCATCATGATCAACATGGACGTGTGGCCTGCTGTGTGACTATCAAGATGGAGGAAGAATTTGTATATCAGAGCAAAAGCAAAAGGCAATCATCTTCTTTCAATATGGCTCTTCCTGACTTTGCCTCAGACAGGCACTGTGGCACACACCAGTCTGCAACTGCTGCTCTCTTGTCTCCTCATCCCCCTCATGGTATCCAAAATAGTGCACCGGTTTTTGAGGCAAATGGCCCCAGAGGATTCCTGCACTCTGAAGGGTTCTGATCTGGTCATCTATCCATGTTGTCCAGAGATGATCTGCTGAGTTAGTCCAGCACGTTGTATAAAATGGCACCTGCAGTTCCTTGTGTCACCACCTCTCTGCCTACTCCCTTTCCCCATCTACTCTCTGTCAGCACCTTAGGTGTGACCACATCACTGTAACTCTGATGCCTGGTGCTCCTACACCCCCGCACCATCCTGAGTGCAGCCAGCCGTGGATTCAGCTGCTGGTCGCTGCAATGCCAACACGAGTGCCTGCCGGAGGGTGGCAGTGGGTCAGGCAGCATCCGTGGAGGGAATGGGCACAAGATGTTTGGATCAGTGTGGGTGTCGGCTCTGACGATTGTTCATTGTGCCCCTGGTGCAGGGCCGGTTACAGCGCCGGGCAACTCCTCACCCCAGCGAGCTGAAGGTGATGAAACAGTCCATCGAATACCGCAGGGGCGAGCCACTCACCGCCAAGGCAGAGGACTCGCCCCCCTCGCCAGATTCTCCCGAGCCCCAGGTCAGCACTGTGTCTGCAGCCAGTGGGGGCGTGGGGATTGGTAGGAGGCAGGATCCGAGGGATGGGTAGCGTGGTGGGGGGACAGGGACATGGGCGTGGGGAGGTGGGGCAGGGTAGGGCGGAGGGAGGGAGACATGAATTAGGTCGAGGGGGCAGGATACGTAAAGGTGAGGGAGACATGAATTAGGTGGGGGGAGGTGGGGGCAGGATAGGTAAAGGTGAGGGGGACATGGGTGGGGGCAGGGATCTGGTGGGGAAGGGGGAGAGTCATCATTGGAGTGTGCGGTGGTTGGGGAGGGTCAGCAATGGCCATGGTGATTGAAGGGAGGGTGGGAGAGAGGCAATGACGGATCGGGGGAGAGAGGGCTGACTGGCATGGGGATTGGGCAAAGGCTGGGGTGCCAGGACACGGACTGGACGGGTGGAGATGTGGAGACTGGACATCTGGGACGATGGCTGAGATCTGGAGTGGCTGGAACAGGGAGCAGCATGGTGGGAGGTGGAACAGAGCAGTGGGTGTGCTTGAGGTGGAGGGGGCAGGGAGGTAGGAGGTGTGTGTGTGGGGGTGAGTGTGTGTGGATGTGCAATGGGGGGGCATTGTGTGTGTGGGAGTGCAGTGTGGGGACTGTGTGTGTGGGGGGGGTGAGTGTTTGTGGGAGTGCAGTGTGGGGACTGTGTGGGGAATGTGTGTGTGTGTGGGAGTGCAGTGTGGGGACTGTGTGTGGGGAGTGGTGTGTGGAGGTGAGTGTGTGTGGGTGTGTATGAGTGTAGTGTGTGTGTGAGTGGTGTGTGAGTGCAGTGTGGGGAGTGGTGTGTGTGTGTGAGTACAGTGTGGGGAGTGGTGTGTGTGTGTGTGAGTGCAGTGTGGTGAGTGTGTGTGGGTGTGTATGAGTGTAGTGTGTGTGTGAGTGGTGTGTGAGTGCAGTGTGGGGAGTGGTGTGTGTGTGTGAGTACAGTGTGGGGAGTGGTGTGTGTGTGAGTGCAGTGTGGGGAGTGGTGTGTGGAGGTGAGTGTGTGTGGGTGTGTATGAGTGTGGTGTGGGAGTGCAGTGTAGGGTGTGTGAGTGCAGTGTGGGGAGTGGTGTGTGTGAGGAGTGATGAGTGCAGTGTGGGGAGTGGTGCGCTGAACTGTGTTCTGTGCAGAAGAGGCTGCAGGACTGCCAACTGTCCAACGGAGAGGTCTGCCCTGCCACTGGGGAGCCTGCGCTCATCACCAGCCGACTGGCTGAGGAAGAGGTTGTGGAGGAACAGAGCAGGAAGCTGGAGGAGCAGAGTGAGGAGAAAGATGAAGAAGATGATGAAGATGGATACTTTGAGGTAAGGAGCTCAGCATTGATCAACCCCATAGAGTGTAGACTCTGAGCCATACAGTGCAGAGCTGCCTTGTTTCTGCCATGGATGCTGCCTGGTCCACTGAGCTGCTCCAGCACTTGGTGTTTGGACTGCAGCTGTAGGAGTTCAGCTGCAGCTCTTGACTGGCCATGTCGAGTGGCTGGAGCTGGTAATCTCGGCATGGTCCTGGGGAATGTAGGCGTGGGACGTGATCACGTGTGAGGCGCAGGCAGAGAGAAGATGGGTGACTGGAGAGGGAGAGGGAGAAGGAACAGAGGTAGGAATCCTCCAGGGCCATTCCCCTCCACTACAGGTAGAGTACTTTGGAGACCGTTGGGGAGATGATGGTAGGGGGAAAGCTTCAGTAGCAATTGGGTCGGTGGCACAACGGGCAAGGGTGGTCAGGCAGCAGCAGAAGCAGAGTGCTAGCTCACTCCTTAGTTGGGGGCACACAAGAGGTTCTATGGCAGCAATGGAGTCCCCAGAATGGAGAGATGCCCCCCTGGTACTGGGCTACCCCAGTGGGTGTCACAGTGCAGAGTTACCCCAGTGTGTGTCACAGTGTAGTGTTACCCCAGTGTGTGTCACAGTCACAGTGTAGTGTTACCCCAGTGTGTGTCACAGTGTAGTGTTACCCCAGTGTGTGTCACAGTGTAGTGTTACCCCAGTGTGTGTCACAGTGTAGTGTTACCCCAGTGTGTGTCACAGTGTAGTGTTACCCCAGTGTGTGTCACAGTGTAATGTTACCCCAGTGTGTGTCACAGTGTAGTGTTATCCCAGTGTGTCACTGTCACAGTGTAGTGTTACCCCAGTGTGTGTCACAGTGTAGTGTTATCCCAGTGTGTGTCACAGTGTAGTGTTATCCCAGTGTGTCACTGTCACAGTGTAATGTTACCCCAGTGTGTGTCACTGTGTAGTGTTATCCCAGTGTGTGTCACAGTGTAGTGTTATCCCAGTGTGTCACTGTCACAGTGTAATGTTACCCCAGTGTGTGTCACAGTGTAATGTTACCCCAGTGTGTGTCACAGTGTAGTGTTATCCCAGTGTGTCACTGTCACAGTGTAATGTTACCCCAGTGTGTGTCACTGTGTAGTGTTATCCCAGTGTGTGTCACTGTCACAGTGTAGTGTTACCCCAGTGTGTGTCACAGTGTAGTGTTATCCCAGTGTGTGTCACTGTCACAGTGTAGCGTTACCCCAGTGTGTGTCACAGTGTAGTGTTACCCCAGTGTGTGTCACAGTGTAGTGTTACCCCAGTGTGTGTCACAGTCACAGTGTAGTGTTACCCCAGTGTGTGTCACAGTGTAGTGTTACCCCAGTGTGTGTCACAGTCACAGTGTAGTGTTACCCCAGTGTGTGTCACAGTGTAGTGTTACCCCAGTGTGTGTCACAGTGTAGTGTTACCCCAGTGTGTGTCACAGTGTAGTGTTACCCCAGTGTGTGTCACAGTGTAATGTTACCCCAGTGTGTGTCACAGTCAGTGTAGTGTTACCCCAGTGTGTGTCACAGTGTAGTGTTACCCCAGTGTGTGTCACAGTGTAGTGTTACCCCAGTGTGTGTCACAGTGTAGTGTTACCCCAGTGTGTGTCAGTCACAGTGTAGCGTTACCCTAGTGTGTGTCACAGTGTAGTGTTACCCCAGTGTGTGTCACAGTGTAGTGTTACCCCAGTGTGTGTCACAGTGTAGTGTTACCCCAGTGTGTGTCACTGTCACAGTGTAGTGTTACCCCAGTGTGTGTCACAGTGTAGTGTTACCCCAGTGTGTGTCACTGTCACAGTGTAGTGTTACCCCAGTGTGTCACAGTGTAGTGTTACCCCAGTGTGTGTCACAGTGTAGTGTTACCCCAGTGTGTGTCACAGTCACAGTGTAGTGTTACCCCAGTGTGTGTCACAGTCACAGTGTAGTGTTACCCCAGTGTGTGTCACAGTGTAGTGTTACCCCAGTGTGTGTCACAGTGTAGTGTTACCCCAGTGTGTGTCACAGTGTAGTGTTACCCCAGTGTGTGTCACAGTCACAGTGCAGGGTTAGCCCAGTGTGTGTCACAGTGTAGTGTTACCCCAGTGTGTGTCACAGTCACAGTGCAGGGTTAGCCCAGTGTGTGTCACAGTGTGGTGTTACCCCAGTGTGTGTCACTGTCACAGTGCAGGGTTATCCCAGTGTGTGTCACAGTGCAGGGTTACCCCAGTGTGTGTCACAGTGCAGGGTTAGCCCAGTATGTGTCACAGTGCTGTGTTAACCCAGTGTGTGTCACAGTGCTGGGTTAGCCCAGTGTGTGTCACAGTGCTGGGTTATCCCAGTGTGTGTCACAGTGCAGGGTTATCCCAGTGTGTGACTGTCACTTCCCCTTTGCCGGCCACACGAGCGTACTGCTGAGCCAGCCACGCTGGACTGTGAGTATGTCTGTGTGCGTTAGCCCTCAGATGGCCCATGGGATAATGATGGTGGTGTGTGGTTCACAGCCCACCGTGCGGTTCATGGAGGATACAGTCGTGCGCGGTGAAGAGGAGGGGGCTGGCGAGGGGGAGTTCTTTGTGGCCGAGAAGCAGCGCCTGATCCGCAAGGACACCCCTCACTACAAGAAACAGTTCAAGATCCAGAAGTTGCCGCGGCCGGAGGCCGTGCTGGCCATACTGCAGGGGCTGAGCAGCCCCGAGCTGCAGGAGGAGGGAGAGCAGGTCCCAGCGCCCAGCCTCAGCTCGCCGCTGCACCACCTGCAGGAGGTTAGAGATGACAGGCTCTCCCAGCCCCCCGTGAAGGTAGGATGCAAGCCTGGCACCTGGCCCGGCGGGAGGGAGGGAGGGAGTGGGGGGTGGGGGGGGGGCAAACGTTCCATCCTTAACCCACTGTCACGACACCCAGTTGCGAGCACAACGCGGAGTGCTGGCGGACTCAGCGTCTGTGGAGGGAATGGACAGACGATGTCTGGGTCTGCAGACTGATGGTGCGGTGGGCGAAAACTGCAGAAGAGGTGGGGGTGAGGCAAAGCCTGGCATGTGATAAGTGCCCACTATATCGATGACTTATTGGTTTTATCAACTCCCACCCCCTATACAAATGTACCCACTGCCTCTAACACTCTCCCCTTTGTTGATTTCTCAGTCTCCATCACAGTGGACAGAATATTAATGCGTCTACCACAAACCCATCGACTCTATATATCACTTGCCAGGCTTTGTCCTGCCCCCACCTCTCTGTTCAGCTTCCCCTCCACCATCAGTGTGAGGAAGGGTCCCAACCCAAACATCATTGTTTGTCCATTCCCTTCACACACGCAGCCTGACTGGCTGAGTTCTTCCAGCACTGTGTGTTTTGCTCAGGTTGCAGCATCTGCCGTTCCTGTGCCTCTGGTGTCTGGCTAGGTCTCACAGCGGCAGAGCAGCTGCTGAATGTGGAGCAGGCACGGGGTCTGTGGGGAGGAGGTGAATGCCAACTGAAGAGAGCACTGTATGTGGACAGCACCAGAGGCCGGTGTAACTCAGGAACTGGCCCGTGTGTCTGTGCGCTTCAGGGTATGTGGGGCTCCTGGTGCTGTAAATAATCCTATTCCCTGCCACTGCTGCTCACAGGAGGTGGGGAGTGGGGCGATGTGAGCAAGGGTTGTACACACAGCGGCTCACTCTCAACAGGTACAGCACTGTGACTATGTCCCAACCACTCACTCTCTCCCTGGTGTCCCTGTGTTGAAGTTACTGAGAGAGTCTAGCTCCCTGGTGTCTGACCTGTAGCTGGCATTACACGCGGTCTCCTGCATGCGTTTGGTCTCACTGCTCGCCTACTCCAGCAGCAACTGCATGAACTAAACCCATCAGCGCTGTGTTACTGCAGACTGTACCATTTCATGCCTCTCCATGCCTGCTGTCATTCCCAGCTTCAGTCTCCCACACAGACACCAGCATCAATAGCCATGCTCTTCCCCACTCTCTCCCCTCACTTCTTTACATCTCCCCTCTCTTTTCCCATCAACTCTTCTCTCTCTCTCTCTCTCCCCCTCACTCTCTCCTTACTAGCTTTCTCCCTCTTTCCCCCTACTACCTCACTCTTTCCTGCTCGCACCCTCACTTTTTCTCCCTCTCCCCTCTCTTCCCCTCTCTCTTTCTCAGCCTTCCCTCTCTCTCCCCTTCATTGTCTCTCTCTAGTGCCAAGAGGATGCAGTTTGTCAGGAAGGATTTACTGCTTGTTGTGCAGTGTGTTGGTGAAGCAGTGCACACAGTGTTGGTCTCCTTACCTACCACAGGATCGGGTAAGGTTGAAGACAGTCCACCGGATATTCGCCGGGCTAATTCTGACTGAGAGTTTTGTCCTGTTTACTTTGGTTCTGTATTCATTGGAATTGAGAAAAATGAGAGGTGATCTCATTTGTGTAAATGGCATCGTGAGGATGCTGGTGTGGAGAGCGATGAGTGACAGCATGTAGTTGCAGTCAGCTCACACAGGCCTGATTACTGCTGCTGGCAGCTTCCCTGTGAATACCCCCTTTGTGAACAGTTCTCTTCTATCAGCGATCACCACCCTCACTTTGGGGCATTCGGGTAGTTTAGGATGTTTTCCAAACTGACTGGGACAACAATAGACCATTGCCCTCTGTTAACTTTCTGCATTTGTAGACTTGGTGAAACCTCCCCCAGTGTTCAGAGCTTTCAAATTCCTACTTTCAGAGTGTGGTGAACCTCTGGGGAACGCTGACCCCCAGGGGTGGTGGAGGCTGGGTCAGTCCATGTATTTCAGAAGGGGAGATGAGGAATTGGGTGTTATGGGCAACTGGCATAGAAGGGGCTGGGGTAGGTCAGCCATAATCATGTTGAATGATGGGCAGGCTGCGGGGCCTCCTGCTCCCATTTTATTCTGTCCCTCTTCTCCCTCTCTTACTTCATTTCTCCCTCACTCTCTTCCAACCTTGCACTCTTTCATTGCGACCTCTCCCTCTCCCTCTCCCTCTCCCCCTGCATTTTCTCGGATACAGTTATTCTTTCTTAGTCAAACTGTCTGGTGTTGTGTCTGGTGTTGTTTGCTGGCCGTTACCATTCCACCCTGCCCCTGCCTCATCTACCTCTTCGCGCGCCCCCCCCCACCCCCCACCCCTTAACCTGTTGTAACGTAGATTATTAACGGTGAAGCTTTCAGAAGCACGCAGACTAACTGACTAACCGTATTCTAACTTGGCGAGTGGTTGATGGAGTGTTCCTCAGTGTGTACAGACCTTGAGAGTGGCGGCCAGCTGCCCGTCTCCCAGCCAGTCCGGTCCCTGGCCTGGGCCGCTGACGGAGCGGTGAGTTGTTTGTTGTTTGTGCTGGGAGCAGACAGAGCCCATCGATGGTCTGCACCAGCCGCGTGCTGAAGGCTGCACGTCAATGCTGCAGTCTGTGGGCAAAGGCATGAACCAAAGGGCTCGAGCAAAGGGTTAGCACAAGCACAGCGGGCCAAAGGGTCTTCCTGTGCACATGATTGTGAGCAGAGGGTTTAGTCTACCACGTGAATGGTGCAATTACCCGCGTGTGGACTCCTTTACATGCTCCTGCTGTGAGCCATGAGTCGGTACCTGTTAGCATGACGCATGCTTCCTGACAGGTGGGATCCACTCCTTGGCGTGTGTCAGTCTCTGCGGGTGGTGGCTGCTCGTTTCCAGACTGATATCTCATTCAGTGAAGGTGATCATCTGTTTAAGCACATGGAATGTTGCACATGGAACGTGAGGAATGCCGGGACATGGGCTGGTGAGAACGGACAAGCACCATGTGCAGCTGATTCCAGCACTGCCTACTCTTCACTCTTTCTGCATCTCCTTCCAAGCCCTCAACACGTTGGACTGGAGGTTTGCAGTTTCATTGACGGATTCTCTGGGCTCTCAAATTCCAGTGCAGGGCTGTTAGACTCCTGAGTTCTCTGTGTCTCTCTGCATTGGAGAATGATCTCTCCCCCTCCCCCCCCCCCCCCCCTTTCTCCTGTGCTGCCCCCTTGCCTCACACCTCCCGCTCTCCCCCTGCACCTGCTGCTGGCTGTGTCTCCGTGCTTCTGGGGTGTATGTACCTGATGCCTGGAGGGGTTTGTGTCAGTACACGTGTGTGTGGATGTGTGTGAGAGAGAGTGGAGATTACCGGCACTTGGGCTGTGTGTGTAAGTGAGAGAGTGGGGGTTGTGTGTGTGTGTGTGTGCGGGGATTGGGTGTGTGTGAGTGGGGATTGGGGGTGTGTGTGTGTGAGTGTGGATTGGGGGTGTGGGTGTAAGTGTGGATTGGGGGTGTGTGTGTGTGAGTATAGATTAGGTGTGAGTGTGTGTGACTGTGGATTGGGGGTGTATGTGAGTGGGGATTGGGGGTGTAGGTGTGTGAGAGATAGGGAGGAGATGGTGGGCTTGAGGTCTGCACCTGTACACATGTGTGTGAATGAGTGAGTGAGTTTAGTTTAATGTCACATGGTAAAGGTACAGGGAGAAGCTTTTGTTGCGTGCGAACCAGGCAGCGGAAGGACAATACATGATTACATTCGAGCCGTCCACGGTGTACAGATACATGATAAAGGGATTAATGTGAAAAACGTTTAGTGCAAGGTAAAGCCAATAAAGTCCAATCCAAGATAGTCTGGGGGTCTCCAATGAATTAGATAGTTCAGGACTGCTGCTCCTGTGTGTGGACTCTGGTCCTGTGTGTGTGTGTACATGTGTGGTAGTGTGTGTACCTGTACACGTGTGGTAGTGTGTGTACCTGTACACGTGTGGTAGTTGTGTACCTGTACACGTGTGGTAGTGTGTGTGTGTACACGTGTGGTAGTTGTGTACCTGTACACGTGTGGTAGTGTGTGTGTGTACACGTGTGGTAGTGTGTGTGTGTACACGTGTGGTAGTGTGTGTGTACACGTGTGGTAGTGTGTACACGTGTGGTAGTGTGTGTACACGTGTGGTAGTGTGTGTACCTGTACACGTGTGGTAGTTGTGTACCTGTACACGTGTGGTAGTGTGTGTGTGTACACGTGTGGTTGTATGTGTGTACACGTGCGGTAGTGTGTGTGTGTACACGTGTGGTAGTGTGTGTGTGTACACGTGTGGTAGTGTGTGTGTACACGTGTGGTAGTGTGTGTGTGTACACGTGTGGTAGTGTGTGTGTACACGTGTGGTAGTGTGTACACGTGTGGTAGTGTGTGTACACGTGTGGTAGTGTGTGTACCTGTACACGTGTGGTAGTTGTGTACTTGTACATGTGTGGTAGTGTGTGCATCTACATATGTGGAGGTGTGTGTACCCATGGCCTGTGTGTGGCTATGGTCAGTGTGTGTACACGTGTGGAGGTGTGCTGCCACGTGGCCCTGTGTTTATACGTGCAGTTGTGTGCGGGATCGTGGTCTGTGTGTGTACACGTGAAGGTGTGCGGGCATGTGGCCCTGTGTGTACACGTGTGGAGGTGTGCGGGCCCGTGGTCTGTGTGTGTACACACGTGGAGGTGTGCTGGCCCGTAGCCCTGTGCTGGAGAGTGCTTCACTCACCTGCTGGCCTCTCCGGGGAGAGTGTGTTCCCTCCGGTGGCAGCCCCTGGCCATGGGTTCTGGCGAATGGAGCTCCGTCTGAGCTGACAGACCCTGGCCTGGTTGCATCCCCGCGGTCCCATGTGCTGCCTTCCCCAGAAACCCGCACACCTCACCATGCAGCCTGCCCTTCCCTCCCGCCCGCCCGACCACACACACGCTGACACCACCTGCCACTTGCGGGCATGACTACAGCCTGGCCTCCCCTCTCCCTCGACCACCACCTCTGCCCGTCCCACAGGCAGAGCCACCCTTTTACTCGGTGCTCCAGGCTTGCCTGTATGTGTGGACCAGTGCGCCTCCCCTCATCCGTCAGCGGTGAGCCTCAGCCAGGATACGGTGCCAGTTGCGGTTCGCTGGACAAGGCCTGGGCATTTATGTGGCCGGACCCCCCCCACACATACACACTACTGTGCTGTCTTACGCCCAGCCTCAGTGAACTAGCCTCAGCCTGGAGCCCACCTACAGAGCAAAGAAAATCCACTCACGCTTCTCTTTATCACCTTAGGGTTATCCTCAATGTCAGGGTGAGAATTTGTGAGCCCAGGGTTGCGTCTGTCTGTGTGTACATCTGTCTGCGTCTGTCTGCCCCCCCTGCCTGTGTGCCTGGTGCTATCCTCAGTGCTGTGTCTGGGGCTGTGTTTTGATTGGGGTGAAGCTATGCTCCACTAATCCGCATGCCTCTGCTGGTTCCTATCCTAACAGGGGGTCTCCTTTGATCAAGTCAATAATCTGCTGATCGAGCCTGCTCGAATTGAGGAGGAAGAGGTCTGTACTGTTCCCTTTCTATACCAGCTCTACACATGCATGCCCAATCTGTGATGTGGTGGGTTTACCCTGAACATGTGCAAGTGGCAAGGCGCTGGGTGTAAAGGCATTCATTCCCCTGATGCTTCATTCTTTAAAGTGTAGAGCCCATGGGGTAGAGTTTGGGAGAGAGAGAGAGTGGATCCAGCAGTTTGAGTACAGATGCCTTTGGCAATGAACAATGAAATTCATACTTGCTGCAGCTTTACAGGCCGATTAATGCTAGAACACACAGATAAATATATAATAATATATAACATTAATCAGTAATAATAAGTAACCATGATAGTGCAAAATCCAAGTCCGTGTTGCAACCAAAACAAAGAGCATGGAAGATCATAGTCGCTGAAGTGATGGTTAGTGTTGTGCAGGGTGGTTCAAGAGCCTGCTTGTTGCTGGGAACAAGCCGTGGCTCGGTTTACGGGCTCCTCTATCTTCCTGGTGAAAGAAATGAGATAAGAGCGAGGCCAGGGTGGTGTGGGTCCTCGATGATGCTGGCTGCCTTTTTTGAGGCAGCCCCTCCTGTAGATGCCTTGGATGGTGGGGAGGTTCGTGCCTGTGATGGACGGGCAGTGTCCACCGCTCTCTGTAGTCTCCTTCATTCCCTGGCGTTGAAGCTGCCAAAACAGGCCGTGATGCCACCAGTCATTGTGTTCTCCACTGTACACCTGCAGAGGCTCAGTCATTTGTCAAAGGGTGAGGTTTAGTTTAGTTGAGTTTATTGTCAGGTGTACCAAGATACAGTGAAAAGCTTTTGTTGCATGCTAACCAGTCTGTGAAAAGACAATACATGATTACAATCCAGCCATTCACAGTATACTGATACATGAAAAGGGAATAACATTTAGTGCAAGATAAAGCCAGCAAAGTCTGATCAAAGGGAGCCTGAGGGTCTCAAATGAGGTAGATAGCAGTTCAGCACTGCTCTCTAGTTGTGCTAGGATGGTTCAGTTGCCCAATAACAGCTGGGAAGAAACTGTCCCTGAATCTGGAGGTGTGCACTTCTGTATCTCTTGCCTGGTGGGAGAGGGGACTAGAGGGAGTGGCCAGGGTGTGACTCATCCTTGATTATGCTGCTGGCCTTGGCGAGGCAGCATGAGGTCTAAATGGAGTCAATGGAACGGAGGTTGGTTTTGTGTGATGGTTTGGGCTGCTTCCCCAATTCTCTGCCATTTCTTGGGGTCTTGGATGGAGCGGTTCCCAAACCAAGCTGTGAGCCGTCCTGATAAAATGCTTTCTACGACAAATCTGTAAAAGTTGGTGAGAGTTGTTGGGGACTTGCCAAACCTCCAAAGCCTTCCAAGGAATTAGAAGCGTTGGTGTGCTTTCATGCTCGTTGCTTCAATATGGGTGGTCCAGGGGAGGTTGTGGTAGGTGATATTTACTCTTAGGAATTAGAAGCTTTTGACCATCTCAACTTTGGCGCTGTCAATGCAAACTGTCCTGAAGTCCTGAAGTCAATCATTATCCTTTGTCTTGCTGGCATTGAGAGAAAGGTCGTTGTCTCGACACCAGGACACGATGTTCACAATCTCCTTCCTGTTCTTCTCCCTGGCTCCTAGTACCACCTCACACTTCTCAGCCTCCGCCACCTTAAGCACAGGCTTTCATCTCTCATCCTCAGTGAACACGTTGCAGTGATCTTGTAGGTGGGGAGGAGAGGGATGGATGGTGGTTGGGTCTGACAGTCAGGGGTGGAAAGGAGAGGAGAGGCAGAATTGTAAACTAGTGGCAATAGAGGGGGCTTTACTGTATGTTGAGATTGGCCCGTCCACCTCACCGTCTGTCCCACCTCGCCACTACCGCTCCACTCCTACTGTTCAGCCCTTCCCCCTCTTCAACCTCCTGTAAAACGTGTCCCGTTGGTCTCTGGATCAGCAACCTGCCTCACTTGGGCAAAGGGCTTGCTTTCTCTGGTTTACGCTTACCTCTGTCAGTCGGTGTTTGATAGCTTTCATTGGTGCTATTGTGTTAAATGATCTCAGTCACGCTATCTATGCGCCAGCGCCTGCTGCTTATTGGTACAATGCGTTGAGAATGTCTCTGATGATATTGCACACGTCTGTGTGTGCCCGGCCATCCCTCAAGAAGCAGTGGTCATTATCACTCCCCATCTGCACTGTCCATCACCAGGACTGCAACATGGACATGTAGTCCTGGATCAACCTAGCTGATCGGGCAGCATCTGTGAGGGAATGGGCGGAATGAAGAAGAGTCACAACCAGTGTTGCTGCCTGATTCACTGAGTTCCTCCAACACAACATTCCAGTATCTTGTGTCTCCCAATAATATAATTCTTACTTGTTGCAGCTCTATAGGCTCATTAACGCAACATAGTAAATAAATATACAATAAATCATCAGTTAGTCTAGGTAACCAGGCCATAGTAGTGGAAGCCAAAGTACATCACGCACCATATGCGGAGGATATGTTTCAGGTCAGGACTCTTTCACACTCTTCAGGGTCTGAAGAAGGTTCCTGACCTGAAATGTCGCCTATCCCTATCCTCCACAGATGCTGTCTGACCCGTTGTGTTTTACTCAAGGCTCCAGTGTCTGTAGTTCCTTGTGCCTTATTTATTCGATGTACAGAGTGGTTTGGTGCTGAGGCAAGGGGCTGTGCAGGTGTTTGAGGGGGAGAAGCCGCTCGAGGAGCTCTGCTGAATCGTTGCTGCTGCCCCTCGGTGGACTCCCAGTGCAGGGGTCTGCTCGGGAAGCTGCTGGACAAGAGGTGGTGGCGTAAATCCTGTCCTTGATTTAACTCTTGCATAAACAAGTTACTATCTCCTCTTCCTCATGCATTCTTTACAGATTAGTTGCACTTTCTGTTGGTAATGTTTTCTTTGAAAAACACCGGATCTTTAATATTCATGTGCTTGGGATGTCCAGAGCAACAAAAGATGTTTTGTCAGATGATTATAGGGTCCAAATCTGATACTGTGTTTGTCGTGTTTCAGGATTTCTTGCAAATATTTCTTCCTATTCTTTCAAGTAGATAGAACAGTACAGCGCTGGAACAGGCCCTTCGGCCTACAATGTCTGTGCTGTTGATGAGGCCAAATTAACTAATGTTCTGTGCACGTGATCCATATTCCCTGCATATCCACTCCAATCTAAAAGCCTGTTGAACCCCACTGTTGTATCTGCCTCCACCCATTGCCCTCTGCCCAATGATGGAGGTTCACCTGTGCCCGGGGCAGAGCTGTGGAGAATCAGTGTGGGAATGTTTATCCGTCCGCTTGGTGCTGAGTTGGAGGAGTGTGGTTTGGTCCTGGCTAAAGAGGAAGGAGAAGTTGGAGTGGCATTACAAGCCGGCTGATCACCGAGTCCACCAGCAATATCCAGGGGGAGGCTGCTGGTCCACACCTCGGCTCCGATTCATTCTGTGATGGCTGTTCACACTGGGCTGCTCATCCACACCTTTGGCATCGTACAACAAAGTGAGATGGCTCTCCAATACAACAACTCGGCAAAGAAACGTCCCCAGCACCTTCCTGCTGTGGGATGATTGCAGATGGGGGTGTGGGGTAGCTTCATGCCCAGGCTCTCACCAGGCCAGTTGTACAAGGCTGAGAGATGATCCTGGCAACCTGTCTGGAGACCAATATCTGACAAAGGAGACGTTCAGCATTTGTATCTAGTTTACATGGCAGGCACATATCATGTCCACTTGAACATGCTGCTAGCCTTCACCTGGTCAGGCAGCAGCTGTGGGGAGAGAAGCAGTCATTAAAGTTTTGACATACTGCATGGAAACCATCAAATAGCAATGTTACAACATTTTGAGATTTAAAAAATCAAGTCTGCAATTTATCCCACCAGATAAAGCATAAAAAGAAGTTTAATTTGACACCTAATTCACTGTCATATGTTCAGTATTAAAAAAGTTATGGCCATTTGCATACTCGGAAAATAGCATCTTGTTCCCTATTGCTTTTCCATTGACTGAACACAAAAGTTGTGATCGAGGACAGTCAAAAGCCCATAACTTTCTTAAAAATGAAGAGAACCTAAATAAATGTTCAGTTATTATAGATTGAAGCATTCTGAAACTAATATGAAACAATCTTACTTGGATGACCTGAAATTAGGTCATATAATTATAGTAAGGATGTCAACAAAATAGAGAGAGTACAGAGGAGATTTACTAGAATGTTGCCTGGGTTCCAGCAACTAAGTTACAGAGAAAGGTTGAACAAGTTAGGTCTTTATTCTTTGGAGCGCAGAAGGTTCAGGGGGGACTTGATTGAGGTCTTTAAAATGATGAAAGGGACAGACAGAGTTGACGTGGATAAGCTTTTCCCATTGAGGGTAGGGAAGATTCAAACAAGAGGGCATGACATGAGAACTAAGGTTCAGAAGTTTAGGGGTAACATGAGGGGGAACTTCTTTACTCAGAGAGTGGTGGCCGTGTGAAATGATCTTCCAGCCGAAGTGGTGGAGGCAGGATCGATTTTAACATTTAAAAGTAAAGTGGATAGGTATATGGATGGGAAGGGAATGGAGGGGTATGGTCTGAGTGCAGGTAGATGGGACTAGGGGAAAATAAATGGTCGGCATGGACTGGAAGGGCCGAGAAGGCCTGTTTCTGTGCTGTAATTGTTATATGGTTATAATTAGTTACGCAATTGTAGCTAATTACAAAATTCAATTACTAGATCTAAACAACTATCCATTTCTTAAGAAAATATTAACATTTCTTAATAGCCCGTGTCCAAATAACATTCACACAAGAATTCACAATATAACATGATTTTTAAATCTCATTGTTATGAATTTATAGGCCAAATTGAGGGAATTTATTGTTTATTGCCTGTAAATTAATGGCCATTTAAATCATCTTGCGAGTGGGATTTTATGGAACGCGATGGATTGGAACGTTGTGGTTGCGGTGAATTTAAACCCCATATCAGCAGGAAAAATACTGCCGGTTCGTATGGGGAATAAATCACTGTTTCGCAACATGAAATATTGATTAAGGTCATCTAAACAAGCAAGTTTATATGAAAAAATAAACGGCTTTCCTTTACCTGTCCCCTACGTAAAATCCGTCCCCGTTGTCAGCGTTCACGGCATTAGGAGCTAATTTTTATTTTACTCCTGCGCTGAAATAGTCGGGCGATTAAAAAAATTTTTTTTTCACATACTGGCAGTCGGAATGAATCTCCAGCTAAAGCTCGCACCCCGAGAAAATATAATTCCGGAAGGCATTGATAAAACGCGTTTTAACCCCCCCCCCCCCCCCCCCCCCATAGGCACCAAAGTCGCGCACACGGCCAGTGACGGAACTGCCGCGCCGCTGAAGGTAAGTTTTGTAATGTACCTACATCAAATACCCACTCTCGCTCGTTCTACATTATCCCACTTTGCATCCATTCCCCACGCAATAGTGGGAATTAACAGAAGCCACTTAACCTACAAACCCACACGTCTTTGGGTCGTGAGAGAAACCCGGAGCACCAGGAGGAAAGCCACGCCGTCACGGCGAGATTTTACGTGCAGACTGCATACGGACAGCGCCCGACCTCAGGTTGGAACCTGGTCTGTGGCGCTGTGAGGCCATAGCTTCACCCGCTGGGCCTCTGTACCATTGTTCAGGGTGATGACCGTTCATCTACGCTGGGAAATGTTAGCAATCTAGCATGTGTTGCAAGAAAAGAGAAGGCTGGAGAGAAGAAAGGGAAATGTGTGCAAGGCTGGAGATGGAAAGGGACAGTGAAGCAAAGAGTGGTGGCTGGCAGACAGAGGGAGGAGATGGCTGGTGAATGCAGCACAGCAGGTGTCATTCTTGATAACTATTAATTATATACAATACTACCTCTGTTCGTGTCATCTGCAACTTTACTAATAATGTCTTCTGCACATTCTCATCCAAATTGTTAATGTAGACAAACGCCAATGATCCCAGCAATGAACCCTTAAGGCGCACCACTAGTCACAGGTTTATCCAAAAAACAACCTTCCGGCATCACCCTCTGAATCCTTCCATAAAGCCAATTCTCTGTCCAATCGGCTAGCCAGTCCCACGCTCACCCACCCCCACGCTCACCCAGTCCCACGCTCACCCAGTCCCACGCTCACCCAGTCCCACGCTCACCCAGACCCACGCTCACCCACCCCCACGCTCACCCAGTCCCACGCTCACCCAGTCCCACGCTCACCCAGTCCCACGCTCACCCAGTCCCACGCTCACCCACCCCCACGCTCACCCAGTCCCACGCTCACCCAGTCCCACGCTCACCCACCCCCACGCTCACCCAGTCCCACACTCACCCACCCCAACGCTCACCCAGTCCCACACTCACCCACCCCCACGCTCACCCAGTCCCACGCTCACCCACCCCCACGCTCACCCAGTCCCACGCTCACCCAGTCCCACGCTCACCCAGTCCCACGCTCACCCAGTCCCACGCTCACTCAGTCCCACGCTCACCCAGTCCCACGCTCACCCACCCCCACGCTCACCCAGTCCCACGCTCACCCAGTCCCACGCTCACCCAGTCCCACGCTCACCCACCCCCACGCTCACCCACCCCCACGCTCACCCACCCCCACGCCCACCCACCCCCACGCCCACCCAGCCCCACGCCCACCCAGCCCCACGCTCACCCACCCCCACGCTCACCCAGTCCCACGCTCACCCAGTCCCACGCCCACCCAGTCCCACGCTCACCCACCCCCACGCTCTCCCACGCTCACCCAGTCCCACGCTCACCCACCCCCACGCTCACCCAGTCCCACGCTCACCCAGTCCCACGCTCACCCAGTCCCACGCTCACCCAGTCCCACGCTCACCCAGCCCCACGCTCACCCACCCCCACGCTCACCCAGTCCCACGCTCACCCAGTCCCACGCTCACCCACCCCCACGCTCACCCACCCCCACGCTCACCCACCCCCATGCTCACCCAGTCCCACGCTCACCCACCCCCACGCTCACCCACCCCCACGCTCACCCAGTCCCACGCTCACCCACCCCCACGCCCACCCAGTCCCACGCTCACCCACCCCCACGCTCACCCACCCCCACGCTCACCCAGTCCCACGCTCACCCACCCCCACGCTCACCCAGTCCCACGCTCACCCAGTCCCACGCTCACCCAGTCCCACGCTCACCCAGTCCCACGCTCACCCAGTCCCACGCTCACCCAGTCCCACGCTCACCCAGTCCCACGCTCACCCAGTCCCACGCTCACCCAGTCCCACGCTCACCCAGTCCCACGCTCACCCAGTCCCACGCTCACCCAGTCCCACGCTCACCCAGTCCCACGCTCACCCAGTCCCACGCTCACCCAGTCCCACGCTCACCCAGTCCCACGCTCACCCAGTCCCACGCTCACCCAGTCCCACGCTCACCCAGTCCCACGCTCACCCAGTCCCACGCTCACCCAGTCCCACGCTCACCCAGTCCCACGCTCACCCAGTCCCACGCTCACCCAGTCCCACGCTCACCCAGTCCCACGCTCACCCAGTCCCACGCTCACCCAGTCCCACGCTCACCCAGTCCCACGCTCACCCAGTCCCACGCTCACCCAGTCCCACGCTCACCCAGTCCCACGCTCACCCAGTCCCACGCTCACCCAGTCCCACGCTCACCCAGTCCCACGCTCACCCAGTCCCACGCTCACCCAGTCCCACGCTCACCCAGTCCCACGCTCACCCAGTCCACGCTCACCCAGTCCACGCTCACCCAGTCCCACGCTCACCCAGTCCCACGCTCACCCAGTCCCACGCTCACCCAGTCCCACGCTCACCCAGTCCCACGCTCACCCAGTCCCACGCTCACCCAGTCCCACGCTCACCCAGTCCCACGCTCACCCAGTCCCACGCTCACCCACCCCCACGCTCACCGTCCCACGCTCACCCACCCCCACGCTCACCCACCCCCACGCTCACCCACCCCCACGCTCACCCAGTCCCACGCTCACCCAGTCCCACGCTCACCCAGTCCCACGCTCACCCAGTCCCACGCTCACCCACTCCCACGCTCACCCAGTCCCACGCTCACCCAGTCCCACGCTCACCCACCCCCACGCTCACCCACCCCCACGCTCACCCAGTCCCACGCTCACCCAGTCCCACGCTCACCCAGTCCCACGCTCACCCAGTCCCACGCTCACCCAGTCCCACGCTCACCCAGTCCCACGCTCACCCAGTCCCACGCTCACCCAGTCCCACGCTCACCCAGTCCCACGCTCACCCAGTCCCACGCTCACCCAGTCCCACGCTCACCCAGCCCCACGCTCACCCACCCCCACGCTCACCCACCAATATTCTCCGCAGAATGGACGAAATTGGAGCTGAATTTGAAACTGATATGATACAGGCAATTCAAAATAAACAGATTAAACATAGAAAAATAGGTGTAGGAGTAGGCCATTCAATATGATCATGGCTAATAAGCTAAAATCAGTACCCCGTTCCTGCTTTCTCCCTGTACCCCTTGATTCCTTTAGCTGTGAGCTAAATCTAACTCTCTTGAAGACATCCAGTGAATTGGCCTATACTGTCTTCTGTGGCAGAGAATTCCACAGATTCACAAAACTCTGGGTGAAACAAAGTTTCCTCATCTCAGTCCTAAATGGCCTACCCCTTATTCTTAATCCGTGACCCCTGGTTCTGGACTCCCCCAACACCGGGAATATTTTTCCTGCATCTAGCCTGTCCAATCCCTTAAGAATTTTATATGTTTCTATCAGATCCCCTCATCCTAAATTCCAGTGAATACAAGCCCTGTCGACCCATTCTTCCATCATCTGTCAGTCCTCCCAATGAACGAGTTCGGAATTCCGAAAAACACAAGGAATCATGGGATTTGTCAAAGGTCACTTGCTATAAACATTCTCGGCAACTGTGCTGCTGAATGAATACAGACCAGCATTTCATCCGTAGTCAGGATCGAACCCGGGTCTCCGGCGCTACAAGCCGGAGTAGCTGTTGAATTGCTACTGGACTGTCCCCATCCCCTCCTGAGTGTCCCATCCCTCTCTGGGGGCGGTCGGAGATGCCTGGGGTGACCCTGGACTGATGGGGTGTCGGCCCGTTGCAGTGGTGGCCCGGACGTACAGCCAGCGCGAAGAAGCACTAACTCCAGCTCTGCCTGTCCCGCCGCATTAACCGACAGCCCTGGACTGACGGGACACCGGCCCGGAGCACTGGAGTTAGCCCTTCTCCACGCTGGCTGTAAGTTTGGGCCGGTGTCCCGTCACTCTCCATCCTAATGTAGAATTCCACCATATTATGATCACTGTTGCACAAGGGGGTCTGCACAACAAGATCGCTACTAACCTACAAACTAATGTTTAATCAGGACAGTGAAACTAGTCAGAGAACTAGGCTGGGGGAGGGACGGAGAGAGGGGAATGCAAGGGTTACTTGATGTTGGAGAAATCCATATTCATACCACTGGGTTGTAAGGCTCTTGCACCCCAATATGTGGGATGGCAGGAATAACACGGGCCAATCAGCCCCTCAAACCTTTCCTGCACCCTCTCCAAAACCTCCAGGCCCTTCCTGTAATGGTGAACAAAACTGCATGCAATACCCCCAACTCCAGACTACAAAGTCCCATGGAGCTGCAGCAAGACCATAAGGCAGAGGAGCAGACTTAGACCATTCAGTCCATCGAGTCTGCACCACCTTTAGATCATGGCTGATCTCTCAACCCCATTCTCCTGCCTTCTCCTCATAACCTTTGATGCCCTTCCATTTCCCCCCACACCCCAAAGACGTGAGAGTTTGTAGGTTAATTGGCTGGGTATAAATGTAAATTGTTCCTAGTTTGTGTAGGATAGTGTTAGTGTGCAGGGATCGCTGATCGGTGCAGTCTTGGTGGGCCGAAGGGCCTGCTTCTGCACTGTATCTCTGAACTGAACCAATCCTTCCTCATTACACAATACCCTGTCCAGGGTGGCCTGCCCTCTAGTCGGTTCTTCTACGTATTGGTTTAAAAAACCATCCCGTTTTCATCCCAGGAAATCCTCACCGCTGGTACCAATTTGGTTGGCCCAATCTATATGTAGATTAAAGTCAGCCATGATAACTGATGTACCTTTGCTCCACACATCCCTAACTTCCTGCTTGATGCTATCCCCAACCTCCCTACTGCTGTTTGGTGGTCTGTTATACAACTCCAACAAGCATTTTCTGCCCTTGGCTATTTCACATAAAAACAATATGGCACTCTGGTCTGTGAACAAGTGTGTTCGGCAGCTGAGAGAAGCAATTGGAAGTGATTGTAGAAGTACGTGGTTACACTTGGGAATTCTGGTTACACGTGTAGCGCACTGGAGGTGGAATTACAACTGAATCCAACCCCATCCTCTGCACTTTTCCCCTTTCTCAACTGAGGTGAATGGAGACACTAGGCACTGCAGATGGTGGTTTTTAAAAAAGACACAAAGTGTTGGAATATCTCAGCTGGTCTGGAGGACATGGATAGACGATGTTTTGGTCAGGACCCTTCTTCCCTACTAGTACAGTCAGTCTGAAGAAGGGACGCAGCCCGAAATGTTACCTATCCATCTTCTCCATAGATGCTGCCTGACCTGCTGAGTTACTCCAACAAGTTGTGTCTTCCTGAGTTGTATGGAATCTTGGTTCTCTCACATATCTCAGTGTTGGCGTGGTGAAAAAGCATCCGGTTGCAGACGGATTCATTCTTGTTGAAAACATTATGAATCTCCAGAGATACGCAGTGGCAGGACCGCTGTTCTCCCAACGGACCTAAAGGGTTGACAGTGCACTCTGTCTCAAACTTTGGCAAAGACCACATTGACAACTAATATTCAGTTCTCCAGTGTCCCTGCAACTCCAAACATGTTTACTGTGTGTCTGGTGGAACAGACGGTATGCTTTTTAAATTCCAATGAAATCCAAGTGCACAAATTTGCTGATCTAAGAATATTGCATTCTAAAACCAACCCTCTGCCATTGACTCCATCTACACTTCACGCTGCCTCGGCAAAGGCCACCTGCGTAATCGAGGTCCAGTCTCACCCCGGTCACTCCCTCTTCTCCCCTCGCCCATCAGGCAAGAGGCACGTAAGTGTGAAAACGCACACCTCCAGATTCTGGGACAGTTTCTTCCCAGCTGTTATCAGGCAACCAAATAGTCGGCTCATCAGCTAGAGTGCGGTCCTGACATCCCATCTATCTCATTGGAGACCCTTGAACTATCTTTAATCAGACTCTATCTTGCACTAACTCTTGCCCTCTATCCCTGCACTTGTATTCATGTATAGTCTTTTTTTTGACTGGATAGCGCGTAAACAAAAACTTTCATTATACCTCGATACACTTGACAGTAATAAACTAAACTAAAAGCTAAAATGTTACACTTTCTCAGAGAAAATTAGTTTCTCAAATGTACTGAAATCCCACTGATATTCCTCCAATCATACTATTGGAAATCACTCTCCAGTCTACGACCTCTTGGTTGCCTTACACGCAACCTCTTTGTCACTTAGTGTCTCAGAGTTAAACGGCACGGAAACAAGGCCCTTCGGCCCAACTTGCCCATGCTGCCGAAGATGACCCATCTTCACGCGACCCAACTGCCTACGTATGTCTCATTTAGACGTTGTCTAAGCCTTCCTATCCAAGTACCTGTCCAAGTGTCTTTTAAATGCTGTTGTGGGACCCATCTCATCTGCCGAGCAGTAACCTTTTCACATAAAGGGTGGTAATTGTATGAAGGCAAATAGTTGAGGCAGATGCTATCGCAACATTTAGAAAAGTAAAGGGATAGGACGGGTTTAGAGGGATATGGGCCAAATGCAGGCAGGTAGGACTAGTGCAGATGGGGCATGTTGGTCGGTGTGGGCAAGTTGGGCCAACAGACAAAGATCTTTCAACATGAAGTTTTTTTTCCCAATATACTGCATTCTTTGGTGCCTTGAATACATAGTAGTCTAGGTGGTATATAGTAACCCTTTCACTATACATTATGTAAAGTGCACTGTTCACAACATTGAGGATTCCATCTCATGTTGACGAGATTCTCCTGCACATAATATTAGCTTTAATACACAACAATCTCTTCATTCCGTTTTCTATGACGCAATCTCTCAAATATATCACAATCTTTTATGATGTGTTGTAAAGCATATTCTTTAACATGTATTATAATCACATTAATATCTCTGAAAGAAACTGCATCACCTCTATACAGGGATCTATTAAATATACATTTAATGCAGAATATACAGCACAGGCATATCCTCTGACATCGAGAAGATATATCATTCTCTCCAGTGCTATCAAGTGACTGTTATCTTAATGCTTTATGTACTTCCATGCTCCTGGCATCTCTGCCTTATACAATCAAGATCTCAGTCCTACTCCATGGTATTGTCATTGCATCAAGATACTTCTTCAACGTAGAGATCCAGAAATGATCCAATTTCCACAGTTAACATGGTGTTATTAAAAAGCATCATAAACAATGATGTTCTCCCCTTGCAGAATGCTCTATTCTCCTCCTCCGAGATGTCTCAGCTGCCTCACAGCGCCAGAGACACGGATTTGATCCTGACTACGGTACTGTCTGTGCGGAGTTTATACCTTCCCACGCTCACCCAGACCTCCGCTCATCCAGACTGGGCACCGAATGTCCCCACACTCACCCCGGGAGTAATTGACACCCCCCCCCCCCACCCCACCCAGTCACTGGTGACCATCCCCAACCGCCAGTCACCCCCTCCCACCCCCCGGACAGTGACCCCACTTGCCATGTTGGTGGTGGGAATGCCAGTGGAAGGCTACAGTGCTGTGCCCGTGTGGCTGAGGCGAGATGGCTGGATACAGTGCAGGAGATGAGGTGCGGTTGGTGTGAGCGATACCCTGGATCTCTATCTTCACCCCCTCCCCTCGCTGGAGGGTGTGGATGAGTGGGAAATGAAGCAGTGACTGTTCAGTGTTTCTGTCGTCAGTAAATTCACCAACTGGCCGCAACCGGCTTGCTACTGAATTGCTGCTGCTCCCTCACCCTGTGTTTGTGTGCCTCAGCCACACGGGCAGACCCACCACCAACATGGCGAGTGGGGTCAGTGTCCGCTGGGTGACCTGTGTTTCTGTGGCGACCACGGTGTGTATCGTGGGTGTGTGTCTGCTCTGTGTGAGCAGGATGAGTGTGACCCCATCAGTGCTGACTGTGACTGGGGGTAGGAGAGAGGTAGATGGGGAGATACGTGTGAAGTGGGGTTCGGCTATGTGAGAGAAGTTAAAAGTCAAGACTGTCTTATTAACATATTCCCCAGACAGAACAATGGAATTCTTACTTGCAGCAGCACAACAGAATATGTAAACATAGTACTCTGAACAATATAATAAACGAGAAAAAAAGTTCAGTGTGTGTGTGCCCCCGAGTCTATGCAGTTCAGAGCTTATTTGGAGGCTGTAGTGTTTAATAGCCTGATGGCTGTGGTGAAGAGGCTGTTCCTTTACCTGGACGTTATAGTTTTCAGGCTCCTGTATCTTCTTCCCGATGGCAGGAGGGAATTGTGTGTGTGGCCAGGGTGGTGTGGGTCTTCTGATGATGCTGAGGCAGCGACTTGCTTCGATGGTGGGGAGGTCAGCACCCTTGATGGATTGGGCAGTGTTCACCACTTTTTGCAGTCTTCTTCGGCCCTGGGCATTCAAGTTGTCAAACTATGCCGTGATGCAACCGGTCAATATGCCCTCCACTGTACACCTGTAGAAGTTCAAGAGAATTCTCTCTGACATACCGAATCTCCACAATCTTCTCAGGAAGTAGAAGCGTTGATGGGCTTTCTTTATAAATGTATCAATGTGCTAGGTCCAGGAAAGATCTTCAAAAATATGCACACCCAGGAATTTGAAGCTTTTGATTCACTCCACCATCGTCCCGTCGATATACACAGGTTTGTGGATCCTCATCATTCCTGTTCCAAAGTCCACAGTCAGTTCCTTGGTCTAATGACTGGGAGCCAGGTTATTGTTCTGGCATAATTTGGTCAGTCCATTGATCTCACTTGTATAATCTGACTCATCATCATCTGTAACTTGTCTCACAACGGTGGTGTCGGCGAACTTGAAGATGGAGTTCGCACTATGTCCAGCTACACAGTCGTGAGTATAGAATGAGAAGAGCAGGGAGCTGAGAACGCATCCTTCATGTGCTCAAGTTCTGATGGTTATCGGGGAAGAAGTGTTGTTGCCAATTCATACAGACTGGTCTGTTGATGAGGAAGTCGAGGATCCAGTTGCAGAGGGATGCGCAGAGACCCAGTTCCATGAACTTGATAACCAGCTTTTTTTTGTATGATATTACAAAATATTACCACCATATTACAAAATCACCAAACTATTCTTACATTAAATTACAAACAACACCACCTGCGCACGGACATAACCCCGGTAAGGGGAGCAACGCCCTCTTCCGCCTGCCGCTGTGACTCGCGGATGGCCAGCTTGGTCAGGCCTAGGAGCAACCCAACCAGGACATCTTCAGCCCTGCCCACTCCCTAGATCCCGTCACCAGTCCTTTGGTCACTGACAGCAGAGCTTGCGGACCCTAGGTGGAGTGGCCGTGCTCCTTGCCCTCCGGACCCTGGCTACAAAGGACGCTCTACTGGTTCCTCTACCCTCAACACGAACGACACTGCTCTTGGTCTTGGTGTCCTTCTCCAGGTCATCCAAGAAGGACCCGAGCTGACGCCGGTCGTTCCCCTTCACCACCTGCACCTCCTTGCCCCTCCCCTGATAACCAGCTTGGAAGGAATGATAGTATTGAACACCGAGCCGTAGTCTATAAACAACAGACGTAAGTGTTTTTATTGTCCAAATGGCCCAGTGCAGAGTGGAGAGCCAGTGAGATTGCATCCTCCGTTGACCTGTAATGGTGGTAGGCAAATTGTAATGGGTCGAGGTTCTTGTTGAGGTAGGAGTTGATCTGCGCCATAACCAACTTCTCAAAGCACGGACGTTAGTGCCATCGGTCGATAGACGTTGAGGCACGTCACCGGTAATATTGATGCCCTCTTAAAGCAGATGGGGCCCTCAGTAATGAGAGGCTGAAGATATTGCAAAAACTCCAGCCAGTTGTTCTGCACAGGTTTTAAGAACACGACCAGGTACACCATGAGGTCCAAAAGCTTTCCAACGGTTCACTCTTCTGACATCGGCCTCTGACTGATTGCAATATGAGGGCACGGGAAGACACATCAGCATTCTCCCTATCTAAGCACGAAGAGACGGATTGAGCTTGTCTGGGAGTGATGCTTCGTTGTCGCTTGAACTGCCCCTGATTTCACCTTGTACGAAGTGATGGTATTCAAGCTCTGCCGCAGTTTTCGAACATCCACCTTGTCCTTCAGCTTAGAGCAAAAGTCCCTTTTGACCTTTTTGATGGCCTTGACAAGGTTGTATCTGGACTTGTTTACCTCTGTGTCACCAGACCTAAATGCCTAGGATGTGGTCCTCAGAAGAATGCGGATCTCCTGGTTCATCCAAGGTTTCTGGTTAGGAAACACCCGATGGTTTTTGTGGGAACACATCCTCCACACATTTTCTTATGAAGTCTGTAACAACTGGCGTATAATTCAAATCCGTTGCCGAGTCCTTGAACATTGCCCAGTCTACTCTCCAAGCAGTCCCGTAGTTGCTCCTCTGCCTCCCCAGACCAGCTCTGTACAGTCCTCACCTCTGGGGGTGTGCTCTTCAGTTGCTGCCTGTATGTAGGAAGAAGCGAGGGTGAGGGATAGAGCTATAGGCGTCTCTGATGGTCGTATAGCAGTGGTCAAGGGTTGTTAATCCTCTGGGGCTGCAGGAGACATGTTGGTGGTAGTTAGGGGGTGATTTCTTCAGGTTGGCTTTGTTGAAGTCCCCGGCTACCATGGTAAAGGTTTCGAGGTTCGCTGACTGGTGTTTCTTGACCACGGCGTGCAGTTCCAGAGCGAGACGGACGTCTGTCTGGGGTGGGATGTAGACGATGGCTGATGGAGGTGAATTCTCTCGGGAGGTAGATGGGGTGGCATTTTGCCGCCAGGTGTGGAGAGTAAGAGTTGGACAGGACTTGCCATGTCTAAGCACCATGAAGTATTGATGAGGGGGTGAGTGTGTGTTTATGTGGGAGTGTGTCTGTGTGTCTGTATGTGTGTCTGGGTCTTTTTGTGCGTCGGTGTGTGCCTGGTCCTTCGCCGCCGGTGTCTGCATATATATCTGTGCCGACATCTGCAGTGTGTGTGTGTGCCTGTCCATGTCTGTATGTGTATGTCTGGACATGTGTGTGTGTGTGTGTTGGACATGTCTCGGTGTGTGTCTGGACATGCTTGTGTGTGTATGTCTGGACATGTGTGTGTGTCAACATGTCTGGGTGTGTGTCGACATGTCTGGGTGTGTACATGTCTGGGTGCGTGTTTGGACATGTCTGGGTGTGTTGTTGGACATGCCCGGGTGTGTGTCAGAACATGTCTATGTGTCTACATGTCTGGGTGTGTGTTGGACATGTCTGGGTGTGTGTCCAGACAAGTCTGTGTGTGTTTTGGGGCATGTCTGGGTGTGTGTCTGAACATGTCTCTGTGTGTCTACGTGTCTGAATGGGTTGTTGGACATGTCTGGGTGTGTTGTTGGACATGTCTGGGTGTGTGTTGGACATGTCTGGGTGTGTGTCTAGACATGTCTGGATGTGTATCTAGACATGTCTGGGTGTGTGTCTGGACATGTCTGGGTGTGTTGTTGGACATGTCTGGGTGTGTGTCTAGACATGTCTGTGTGTGTCTACATGTCTGGGTATGTTGTTGGACATGTCTCGGTGTGTGTCTGGACATGTCTGGGTGTGTAAACATGTCTGTGTGTGTACACAAAATGCTGGAGAAACTCAGCGGGTGCATCAGCATCTATGGAATGAGGGAGATAGGCAACGTTTCGGGCCGAAACCCTTCTTCAGACGGGTGGGGGGAGGCGGGGGGGAGAAAGGAAAAAGGAGGAGGAGGAGCCCGGGGGCTGAGGGAGAGGTAGGAAGGGGAGGAGACAGCAAGGGTCAACAGAATTGAGAGAATTCGATGTTCATACCAAGAGGATGCAGACTCCACAAGCGGAATATGAGGTGCTGTTCCTCCAATTTGCGGTGTTGCTCACTCTGGCCGTGAAGGAGGCCCAGGACAGAGAGGTCGGATACGGAATGGGAGGGGGAGTTGAAGTGCTGAGCCATCGGGAGGTCGGGTTGGTTATTACGGACCGAGCGGAGGTGTTCGGCGAAACGATCGCCAAGCCTCCGCTTGGTCTCACCGATATTAGCTGGCATCTAGAGCAGCGAATGCAATAGACCTGGAACGACTGCTTGGGTCCTTGAATGGAGTGGAGGGGGGAGGTAAAGCGACAAGTGTAGCATCTCCTGCGGTTGCAAGGGAAAGTGCCGGGGAAGGGGTGGAGCGGGAGGGAAGAATTGTCAAGGGAGTTGCGGAGGCAGACAGGGGGGGGAGATGGGAAGATGTGGCGAGTGGTGGGGTTACGTTGGAGGTGGCGAAACTGTCGGATGACCATGTGTTGTATGTGCCGGCTGGTGGGGTGAAAGGTGAGGACCAGGGGGATTCTGCCCTTGTTGCGAGTGGGGGGATGGGGAGAGAGGGCAGTGTTACGGGGTACGGAGGAGACCCTGGTGCGAGCCTCATCTATAGTGGGGGAGGGGAATCCCTGTTCTCTGAAGAATGAGGACATTTGTGATGTCCCGGTGTGGAACACCTCATCCTGGGAGCAGATGCGGCATAGACGGAGGAATTGGGAATAGGGGATGGAGTCCTTACAGGAAGCAGGGTGGGAGGGTAGTCCAGGTAGCTGTGGGAGTCAGTGGGTTTATAGTGGATGTCGGGCAAAGTGTATCCCCTGCGATGGAGATAGTGAGGTCAAGGAATGGTGGGGAAGTGTTGGAAATGGTCCAGGTGTATTTGAGTGCCGGATGTGTGTATCTGGACATGTCTCTGTGTGTGTGTGGACATGTCTGGGTGTGTTGGACAAGTCTGTGTGTGTTCTTGGACATGTCTGGGTGTGTGTCTGGACATGTCTGGGTGTGTTGACATGTCTGTGTGTGTCTGGATGTCTGGGTATGTTGGAAATGTCTGGATGTATTGGACATGTCTGGATGTATTGGACACGTCTGGGTGTATTGTTGGACATGTTTGGGTGTGTGTCTAGACATGTCTGGATGTGTTGGACATGTTTGGGTGTGTTGGACATGTCTGGGTGTGTGTCTAGACATGTCTGGGTGTGTGTCTGGATATGTCTCGGTGTGTCTCTAGACATGTCTGGGTGTGTTGTTGGACGTCTGGGTGTGTGTCTGGACAAGTCTGTTTTCTTGGGCATGTCTGGGCGTGTGTCTGAACATGTTTCTGTGTGTCTACATTTCTGGGTTTGTGTTGGACATGTCTGGGTGTGTTGTTGGACATGTCCGGGTATGTGTCTAGACATGTCTGGGTGTGTGTCTAGCCATATCTAGGTGTGTGTCTAGACATGTCTGCGTGTGTTGTTGGATATGTCCGGGTGTGTGTCTAGACATGTCCGAGTGTCTATCCAGACATGTCTGTGTGTGTATGAACATGTCTGGGTGTGTCTACATGTCTGAGTATGTTGCTGGACATGTCTGTGTATGTGTCTGGACATGACTGGGTGTGTTGGACATGTCTGGGTGTGTTTCTAGACATGTCTGGGTGTGTTGTTGAACATGTCTGGATGTGTGTGTAGACATGTCTGGATGTGTTGGACATATTTGGGTGTGTTGGACATGTCTGTATGTGTGGCTGGACATGTCTGGGTGTGTGTCTGGACATGCCTGGGTATGTTGTTGGACATGTCTGGGTGTGTGCCTAGACATGTCTGAGTGTGTGACTAGACCTGTTTGGGTGTGTGCCTAGACATCTCTGGGTGTGTTGACATGTCTGGGTGTGTGTCTAGACATGTCTGAGTGTGTGCCTAGACATGTCTGAGTGTGTTGGACATGTCTGTGTGTGTCTAGACATGTCTGAGTGTGTGCCTAGACATGTCTGAGTGTGTTGGACATGTCTGTGTGTGTCGACATGTCTGTGTGTGTCGACATGTCTGGGTGTGTGTCTGGGCGTGTCTGGGTGTGTGTCTGGACATGTCTGGGTGTGTGTCTGGACATGTCTGTATGTGTGTCTGGACATGTCTATGTGTGTCTGGACATGTCTGGGTGTGTTGGACATGTCTGGGTGTGTGTCTGGACATGTCTAGGTGTGTGTCTGAGTGTGTTGCTGGACATGTCTGGGTGTGTGTGTGTCGACATGTGTGTGTGTGTCGACATGTGTGGGTGTGTGTCTCTGGTGCTGTACCCTGGTGTGTGCGGTGGGTGGGGAGCTGCTGCTAACCCACTGTGTTTCCTGTAGCTGACGCTGACCATCCACCGCAAAACAGGGGGCCTGGGGATCAGCATCGCCGGCGGCAAAGGTTCAACACCCTACAAGGGTGAGGACGAGGTGAGCTCACACCCCACCCTCACCCAACCATCACCCACGCCACACCCCACCCCACCCATGCCCCACCCCACCCTCACCCCACCCCACCCACGCCCCACCCACGCCCCATCCCACCCCACCCACGCCCCACACCCCACCCACGCCCCACCCCACCCACACCCCACCCCACCCCACCCTCACCCCACCCCACCCACACCCCACCCCACCCACGCCCCACCCCACCCCACCCACACCCCACCCCACCCACCCTCACCCCACCCCACCCATGCCCCACCCCACCACGCCCCACCCCACAAAGGCCCCGCCCCACCCCACCCACCACCCCACCCATGCCACGCCCCGCCCCACCCCACCCACACCCCACCCACACTCCACCCCACCCTCACCCCACGCACGCCAGACCCCACCCATTCCACACCCAACCCACTCCACACCGCACCCACCCCACCCTCACCCCACCCCACCCACTCCACACCCCACCCACACCCCACCCTCACCCAACCTTCACTCACCCCACCATCTCCCTCACATCCACCTCACCCCTCTCCCTTACCCTGCCCTCACCCTCGCCTCTCCCCTCACAATAGACAATAGGTGCAGGAGTAGGCCATTCGGCCCTTCGAGCCAGCACCGCCATTCAATGTGATCATGGCTGATCATCCCCAATCAATCACCCTCACCTCACCCTTTGCCTATAACTCACCTCCTTCCCTCCTCCCCTCTCCTCCACCCTACTGTGCCCCTTCTCCCTCTCCACTCTTCTCTACTACCATGTCCCCATCACCTGTATCAACCTGTCACCTGCCCAGCTTTGTCCCACTCCCAGGTTTTCCCCTCTACTAGTCTCTGTGAAGAAGGGTCCAATGGTGGTCGGTATATTCTCCCCGCTGATGCTGCCTGACCCACGGCATTCCTCCAGTGCTTTGTGTTTAATGCTAGATTCCAGTGTCTGCTGTTCCTCGTGTCTCCTATGTTCCCAGGCCTTTGCTCCCTTCATAGGTTATAGGAGCAGAATTAGGCCATCGAGTCTACTCTGCCATTCAATCATGGCTAATCTATCTTTCCCTCTTGACCCCATTCTCCTGCCATCAGCGATGATTGAATGGCGGAGGAGATCTGATGGGCTGAATGGCCTTATTCTGCTCCGCAGACTCTAACCGAATCAAAGGATATAGGGAGAAAGCAGGAACAGGGTACTGATTATGGATGATCAGCCATGATCATATTGAATGGTCGAGGGGTAGAATTGCCTACTCCTGCACATATTTTCTATATTTCTATGCTCCTAGAATTTATGGTCTCACCCTCACCCATGACACCCTTACTAATCAAGAATGTGTCAATCTCCACCTCGAAATACCTAATGATTTGGCCTTCATCGCCATCTGTGGTAATGAATTCCACATAGACGCCACCCTCTGACTAAATAAATTCCTCCTCTGCTCCTGATAATCTAAGGCTGTGCCCTCCGGATCTAGACTCTCCCACTAGTGGAAACATCCTCTCCACATTCACTCTGCCCAAGCCTTTCACTATTCAGTAAGTTTCAAAGAGGTCCCCACTCATTCTTCTAAACTCCAGTGAGTGCAGGCTCTGTGCTGACAAACACTCATCATATGTTAACCCACTCATTGCTGGGATCATTCTTGTAAACCTCCTCTGGAGCCAGCACATCCTTCCTCAGATATGGTGCCCAAAATTGCTCACAATATTCCACATGTGGTCTGACCAGTGCTTTATAAAACTTCAGCATTACACCCTTGTTTTTATATTCTAGTTCTCTCAAAATAACTGCCAACATTGCATTTGCCTTCCTAACTGCCAATTCAACCTTTTGGTAATCCTGCACCAGCAATCACAAGTCACTCTGCACCTCTGATTTCTGAATTTCCCCCTCACCCCTCCTCCCATCTCCCACAGCTCACCCTTCCACTACCTCCTGCCCCCTTCTCCCCTCCTCTCCTCCTCCCTCCTCTCCTTCCTCCCCTCCTCCCCTCCCCTCCTCCCCTCCTCCCCTCCTCCCCTCCTCCCCTCCTCCTCTCCTCCTCTCCTCCTCTCCTCTCCTCCTCTCCTCCTCTCCTCCCCTCCTCCTCTCCTCCCCTCCTCCCCTCCTCCCCTCCTCCTCTCCTCCCCTCCTCCTCTCCTCCTCTCCTCCTCTCCTCCTCTCCTACTTCCTCCTCTCTTCCTCCCTCCTCCCATCCATCCTCCTCTCCTTCCTCTCCTCCTCTCCTCCTCTCCTTCTTCCTCCTCTCCTGCTCCCTCCCTCATCTGCAACTCTCGAACTTCTGCCATTGCCTCCCTTCCACCCCCTGCTCACCTCTCTTCCTCCTCCCATCACTCCCTCTGCCCCTCTGCCAGCCCTGGTGCCGGCTCTGGTGTAGGGGTGATGGGTAAGAGTGCCCACCTGTGCGTGGCCTGTGTGGATGGGGATGTCATGCAGCCAGGCTGCTCTCCATCAGGGCCCTGGATATTGTTCATCTCTGTCTCTGTGTGTTCCAGGGAATCTTCATCTCCCGCGTGTCGGAGGAGGGCCCCGCAGCTCAAGCTGGTGTGAGAGTGGGGGACAAACTGCTGGAGGTGAGTCCGCTCCCTGCTCTGTCAGTGTGGACAGAGGGGGGCTACAGATGGCCAGTGTACAGAGGGGGTCACAGCTGGCCAGTGTAGAGAGGGGGGGCTACAGATGGCCAGTGTAGAGAGGGGGGCTACAGATGGCCAGTGTAGAGAGGGGGGCTACAGATGGCCAGTGTAGAGAGGCGGGCTACAGATGGCCAGTGTAGAGAGGGGGGCTACAGATGGCCAGTGTAGAGAGGGGGTCACAGCTGGCCAGTGTAGAGAGGAGGTCACAGCTGGCCAGAGGGGGATCACAGCTGGCCGGTGCAGAGGGGAGTCACAGCTGGCCAGAGGGGGGGGGGGGGGGGGGGGGAAGAGTCACAACTGACCAAAGGGGGGGAGAGTCACTGCTGGCCAGTGGGGGGGAGAGTCACAGCTGGCCAGTGCGGAGAGGACTAGCTTAGATGGGGCATCTTGGTCAGCAAGGGTGAGTTGGGCCAAAGATCCCTTTTCTGTGCTTTGTCCACAATAGCCAATGGATCATTCAGGCAGCAGGGGCTGTGGTCCTCTCACCTGCTCCTCCCATGCTCCAGCCTGGTCCTCCCATTGACACACTCTTCCCCACCCTCCCACAGTCCGGTCTAATCTTCCACGCCTGGTCCTCCCACAGTCCGGTCTAGTCCTGTGACCTGGTCCTCCCACAGTCCGGTCTAGTCCTCCCGTCTGGTCCTCCCACAGTCCGGTCTAGTCCTCCCGCCTGGTCCTCCCACAGTCCGGCCTAGTCCTCCCGCCTGGTCCTCTCACAGTCCGGTCTAGCCCTGTGGCCTGGTCCTCCCACAGTCCGGACTAGTCCTCCCGCCTGGTCCTCTCACAGTCTGGTCTAGCCCTGTGGCCTGGTCCTCTCACAGTCCGGTCTAGTCCTCCCGCCTGGTCCTCCCACTGACACTTCTCCCTCCCACAGGTGAACGGTGTGGGGCTGCAGGACGCGGAGCACCAGCGGGCGGTGGAGGCGTTGCGGAGTTCAGGGGGAGTGGTGACCATGGCGGTGCTGCGGGAGAGGATGGTGGAGCCGGAGAACGCGGTGACGGTCACCCCGCTGCGGCCCGAGGACGACTACGCCCCGCGGGAGCGGCGGTCCGGCCGGCGCGGTGACACCGGCACCAAGGAGCTGCTCTGCACCTCGCTGGCCCGAGACGACCGCGGGCTGGGCTTCAGCATCGCCGGGGGCAAGGGGTCTACACCCTACCGCACCGGGGAGACGGTGAGTGCAAGGGAGACTGGGGCGAGGGGTCTGAAGGAGCTGCACTTCTAGATCCCTCTGCTCCACAACACTCCCCAGAGCCCAACCATTCACTTCATAGTTCCTACACACCTCACATGACTCTGCATCAAATTCCATCAAGCATTCCTCAGCCCACCTGCTCAACTGATCAAGATATTGGGGCAATATTTGACAACTATTTGTAGATAGAGAGGTAAAGAAAGCAGAGTTGCTTTCTTCGGTCAGGGCATTGAGTACAAGAGTCAGTAAGTCATGATGTAGTTCCTAGGATTTTAGTTTGGTCAGAACCTATATCATCGTATGTAAATATCAAATATTGGAGGGCACAGCGATAAGGTGAGAGGGACAAGGTTTAAAATGGACAAGAGAGGGTGGTGGGTGCCAGGGACACACTGCCAGGGGTGATGGCGGAGGTAGATACAGATATGGAGTTTAACAGAGTTTTACATTGGCACATGGATCTGGAGGGATATGGATTATGCCCAGGCCGAGAAGTAATAGGGTTGTTCAGCCAGCACAGACACTGTGGGCTGAAGGGCCTGTCCTTGAGCTCATAAGTGATAGGAGTAGAATTAGGCCATTCGGCCCATCAAATCTACCGTGCCATTCAATCATGGGTGATTATTTCTCCTTCCAACCCCCATTCTTCTGCCTTCTCCCCATAACCTCTAACACCCGTACAAATTAAAAATCTATCTCTGTCTTAAAAATATCCACTGACAGCCTCTACAGCCTTCTGCGGCAAAGAATTCCACAGATTCAACACCTTATGACAAAATAAATTCCCCCTCACCTTCCTAAAAGTATGTCCTTTAATTCTAAGGCTATGATCTCTAGTCCTAGACTCTCCCACAAGTGGAAACATCCTCTCCACATCCACTGTATCCAAGCCTTTCACTATTCTGTATGTTTCAATGAGGTCCCCCCTCATTCTTCTAAACTCCAGCGAGTACAGGCCCAGTGCCGACTCAACATGTAGTGCCCTCCATAATGTTTGAGACAAAGACCCATCATTTATTTATTTGCCTCGGTACTCCACAATTTGAGATCTGTAATAGAAAAAAATCACATGTGGTTAAAGTGCACATAGTCAGATTTTAATGAAGGCCATTTTTACACATTTTGGTTTCACCATGTTGAAATTACAGCTGTGTTTATACATAGTCCCCCCAATTTCAGGGCACCATAATGTTTGGGACACAGCAATGTCATGTAAATGAAAGTAGTCATGTTTAGTATTTTGTTGCATATCCTTTGCATGCAATGACTGCTTGACGTCCACACAACATTTTTCCAGAACTGTGGTTGCTCTTTTAAGTACTTCTTGGCAAACTGTAAAGGGGCTGTTTGTCCCACTGCGGCGACCTAATCCGCGAGTTCAGAACAGTGCCTTCGACCTTCAAGCTCCAGGGCACTCGCCTGGAAAACCTCGAGCTGGATCGACTGTCAGTGATGAAACCGTGAGCTGGATCGACCGACCGCGCACACACACATGGCAAAGGCGGGGGCCAGGGAAAGCGGGGGAGCGCTGTCGGAAATTCACACCCGCAATGAAGAGGAAGGTAAAAGACGGCTGTACAGTGTACAGTAAATCCTTTAGAGAGCGAGAAGGGGGGAGATGGGGAGAGAGAAGGAAGGGGAGGAGAAGGAGTGGAGACACTTTTAAGAAGTCAGACATCGTTTAATAACGTGTGGAGGGCATTTAACCTACCGGTTGGTTTTCCTTGGTCCTGAAAACTGCAATGAGCTCCAAACATGCCCGGTCAGCGAAGGAGATTGCCTAAGGCTGCCCTCGACTGCCTGTGACTAAATAGTGACCCCACTCCACTGCACTAACATTTTAAAAAGAACCATGCCGACCAAAAATATTCCGCGACCTAGCTGAGGCCGCAAGTATGCGGGAACTTCCCTCGAGCATGAAGGAGAGTTCCATTGACCTCATAGGACCTCCTAGGATCACGTGTCGACCATGCTGCGAGTTTGAGTCCAGGGCAAACTATTCTAAACTCGCAGACTAGGTTACCGTAGTGGGACAGCCCCTTAACTAGGCCATCCTATTTATACGGCTAACCAGTGGTTTGCATCTTGCAGTGCAGCCTTTGTATTTCTGTTTATGAAGTCTTCTGCGGACAGTGGTCATTGACAAATCCACACCTGAAGAGCGTTTCTGATCTGTCGGACAGAGTGTTTGGGGATTTTTCTTTATTATATAGAGAATTCTTCTGTCATCAGCTGTGGAGGTCTTCCCAGGCCTGCCAGTCCCTTTGCGATTAGTAAGCTCATCAGTGCTCTCTTTCTTCTTAATGATGTTCCGAACAGTTGATTTTGGTAAGCCTAGGGTTTGGCTGATGTCTCTAACAGTTTTATTCTTGTTTCTCAATCTCATAATGGCTTCTTTGACTTTCATTGGCACAATTGGTCCTCATGTTGATAAACAGCAATAAAAGTTTCCAATGGTGATGGAAAGACTGGAAAGACTAGGGGCTGAGAGCTCTCTTATACCCGCATTAAAGAGGCATTTAAACACACCTGAGCAATTACAAACACCAGTGAAGCCATGTGTCCCAAACATTATGGTGCCCTGAAATGGGGGGACTATGTATAAACACAGCTGTAATTTCTACACGGACTAACTGGCCTATAGTTCCCATTATTCTGCTTTGCACCCTTCTTGTGCAGGGGTAATATTGGCTATTTTCCAATCATCTGGGACCTCTTCTGAAATATCACTATCAATGCCTCCACAATCTCTAATACCACGTCTTTCAGAACCCTAGGGTACAGTCCATCCGGTCCAGGTGACTTATAAGCACCTTCTCCCTAGTAATAACCACTCCACTAACTTCCACCCCCTGACTCGTGAATTCCAGGCACGTTGCTGGTGTCTTCCACTGTGAAGACTGATGCAAAAAAGTTATTCAACTCCTCTGCCATTTCTTTATTCCCCATTATCACTTCTCCTGCATCATTCTCCAGCGGTCCAATGTCCACACTTGCCTCTTTCTTACTCTTTATATAACGGAAGATTTTATTTTTAAATCTAGCTTACCTTCGTATTTCATCTATTCTCCCCGTATTGCCCTTTAAGTTACCTTCTGTTGCTCTTTAAAAGCTTCCCAATCCTCTGACTTCTTACTTATCTTTGCAATGTTATATGCCTTCACCTTCAGTTTTTTATACTGTTCTTGACTTCCCTTGTCACCTCTTTCTCCTCCAAGAATCTCTCTTCTTTGGAATTAAAAGATCCTGCATCTTCCAGATTATTCCAAGAAATCCCTACCATCACTGTTGCACCGTCATCCCTTTGGCCGGCTCCTCCCTCATGCCTAAATAGTCCCGTTTGCTTAGCTGCAATACCGACACATCCAATTTCATCTTCTCCCTCTCAACTTGCAGACTAAAACTTATCATGTTGTGGTCGTTACCCCCTAATGGTTCCTTTATCAAATTGGGCACATTACAGAACTCTAAATCCAGAATTGCCTTTTCTCTGGTGCGCTTCACTACAAGCTGATCTAAGAATCCACCTCGGAGGCACTCTACCAACTCCCTTTCTTGCGGGCCAGTATCAACCTGATTTTCCCAGCCCACCTGTGTATTGAAATCTCCCATCACCTTTCATAGCATTGCCTTTCTTACATGCCAACTTGTACCCTATATCCTGGCTGTAGTTTGTGGGCCTGTAAATAACTCAGCTCTGTGCTGTTGTATGTTCCAACTCGGGCCATGTGTGTGACGCCACATGTAACGTGTGTTACAGGCCATCTTCATCTCGCGGTTAGCGGAGGGAGGCTGTGCTCACAGGGACGGCATCCTGCGTGTGGGTGACTGTGTCATCTCGGTGAGTCTCATCACATCGGCCCCTCTGTCCTTCCCCCCCCTCCCCCTCCCCCGGCCCCACTCCCCCCTCTCCCATCACCTCGCTACAGCCCCCCTGTCCTTCCTCCCCCTCCCCCGGCCCCACTCCCCCCTCTCCCATCACCTCACTCCGGCCCATCTGTCCTTGCCCCCCCCCTCCCTCTCCCCCGGCCCCACTCCCCCCTCTCCCACCACCTCGCTCCGCCCCCTCTGTCCTTCCCCCCCCACCCCGGCCCCACTCCCCCCTCTCCCATCACCTCACTCCGGCCCATCTGTCCTTGCCCCCTCCCTCTCCCCCGGCCCCACTCCCCCCTCTCCCATCACCTCGCTCCGGCCCCTCTGTCCTTCCCCCCCCCCTCCCCCGGCCCCACTCCCCCCTCTCCCATCACCTCACTCCGGCCCCTCTGTCCTTTCCCCCCTCCCCCTGCCCCACTCCCCCCTCTCCCATCACCTCACTCCGGCCCATCTGTCCTTGCCCCCTCCCTCTCCCCCGGCCCCACTCCCCCCTCTCCCATCACCTCACTCCAGCCCCTCTGTCCTTCCCCCCCCTCCCTCTCCCCCGGCACACCTTCCCCACCACCTCGCTCCGGCCCCTCCGCCTTTACCCCCTCCCTCCTCCCCCGTCTCATTGCTCCTGCCCCTGTCCCTCACTCATCACCTCACTCACCACACCCTCCCTACTCCAAACCCTCCCGCCTACACTCTCCCTCCCACTCTATCCCTCCCACATGCCCCCTCCCCCTCTTGCCCACCCAAGCGAGCCCACACTCTCTCTCACATCCTCCTATCCGTCCCACACTCTCCATCCCACCCTCGGCCTCTCCTACTCCCGCCCTCCCTCCCTCCCTGAGGGGGGATGTGGGAATTGAGGAAGGGTTTCGGGAGTGTGGAGAAGGTTCAGATGTGACCAGAGCCAGTCATAGTTTCTGCGCCAACAGTGCATAGGCTCCTGCTCCCCGTGGCTCCCCTGTTCCTGGGCCCGCTCTCCCCAGGCCCTGCTTGTGTGTCTGGGCACGTTCCCTACAGCGGCCCTGGCTGTTTGCTCTGTTCTCCTGAGCTGCAGGGTGATGGATGCGTGCCCTCTCCTCTCTCCGCCCTGCATGTGTGTGTGGTGGTGGGCTTCTGATTTAGTATGCTGGCCTGGTCAACAGCATGGGTTACCAGGCCAGCGGCTCCAGTGAGAGGTGTTACTGTGTGGTCAGTGGTGGCTTCTGTCTGCTCTGCCACATCTCTCTGCAATCCTTTCCCCGTGGTACATCCTCCGTGGCAGGGTGCTAACCTCTCAGCTTTACTCAGCGCTTCCTCTGTGTTCTGTGCATGACTTCAAGATCTGGCCCAGGGTCTAATCCTTCCACGATGCCCGTCACTCTCAATAGACAGAGCGGCAGGCGCTGCCTGTGGCCAATCTACGCTCTCTGATGAACGGGCTGCAGCGAGGGTCTCTGTGGCAAAACACAGGAGTGACCGGCAGGAGTGAGGGTCACACAGGAGTGACCGGCAGGAGTGAGGGTCACACAGGAGTGACCGGCAGGAGTGAGGGTCACACAGGAGTGACCGGCAGGAGTGAGGGTCACACAGGAGTGACCGGCAGGAGTGAGGGTCACACAGGAGTGACCGGCAGGAGTGAGGGTCACACAGGAGTGACCGGCAGGAGTGAGGGTCACAGGGGAGTGAACTGCAGCAACAAAGGTCCCAGCAGCTCAGGCAACGTCTAAGGAGGGAGTGGATAGACGGTGTTTCGGGTTGGGACCAGATGACATTTCAGTTCAGTGTATTTGAAGAGGTTACGAAGACCAGGAGCACACGGACCATAGCACGGAGATCCACGGATCATGGACGGGACACAGACTGCAGCACGGGGATGTAGGGATCAGGGACGGGACACGGACCGTTGTACGGGGATGTAGGGATCGTGGACGGGGCACGGACTATAGCACGGGGGTGTAGGGATCAGGGACGGACACGGACCGTTGCACGGAGATCCACGGATCATGGACGGGACACGGACTGCAGCACGGGGATGTAGGGATCAGGGACGGGACACGGACCGTTGTACGGGGATGTAGGGATCAGGGACGGGGCACGGACTATAGCACGGGGGTGTAGGGATCAGGGACGGACACGGACCGTTGCACGGGGATGTAGGGATCAGGGACGGACACGGACCGTTGCACGGGGATGTAGGGATCATGGACGGACACGGACCGTTGCACGGGGATGTAGGGATCAGGGACGGACACGGACCGTTGCACGGGGATGTAGGGATCAGGGACGGACACGGACCGTTGCACGGGGATGTAGGGATCAGGGACGGACACGGACCGTTGCACGGGGATGTAGGGATCATGGACGGGACACGGACCGTTGCACGGGGATGTAGGGATCAGGGACGGACACGGACCGTTGCACGGGGATGTAGGGATCAGGGACGGACACGGACCGTTGCACGGGGATGTAGGGATCATGGACGGGGCACGGACCGTTGCACGGGGATGTAGGGATCATGGACGGGACACGGACCGTTGCACGGGGATGTAGGGATCAGGGACGGACACGGACCGTTGCACGGGTATGTAGGGATCAGGGACGGACACGGACCGTTGCACGGGGATGTAGGGATCAGGGACGGACACGGACCGTTGCACGGGGATGTAGGGATCATGGACGGGACACGGACCGTTGCACGGGGATGTAGGGATCAGGGACGGACACGGACCGTTGCACGGGGATGTAGGGATCAGGGACGGACACGGACCGTTGCACGGGGATGTAGGGATCAGGGACGGACACGGACCGTTGCACGGGGATGTAGGGATCATGGACGGGACACGGACCGTTGCACGGGGATGTAGGGATCAGGGACGGACACGGACCGTTGCACGGGGATGTAGGGATCAGGGACGGACACGGACCGTTGCACGGGGATGTAGGGCTCATGGACGGGACACGGACCGTTGCACGGGGATGTAGGGATCGTGGACGGGACACGGACCGTTGCACGGGGATGTAGGGATCAGGGACGGACACGGACCGTTGCACGGGGATGTAGGGATCATGGACGGGACACGGACCGTTGCACGGGGATGTAGGGATCAGGGACGGACACGGACCGTTGCACGGGGATGTAGGGATCATGGACGGACACGGACCGTTGCACGGGGATGTAGGGATCAGGGACGGACACGGACCGTTGCACGGGGATGTAGGGATCAGGGACGGACACGGACCGTTGCACGGGGATGTAGGGATCAGGGACGGACACGGACCGTTGCACGGGGATGTAGGGATCATGGACGGGACACGGACCGTTGCACGGGGATGTAGGGATCAGGGACGGACACGGACCGTTGCACGGGGATGTAGGGATCAGGGACGGACACGGACCGTTGCACGGGGATGTAGGGATCATGGACGGGGCACGGACCGTTGCACGGGGATGTAGGGATCATGGACAGGACACGGACCGTTGCACGGGGATGTAGGGATCAGGGACGGACACGGACCGTTGCACGGGGATGTAGGGATCAGGGACGGACACGGACCGTTGCACGGGGATGTAGGGATCGTGGACGGGACACGGACCGTTGCACGGGGATGTAGGGATCAGGGACGGACACGGACCGTTGCACGGGGATGTAGGGATCATGGACGGGACACGGACCGTTGCACGGGGATGTAGGGATCATGGACGGACACGGACCGTTGCACGGGGATGTAGGGATCATGGACGGACACGGACCGTTGCACGGGGATGTAGGGATCAGGGACGGACAGGGACCGTTGCACGGGGATGTAGGGATCAGGGACGGACACGGACCGTTGCACGGGGATGTAGGGATCAGGGACGGACACGGACCGTTGCACGGGGTGTAGGGATCATGGACGGGACACGGACCGTTGCACGGGGATGCAGGGATCATGGACCAGGGACACAGACCGTTGCACGGGGATGTAGGGATCGTGGACGGACACGGACCGTTGCACGGGGATGTAGGGATCAGGGACGGACACGGACTGTTGCACGGGGATGTAGGGATCAGGGACGGACACGGACCGTTGCACGGGGATGTAGGGATCAGGGACGGACTGTTGCACGGGGATGTAGGGATCAGGGACGGACACGGACTGTTGCACGGGGATGTAGGGATCATGGACGGGACATGTGGCAGCCACACATTGTGGAGTGGCTGGGTGATGAGGGCAGAGCTGGAGGGTTGTTGGTTTCTCTGATGGCGTTAGTAACCGGTGGTGTACAGATGGGTTCAGTGCTGAGACCTGCAGCGTTTGTCAGTGGCACCAGGAGTGAAGGGAGTTGGAGACAGGGTGGTGCTGAAGGACACGGAGCAGAGCAGAGACGGGTGGAATTCAATCTAGACATGAGCTGGGCAATATAGAGTAAAGGGCAGGAGGTGAAGGGTGATGATGTGTAGAGGGACCCTGGGTGTAAGGTCACTGCTCCCAGACAGTGGTGGAGCAGGTGGATAGAGTGGTAACGTAGTTGAACTCCATGTATGTGGATATCACCTACCTGCGCCCTCATCAGTCTTGCTCACCTCTTCAGAGCGGCATAGCAGCAGAGACCCGGGTTTGGTGGTGAGCTGGGGTGCTGTCTGTGTGGAGTGTGCACATTCTGCAGCTGTTGCAAGCTGGTAGAGCCGGGCTGACTGTCCGTTTGCGCGTGTTTGCAGATCAATGGGGTAGAGATGGCAGAAGCCAGGCATGACCAGGCAGTAGCTCTCCTCACGGGCACAGCGCCCACCATCACACTGGTCGTGGAGCGCCAGCTGCCCGAGGCTGACCAGCCAGCCGACGGCACTGTGCCCGGCTCCCCCACCCCGGCACCCAGCCAGCCTCCGTCCCCACCCCCACCGGCAGCCTTGCCCGATGACCCCGACAGCCCCGGCAACATCTTCACCACCAATGTTGCCAGTCCCGGCAACACCAGCACCTCCAGCATCATCGGCACTGGCGCTGCCGGCAGCCCCGGAATCACCAGCATCACCGGCAGCTCCGGCAACATCTTCACCACCAATGCCGGCAGCCCTGGAATCACCGGCAGCCCCGGCAACATCTTCACCACCAATGCCGGCAGCCCTGGAATCACCAGCATCACCGGCAGCCCCGGCAACATCTTCACCACCAATGCCGGCAGCCCTGGAATCACCAGCACCTCCAGCATCGCCGGCACTGGCATCACCGGCAGCCCTGGAATCACCAGCATCACCGGCAACATCAGCACTGGCACTGCCGGCAGTCCTGCCATCACCGGGCATGTTGCCACTGCCAGCCCGGGCATCACCGGGAACATCAACAGCCCCGCCATCACCGAAACCAGCTGCACACAGCTCAACCACCTGGCCACCGAGGACCAGTACCCCGTGGAGGTGAAGAGGGCACGGGGGTAGTTGATGGGCTGGGGGGGGGGGGGGGGGGGGGAACGGGTGAGGGGGCTGCAGAGATGTGTGACAGGCTGCCGCGAGCGGGGAGGGCTGGTGGCATGGGTGACGGATTTGGGGGGGGGGGGGTAACGGGGCTAGGGGTGTAACGGGGCATGGGCTGAGGCAGGGGGACAGAGGGATGCGAGCAGTGGTGAGGGGAAGAGTAATGGGTTGGTGATGGAGGAGGGTGGATCAGACCCCTGTATGGAGTAACGTGGCTGTAGTGATGGGCAGGGAGGAGGCGAGCGGAGGGGAGGGTCAGTGCTGCAGGCCGGGGGGGGCAGGATGTTGGGACACCCCCCCTCCCCCCACACACACCTCAACATGTGGTATCTCTCTGCCCCAGGAGGTGACGTTACTGAAGACGGGTGGGCCACTGGGCCTGAGCATTGTGGGGGGCAGTGATCACGCCAGCCATCCCTTCGGCATCTGTCAGCCCGGCGTCTTCATCTCAAAGGTAACTCCCTCTCCCCCTCTCTCCCTCTCTCCCTCTCTCCCTCTCTCCTTCTCCTTCCCCCTCCTTCTCCCCCCCCCCCCCACGTCACTGTCTCCGCCTCCCCCCTGCCTTCCCCCTCCCCCCTCCATTTCTCCCTCCCCCACCTGCATCTGCCAGGCCTGCCTCGCTGCGGGTCAGGCAGTGGGTCGGGTGAAGTGGGGGGGACAGGGTTGACTTCTTGGACCCACATGCCTGCCTGCCTGCCAGGTGGTGGTGGATGAATGGGCTGCCCGGGTGGCGGGACACGTGAGCACGGGTTGTTCCAGAGGGCCTGACAGCCCGTGCGGGCAGTGGTGGGTGGAGTGGGCCCTCTGTCTCTGAGCTCCCCACAGGTGGTGCCTGGTGGCCGGCGGCTGGGGCTGGGGCAGGGCAGCGAGTGGTCCAGGGCACTGACCCCTGTCTCTCTCTCTCCCCCTCCCCACAGGTGGTTGCCGAGGGGCTGGCAGCCCGTGCTGGGCTGCGGGTGGGCGATCGCATCCTGGAGGTGAACGGCACGGACCTGCGGCATGCGGCTCACCAGGACGCGGTGACTGCCCTGCTGACCAACCAGCACCACATCCAGCTACTGCTCCGCAGGGACCCCCCACCACCCGGCATGCAGGTGGGTGACCCCTCGTTCCCCTCGCTCCCCTCGACCCCCCCCCCCCAGCACAACAACCCCCGACCCGGCACCCGGCCTGACCTCCCCACGACCCCGACCCAGCTCCCTGACCCCAACCCAGCTCCCTGACCCCCCCATGGCCCCGACCCAGCACCCTGACCTCCCCACGACCCCGAGCCGGCACCCTGACCTCCCCACGACCCCGAGCCGGCTCCCTGACCCCCGACCCGGCTCCCTGACCTTCCCACGATCCCGACCCGGCTCCCTGACCTCCCCACGACCCCGACCCGGCACCCTGACCTCCCCACGACCCCGAGCCGGCACCCTGACCTCCCCACGACCCCGAGCCGGCTCCCTGACCCCCGACCCGGCTCCCTGACCTTCCCACGATCCCGACCCGTCTCCCTGACCTCCCCACGACCCCGACCCGGCACCCTGACCTCCCCACGACCCCGACCCGGCACCCTGACCTCCCCACGACCCCGAGCCGGCACCCTGACCTCCCCATGACCTCGACCCGGCTCCCTGACCTCCCCACGACCCCGACCCGGCACCCTGACCCGTCCCCCACCCCCCCACCACCACCACGGTCCCCGACCCGGCACCCTGATCCTGCCACCATCTCGACCCCCGACCCGGTGCTCTGACCCCCCACCACTATGACCCCCAACCCCCCTCAGCCACGGCCAGGTATGCAGATGGGTGACCCCTCCCTCCCCTGACCACTACACCCCCCAACCACCACGACCTCCATCCCAGCACCCGTATCTCCCTCCCCCCACCACCACGCCCCCCCTCCTGGGTGACCCTTGTACCTACGCCCCCAACCATCACCACCACCCCCGATTCAGCACCCCCACCCCACCATGCATGCAGGAGATTTGCACTGCCCCTTGACCCCCTGCAGCCTGGCATGCAAGTGAGTGACCCCCTCCCTCACCGCGACCCACTTCCCCCTGGGACCCCCTGCCCGGCATGCAGCTGGATATCTGCCAGCAGTGTGGGAGGGGGAATGGCAGCGTGTTGGGGCAGGGAAGGGCCGGGCTGTCCGTGTGGGAGGGGTTGCGTGGAGGGGGGAGTGGTTCCCGGGACTGCGGGGGCTGACTGACCCCTGGTGTGTTTCCCAGGAGATTCGGATCGACAAGTTGCCCGGCGAGAAGCTGGGGATCAGTGTGCGCGGGGGAGCCAAGGGCCACGCGGGCAATCCCTTCGATGCCACCGATGAGGGCATCTTCATCTCCAAGGTGTGTGCCCGAGGGGGGGGGGGGGGGGGGGGTTCAGGGGGGTCGGGTCTCTCTGTGTGTATACACTGACTCTGTGTGTGTGTGTGTGTGTGTGTGTGTGTGTGTACACTGACTATGTGTGTGTACACTGACTGTGTGTGTGTGTACACTGACTGTGTGTGTGTGTACACTGACTGTGTGTCTGTGTACACTGACTGTGTGTGTGTGTGTGTGTGTGTGTGTGTGTATATACACTGACTGTGTGTACACTGACTGTGTGTACACTGTGTGTGTGTACACTGACTGTGTGTGTGTACACTGATTCTGTGTGTGTGTGTACACTGTGTGTGTGTGTGTACACTGACTGTGTGTACACTGACTGTGTGTGTGTGTGTGTGTGTGTGTGTGTACACTGACTGTGTGTGTGTGTACACAGACTGTGTGTGTACACTGACACTGCGTACCCTGGTGCTGTGCCACAGGTGAGCTCAGGTGGAGCAGCAGCGAGGGACGGGAGGCTGCAGACGGGGCTGCGTATTCTGGAGGTCAACAACCACAGCCTGCTGGGGACCACCCACGCCGAGGCCGTGCGCATCCTGCGAGCTGTCGGCGACACCCTCACCATCCTGGTGTGTGACGGCTTCCCTCCCAGCGCTCTCTCCACCACAGCCGTCGAGGTAGGGACCCCGGGCAGCGGGGTGCAGAGGGAGGGACGATGGGGTCTGTCTGGAATAGCAAGTGTGGACCATGGGGCTGGGTGGGGGGCTGGGCTTGGGAGTGAGGGGGATAGGGCCAGGGGGTGAGAGTGGGTAGGGCCAGGGGGTGAGGGTGCCAGTAGTCCAGGGGGTGAGAGTGGGTAGGGCCAGGGGGTGAGGGTGCCAGTTGTCCAGGGGGTGAGAGTGGGTAGGGCCAGGGGGTGAGGGTGCCAGTTGTCCAGGGGGTGAGAGTAGGTAGGGCCAGGGGGTGAGGGGCAGATGGAGAGGGGGGGGGGGGTGTCTGACACAGCTGCTGTGGACCAGTGTATAGGCGCGGGCTGAGCAGTGAGTGAGGGGAAGGGGCCAGGGTTGTAGAAGTGCCAGCGAGCGGAGGGAGAGGCTGGGTGTCGGAGCTACGATAGCGAGGTGTGGGGGGGGGGGGAGAGAGGAAGATATAGAGAGGGGGTGATGACCTTCTTTGGGTGTGTGTAGGCTCTCAAATAGTCAACGTGAATTAGAAGACCAAATATGCTGTGAGATTGCAGACAGCTGCAAGATAAATCGAGCTGTCGTAGTTGGGGAGGTGAAGTTTCCTAATATAGACCGGGACTGTCACAGTGACAAAGGCTAAGATGGGGTGGAATTTGTCAAATGTGGTCAGGAACGTTTTGTCAGGCAGTATGTAGAGGGCCCTACAAGGAATGTTGGGAAAGAGGACGGGGCAAGTAACTGAAGAGTGGGTGAGTGAGCGCATTGGCACCAGCGACCACAGTAATGCAAATAATTCACCTGGCTTTAGATGCTATTGATCTTTGGGGAGCTCTTGGCTCGGAGGATAGTGGACCTGCAGTGTTTCTGGGTATTGTGGTGCCAAAGCCACCTCATGTCCTCCCTCTTCTTGCCCTCATGATGTCTCTCTGAAGTGTACTCCCTACATTCCTTATGGAGATGCAGGATTCACTTAATGCCGGCTGCCTACGCGTGACTAAGCTCCCTGCCCTTTCCTGAGGGAGTATTGCAGCTCATCCCCTCCCAACTCTCCATCCTCCACACATGTGTCCGTGGTGAATTCCTACAATATTTATGTGTGATCCTACTCATCCCCTGGTTCCAGACACGTTTCCCCATTCTTTCTCCAGCCTCTACAAGACATTCCGGATTCTCCTTAATCCCATTTGCCGGGGAAATGTGTCCCGTTCCCCCCTCGTGGTTTATTTTATGCATTCTTTCCTACATCCCCGATAAATTTTAAAGGACTCATCTCATCCTAATTGCTTCCATCTGACAGACACTTCCTCCTGTAGATAGACACAAAGTGCTGGAGTAACTTAACGGGACAGGCAGCATATAACCATATAACAATTACAGCACGGAAACAGGCCCTCTCGGCCCTTCCAGTCCGTGCCGACCATTCATTTTCCCCTAATCCTATCTACCTGCACTCAGACCATACCCCTCCATTCCCTTCCCGTCCATATACCTATCCACTTTACTTTTAAATGTTAAAATCGATCCTGCCACCACCACTTCTGCAGGAAGATCATTCCACACAGCCACCACTCTGTGAGTAAAGAAGTTCCCCCTCATGTTACCCCTAAACGTCTGTCCCTTAATTCTCATGTCATGCCCTCTTGTTTGAATCTTCCCTACCCTCAATGGGGAAAGCTTATCCACGTCAACTCTGTCTATCCCTTTCATCATTTTAAAGACCTCAATCAAGTCCCCCCTTAACCTTCTGCGCTCCAAAGAATAAAGACCTAACTTGTTCAACCTTTCTCTGTAACTTAGTTGCTGGAACCCAGGCAACATTCTAGTAAACCTCCTCTGTACTCTCTCTATTTTGTTGACATCCATCCTATAAATAGGCGACCAAATCTGTACACCATACTCCAGAATTGGTCTCACCAATGCCTTGTACAATTTTAACATTACTTCCCTACTCCTATATTCAATGCTCTGATTTATAAAGGCCAGCACACCAAAAGCTCTCTTTACCACCCTAAATCTTTACCATTTCTTTACAATTCCTTCTCTCCAGCATCTCTGGAGAGAAGGAATGGGTAACAGTTCATGTGCACCTCCTCCAACCTCACCTACAGTATCCGCAGTTCCAGGCGTGGACTCCTCTATATGGGCGAGACCAGGCACAGGCTCGCCAATTGTTTCACTGAACACCTCAGCTCATTACGCCTGAACCTACCTGATCTCCCGGTGGCTAAACACTTTAACTCCCCCTCCCATTCCCACACTGACCATTCTGTCCTGGGCCTCCTCCATTGTCAGAGTGAGGCCCAGCGCAAACTGGAGGAACAGCACCTTATCTTTTTGCTCACACCCCAGCGGTATGAACAGTGATTTCTCTAACTTCAAATAGCCCTGGCTTTCCCTCTCTCTTTCCACCCCCTCCCCCTTCCTGGCTCCCCGACCAGTCTGCCTGCCCCCTGATTACATTTGATCTTTGTATGCTTTGTTGTCACTTTCTAGCTTTATTCCACATTTTCCTTGACCTTCATCTTCTTTGATCTCTCGTTCTCACATCTCTCTCCCTCCCCTGAAATCAGTCTGAAGAAGGGTCTCGACCCGAAACATCACCCACTCCTTCTCTCCAGAGATGCTGCCTGTCCCGCTGAGTTACTCCAGCATGTTGTGCCTATCTTCGGTATAAACCAGCATCTGCAGTTCCTTCCTATGCACTTCCTCCTTTTTCCTGATCAAATCCTCAGTTTCCTTTATAGATACAAGGAACTGCAGTTGATGGTATACAACCCCCCCCCCCACACACACACACAAAGTGCTGAAGGAACTCAATAAGTCAGGCAGCATTTCTGGAGAACATGGATATATGACATTTGGGGTCGGGATCCTATTTTGGACTGATTGTATGGGGTTTAGAGAGGGGGAGGGACAGGGGGCTGGAAGAGAGGGGGGGCAGGACAACGCCCGGCAGTGAACTCGGGCGAAGAGGGGTTTGATAGTTTGTAGATGTTTGGACAAAGGCCAGCGAGGTGGACCAAGTCAGTCTGACCATCTTGGCCTCTCCCCCTCACAGGGTCATACTGACAGCTCAGTCCACACTCCACCCTGCAGTCCCAGCAGCCTCCAGCCAGTAGGACTGGGACCACCTGAAGCTTGCCCTTCAAGCCCCGCATCATCCCCACTTGGGAATGCGTTACAGTTCCTTCAGCATCGCTGGGACAAAGTCCTGGGACAACATTGTACACTTACAACCCAGCTCGCGCCACCTTCTCAAAGGGCAACTAGGGACGGGCAGTGAAATGCTGCATAAAACACAGGGTGCTGGAGTAACTCAGTGGGACAGGTAGCATCTCTGGAGAATGATGGAGTAACTCAGCGGGTCAGGCAGCATCTCTGGAGAATGATGGAGTAACTCAGCGGGTCAGGCAGCGTCTCGAGGGAATGATGGAGTAACTCAGCGGGACAGGCAGCATCTCTGGAGAATGATGGAATAACTCAGCGGGTCAGGCAGCGTCTCGAGGGAATGATGGAGTAACTCAGCGGGACAGGCAGCATCTCGAGGGAATGATGGAGTAACTCAGCGGGACAGGCAGCATCTCGAGGGAATGATGGAGTAACTCAGCGGGACAGGCAGCATCTCGAGGGAATGATGGAGTAACTTAGCGGCTCAGGCAGCATCCCAGGGGAATGATGTAGTTTTCGGTCGACCATTCCTGAAATGGGGGCTCAGCCTGTGAAGCCCACATCTTTCGGAAACAAAGTTAGATCCGTAAGTTGTTCTTATTCCTTTTCAGTCCTCTCCCGGAATCATTGTTAACCCTTTTGCTGCTGGGATGGGTCGAAAGAACAGCATGGAGAGCATCTCGTCCATCGACCGGGATATGAGCCCTGAGGAGGTGGACATCCTGCAGAAGGTAGGAGTGCGCTGGCTCCGTTTACAGGTAGGGGTGTAGCTTGATTACAGGTAGGGGTGTGGCCAGATTACAGGTAGGCGTGTGGCCAGTTTACAGGTAGGGGTGTGGCCCGATTACAGGTAGGGGTATAGCTGGATTACAGTTAGGCGTGTGGCCAGTTTACAGGTAGGGGTATGGCCAGTTTACAGGTAGGGGTATGGCCAGTTTACAGATAGGGGTGTGGCCAGTTTACAGGTAGGGTTGTGGCCTGTTTACAGGTAGGGGTGTGGCCAGTTTACAGGTAGGAGTGCGCTGGCTCCGTTTACAGGTAGGGGTGTGGCCTGTTTAAAGGTAGGGGTGTGGCCTGTTTACAGGTAGGGGTGTGGCCTGTTTACAGGTAGGGGTGTGGCCTGTTTACAGGTAGGGGTGTGGCCTGTTTACAGGTAGGGGTGTGGCCTGTTTACAGGTAGGAGTGCGCTGGCTCCGTTTACAGGTAGGGGTGTGGCCTGTTTACAGGTAGGGGTGTGGCCTGTTTACAGGTAGGGGTGTGGCCTGTTTACAGGTAGGGGTGTGGCCTGTTTACAGGTAGGGGTGTGGCCTGTTTACAGGTAGGGGTGTGGCCTGTTTACAGGTAGGGGTGTGGCCTGTTTACAGGTAGGGGTGTGGCCTGTTTACAGGTAGGGGTGTGGCCTGTTTACAGGTAGGGGTGTGGCCTGTTTACAGGTAGGGGTATAGCTGGATTACAGGTAGGGGTGTGGCCTGTTTACAGGTAGGAGTGCGCTGGCTCCGTTTACAGGTAGGGGTGTGGCCTGTTTACAGGTAGGGGTGTGGCCTGTTTACAGGTAGGGGTGTGGCCTGTTTACAGGTAGGGGTGTGGCCTGTTTACAGGTAGGGGTGTGGCCTGTTTACAGGTAGGGGTGTGGCCTGTTTACAGGTAGGGGTGTGGCCTGTTTACAGGTAGGGGTGTGGCCTGTTTACAGGTAGGGGTGTGGCCTGTTTACAGGTAGGGGTATAGCTGGATTACAGGTAGGGGTGTGGCCCGTTTACAGGTAGGGGTGTGGCCCGTTTACAGGTAGGGGTGTGGCCCGTTTACAGGTAGGGGTGTGGCCCGTTTACAGGTAGGCATGTGGGCACGTTTACAGGTGCAGAGAATGTATGTGTAAATTTGCACAATGGGAAGTTGAGCCAGTCTATGAAGCAGTATTGTGATGCGTGTGGTTGGGTGGGAACTTGGTGGTGTAGTGGACACATCATCGACGTACACTGATCTGTCTACACTGCTGGGTGGTAGTTATCTCACTTTCGTATCTGTTCCCTACACTTGCTAACACACTAGAAGCAATTTACAGGGGCCAATTAGTCCGCACGTGTTTGAGATGTGGGCTGAGACCACTTCTACATAACTCTGCTTGTCTCTTTTCAGGAGATTGAAATGGTTCGCGAGTCATCACTGTGGGAGCAGGAAGAGTTGGAGAATGTGGTGAGAACCTTTACTGTAATGCTCGGCTTCATCCAACCGCGGGTTAGTAAGGATCAGGAGTAGCACCAGTGTGTTCCACCGCTTGCTCAGTGTGGTCATGGCTGCCCCATCTCTGTAGCATAGTCATACAGTGATACAGTGTGGAAACAGGCCCTTCGGCCCAACTTGCCCACACTGGCCAACAATGTCCCAGCTACACTAGTAGCTAGTCCCACCTGCCTGCGCTTGGCCCATATCCCTACAAACCTGTCCTATCCGTGTACCTGTCTAACTGTGTCTTAAGCAATGGGATAGTCCCAGCCTCAGCTACCTCCTCTGGCAGCTTGTTCCATACACCCACCACCCTTTGTGTGAAAAAATGACCCCTCGGATTCCTATTAAATATTACCCCTCGGATTGTCTATTATCTATTGTTCTCCGCCCATCTCCATGTCACTCACCAAAGTAGTTCCTTCGCACCTCCTTTGTAAAAGAGCACCCTTAATTCTGAGGCCATGATCCCTGGCTCTAAACTCTTCAACCAGTGGAAACATCCTTTGCACATCCACTCTATCTCTGCCTTTCTCTTCATCCTCACATTCCCACATACTTTCACGTCACCAACAAACCTGGAAACGTTACGTTTCATCCCCTTGGCCAAACTGTGGATAAAGCTTGTGCGTTGCTGCCCCCCAAGCCCTGACCTGTAGTGATGGGATCGTCCTAACCTGGCAGCCAGAGAACCTCCTCTTCATTCCCACTGGTTAACTCGCTCCCAATTCCCACATGAGCACATTCTCACTGACTCACTGTCATTTGGACAGATATATGGATAGCAAGGATTTAGAGGGCTGTGCTCAAATGGGTCGTACCCAATATGCCGCATTGGTGGGCATGGCAAATGTGGGCTGAAGGGCCTGTGTCCATCCTGTACGGTGCTATGACTGGAATACCTGAGTAGACTTCTCCTCGTTCCATGGGATCTAACCTTGCTCACCAACCACTTTGGCACAAGATGGAAAGCCGGCTGAAAGTCCATGCGTTCATTCACTGCACGGGATCCATCCTGAGATGCATAAGCCAGCAGTCCGGTGGATGCGGTGCATGTCAACATGCATGTCATTCTGATCACCACCAATGCCATTGAGGGGGGACTGGAAGATGGAACAGTACAGCACAGGAATAGGCCCTTCAGTCCACAACTCTGCATCAACCATGATACCCCACTGAGTGTTTCCCCTTCAGCACTGTGTGTTAGTACATAAACCAGAGCACTGGACATGCAAACACCATGCCAAGTTGGACTGATCTGATCTGCCCGTACATGATCCATATCCCTCTATTCCCTGCTCATTAGTCTGCCTATCTAAAAGCCTCACTAACATATCTGTCTCCACCACCACCCCTGGCAGTACGTTCCAGGACTTGACTCGTTCATCTCAAGTAAACTTTCCCCATCTCACCTTGTAGCTATGCTGTCTAGTGTCGGGAAAAAGGATCCGTCTGCTGTATCTGGGCCTCTCATAATTTTATATATTTCCTATCAAGTCTCCCCTCAACATCCAACATTCCAGAGAAAACACTCCAAGTCTATGCAACCTCTGCCTGCAGCTGAAACCCTCTAATTCAGGCATCATTCTGGGAAACCTCCTGTGCACCCTCTACAATGCCTCAGCATCCTTCCTGTAATGGGGCAAGCAGACCTGCATGCGATACTCCCACAGTGGTCTGACCTAAGTTCTGCAAAGTTGCAGAAGTGTTCTTTTATCATGATTCCAGCATTGGGAGTTTTTCTTGTGTCGCCATGATGCCAATCCTCCTGGCTTTATCCTTGGTCTTTGACAACCGGTCTGAAGCAGTTGCACCTGTTCCACTCCTGAAGGTCAGAATTACGCATGCCTGTGGAAATCTGGCTCCTTAGAAATCCGGGAATGTTCCCAATGCGAGGGGCAGCCGCCGGAGTTCACCAGGAATGTGGGAGGAATCTCCCAGCTGTTGCACTGAGACCAGGGCGGCAGAGAGAGAGCCTCCAAACTGTGACATTGAATCCTCTCGGGCCGACACCTACTCCCTCCTGGGGCCACTTTGTCTCTGGAATCTGACTGAAGAACCCAGCAGCATCAGATATGAACTGTGGATGGGAGCTGTGGATGGGAGCTGGGGATGGGAGCTGGGGGTGGGAGCTGGGGATGGGAGCTGGGGATGGGAGCTGGGGATGGGAGCTGGGGATGGGAGCTGGAGATGGGAGCTGGGGATGGGAGCTGGGGATGGGAGCTGGGGATGGGAGCTGGGGATGGGAGCTGGGGATGGGAGCTGGTGATGAAGCTGTGGATGGGAGCTGGGGATGGGAGCTGGGGATGGGAGCTGTGGATGGGAGATGGTGATGGAGCTGGTGATGGGAGCTGGGGATGGGAGCTGGGGATGGGAGCTGGTGATGAAGCTGTGGATGGGAGCTGGGGATGGGAGCTGGGGATGGGAGCTGGGGATGGGAGCTGGAGATGGGGGCTGGGGATGGGGGCTGGGGATGGGAGTTGGGGATGGGGAGCTGTGGAACCCAGCAGCATGGGATGGGAGCTGGGGATGGGGAGCTGTGGAACCCAGCAGCATGGGATGGGAGCTGGGGATGGGGAGCTGTGGAACCCAGCAGCATGGGATGGGAGCTGTGGAATTTTCCACTTACAGCCCAGCAAACAACTGGCAGTGGGAGGGTTTTGTCGCTGTGACAGAGGGCTGGTGTGTAAGAGCAGCCCCCACTCTGGCCACCGTGGACACTTGGTCTCTCCAGATACATTCTCTCATTGACCACCACATGCTGGAGTAACTCAGCAAACCGGCATGGAATAATTTTTCCTTATCTCCAGACCACATGCTGAGATACTCCAGCATGTCTTGTCTACTTTTGGTTTCAAACAGTATCTACACTTCCTTCGTACACATAGAACAGTACGACACAGGGAATGGGTTCTTCAGCCACAATGTTTGTGCCAAGATGAACTGATCTCATCTGTCTACATGATCCTCATCCCTCCATTCCCTGCTCATCCAGGTGCCTATCCAACAGATTAACGGCAACTATTGTATCTGCCTCCACCACCACCCCTGGCAATGTGTTCTAGGCCCCCACCGCTATCTGTAAAAACATGCCCCGCACATCTCCTCTAAACTATCCCCCTCTCACTTTACACCTATGTCCTCTAGTATTGGATATTTTCACTATCGGAAAAAACATTCTGACTGTCAACTCTTTGATTGTATATACTTATATCAAGTCTGCCCTCAACCTCTGAGTGGCAGTAAAAACTGTCCCAAGTCTATCCAACCGCTTCCTGTAGCTGAAACCCTCCAGCCCAGGCAGCTTTCTGGTAAACCTGCTCTGCACTCTATCCAACGCCTCCACATCCTCCTGTAATGGGATGACCAGAACTGCATGCAATACTCCAGATGCAGCCTAATTAAAGTCCTATAGAGCTGCATCATGACTTCCTGCCTCTTATATTCAATACAATGGGGTAGAAGTGAATTGAAGAGTACCTGCACAGCACGGAAACAGGCCCTTTGGCCACCTTGTCCATGCCGCCCATTGCCATACTGGGCTAGTTCAATTTTCCTGCATTTGGCCCATATCCCTCTGAACCCTTGTATCTATATATCAAAATGTATTTTACAAGTCATCTTTTGTTGTGCTCCCATCTGCCACAGCGTGCCACGCGGAGTAGCACTTTCAAACAACACGTTCCTGTTGGTGTCAGATCCCCAGAAAGAAAGAAAAGTACAAATGCTGGAAATCGGGAACAAAAAGCAGAGTTAGAGGAAGGACATTCTTGCTGTTGAGGGAGTGCAGCGTAGGTTCACGAGGTTAATTCCCAGAATGGCGGGACTGTCATATGATGAAAGAATGGAGTGACTGGGCTTGTGTTCACTGGAATTTAGAAGGATAAGAGGGGATCTTACAGAAACATATAAAATTATTAAGGGATTGGACACGCTAGATGCAGGAAACATGTTCCCGATGTTGGGGGGAGTCCAGAACCAGGGGCCACAGTTTAAGAATAAGGGGTGGGCCGATTAGAAAGGAGATAAGGAAAAACGTTTTCACACAGAGAGTTGTGAATTTGTGGAATTCTCTGTCTCAGAAGGCAGTGGAGGCTGATAAACTGGATGCATTCAAGAGAGAGTAGATAGCGGAGTCAAGGGGTATGAGGAGAAGTGAGAGAGGTGGGAGGAGTCAAAGGAGAAGTTGTTGAGGGTGAGGACCAGCTCTGCTAGGCGGAGGAGATTATTGGTAGACGGAAATTGGCTGGCTCTGTGGTCGACGAAGAAACGTTGGACTTTAACACCCTCCTGGTGAGGGATGGAGGTATAGAGTGACTGGACTTCCATAGTCAAGATGAGGGAGTGGGGGCCTGGAAAACGAAGTCATGGAGGAGACTGAGAGCGTGTGAGTGTCTTGGACATAGGTCTGAAGAAGGGTCTTGGCCCGAAACGTCGGCCATTCATTCTCTACATAGATGCTGCCTCGCCCGCTGAGTTACTCCAGCATTTTGTGTCTACCTTTGGTATGGGAAGGCAGGAACCCCATGGAAGGTTGGTTAAGAAGGTTCAATCTTTGGGTGTTAATGGCGGAGTAGCAAGATGGATTCAACAGTGGCTGAATGGGAGATGCCAGAGAGTAATGGTGGATGGCTGTTTGTCAGGTTGGAAGCCAGTGACCAGTGGGGTGCCTCAGGGATCTGTGTTGGGTTCACTGTTGTTTGTCATGTACATCAATGATCTGGATGATGGGGTGGAAAACTGGATAAGTAAGTATGCAGATGATACTAAGATAGGTGGTGCTGTGGATAATGAATTAGATTTTCAAAGTCTACAGAGAGATTTGGGCCATTTGGAAGAGTGGGCTGAAAGATGGCAGATGGAGTTTAATGCTGATAAGTGTGAGGTGCTACATCTTGGCAGGACAAATCAAAATAGGATGTACATGGTAAATGGTAGGGAATTGGGGAATGCTGTGGAACAGAGGGATCTAGGAATAACTGTGCATAGTTCCCTGAAGGTGGAATCGCATGTAGATAGGGTGGTAAAGAAAGCTTTTGGTGTGCTGGCCTTTATAAATCAGAGCATTGAATATAGGAGTAGGGAAGTCATTTTAAAATTGTACAAGGCATTGGTGAGACCAATTCTGGAGTATGGTGTACAATTTCGGTCGCCTAATTATAGGAAGGATGTCAACAAAATAGAGAGAGTACAGAGGAGAATAACTAGAATGTTGCCTGGGTTCCAGCAACTAAGTTACAGAGAAAGGTCTTTATTCTTTGGAGCGCAGAAGGTTAAGGGGGGACTTGATTGAGGTCTTTAAAATGATGAAAGGGATACACAGAGTTGACGTGGATAAGCTTTTCCCATTGAGGGTAGGGAAGATTCAAACAAGGGCATGACATGAGAATTAAGGGACAGAAGTTTAGGGGTAACATGAGGGGGAACTTCTTTACTCAGAGAGTGGTGGCTGTGTGGAATGATCTTCCAGCAGAAGTGGTGGAGGCAGGATCGATTTTAACATTTAAAAGTAAAGTGGATAGGTATATGGACGGGAAGGGAATGGAGGGGTATGGTCTGAGTGCAGGTAGATGGGACTAGGGGAAAATAAATGGTCGGCACGGACTGGAATGGCCGATAAGGCCTGTTTCCATGCTGTAATTGTTTTATGGTTATATGGTTACCAGGGTACGTTTTGTGATTGATCAGCCATGATCATCTGGCTCAAAGGGCCGAATGGTCTACTCCTGCACCTGTTGTCTATGTATCTATGACTGCCACTAAGTCTGCGTCTGTCCTTCTCTAATAGGAGAGGATGCGTCGGGAGCAAGAGGAGGCCACACGGCGGCTGGAGGAGGAGGAGGCAGAGGTGAGGAGAATGGTCCAGTGAGCAAGAGGGATGGAGAACCGCACTGGCTCACAGGGGAGTGAGGACTTACCATGAGAGTGAGAGGGAAGAAGTGCTGCAGGAACTGGGAGTCAGGCAGCATCTGCGGACGCAATGGACACAGGACATTTCCACTGGGACCCTTCCTCAGGCTGACGGAGTTCTGGGGGAAATGTGGAAATTAGTGGTGGGGGCGGGACAGAGCTGGAGGTCATGATGCAGCTCTGTTGGATTTTGGTTAGGCCGGATTTGGTGTAGAGTGCAGTTCTGGTCACCGCATTACAGGAAAGATGTGGAGGCTTTGGAGAGGGTGCAGAGGAGGTTTGCCAGAATGATGCCTGGATTAGAAGGTTTCAGCCACAGGGAAAAATTGGACACATGGATTGTGTTTTCTCTGGAATGTCCGAGGATGAGGGGAGACTTGACAAAAGTATATAAAATTACTCTGTAGGAAGGAGCTGCAGATGCTGGTTTATACCGAAGATAGATATAAAATGCTGGAGTAACACCCCTGGTCAGGCAGCGTCTCTGGAGAAAAAGAATAGGTGATGTTTCGGGTCGAGACATCGATGTTTCTTTCAGTGAAAGAAAAGGTGGGAGGAATAGCCTGGAGGCAAGAAAAGGTCAGTACAAATCGGGGCCGGTAACAGTTGACCTCAGGAAGGGTGGAGCCCAGAATGGCCCAATGTTGGCTGTGGAAGGTGCGATAACAAACATAGAAACATAGAAATTAGGTGCAGGAGTAGGCCATTCAGCCCTTCGAGCCTGCACCGCCATTCAATGTGATCATGGCTGATCATCCAACTCAGTATCCCGTACCTGCCTTCTCTCCATACCCTCTGATCCCCTTAGCCACAAGGGCCACATCTAACGCCGTCTTAAATATAGCCAATGAACTGGCCTCAACTACCCTCTGTGGCAGAGAGTTCCAGAGACCCACCACTCTCTGTGTGAAAAAAGTCCTTCTCATCTCGGTCCTAAAGGATTTCCCCCTTATCCTTAAGCTGTGACCCCTTGTCCTGGACCTCCCCAACATCGGGAACAATCTTCCTGCATCTAGCCTGTCCAACCCCTTAAGAATTTTGTAAGTTTCTATAAGATCCCCTCTCAATCTCCTAAATTCTAGAAAGTACAAACCGAGTCTATCCAGTCTTTCTTCATAAGACAGTCCTGACATCCCAGGAATCAGTCTGGTGAACCTTCTCTGCACGCCCTCTATGGCAATAATGTCCTTCCTCAGATTTGGAGACCAGAATTGTACGCAATACTCCAGGTGTGGCCTCACCAAGACCCTATGCAACTGAAGTAGAACCTCCCTGCTCCTATACTCAAATCCTTTTGGTATGAAAGCTAACATACCATTCGCTTTCTTCACTGCCTGCTGTACCTGCATGCCTACTTTCAATGACTGGTGTACCATGACACCCGCAGGGATACAAGGATGTGACGGTGCAACTGGTTGGACGACGGGCGGGGGGGGGGGGGGGACTGCAGCTGCTACTTGAAATTAGGGAAATCAGCGTTAGATAGGGTAGACAGTCAGAACCTTTTTTCTCAAGCTGGAATTGCCCATCACTGATTGCATTTTTAAGGTGAGGGGGAATTTTAATGGCGATGTGCAGGGCAAATGTTTTTACACAGGGTGGTGGGGGCCTGGACCACACTGGCGGAGGTGGTAGTGAAGGTAGATATGACAGTGGCATTTAAGAGGCTGGTGCATGGAAGTGCAGGAAATAGATGTGGATCATATACAGGTAGATCAGTTCACTTTAACTTAGCGACATGTTTGGTACAAACATTGTGGGCCGAAGGGCCTGTTCCTGTGCTGTACTGGTCTGTGTCTCTGTTCTAGGTGATACAGTGCATTCAGAAAGTATTCAGACCCCTTCACTTTTTCCACATTTTGCTACGTTACAGCCTTATTCTAAAATGGATTAAATTCATTTTTTTATCATCAATCTACACACAATACCTCATAATAAAACAGCGAAACAGGTGTTTAGAAATTATTGCAAAGTAATTAAAAAGAAATAACTGAAATATCACATTTACGTAAGTATTCAGACCCTTTACTCAGTACTTTGTTGAGGCACCTTTGGCAGTGATTACAGCCTCAAGTCCTCTTTGGTTTGATGCCACAAGCTTGGCACACCCGTATTTGGGGAATTATTCCCATTCTTCTCTCAAGCTCTGTCAGGTTGGATGGGGAGCATCAATGCACAGCTATTTTCAGGTCCCTCCAGGGATGTTCGATCGGGCTGGGCCACGCAAGGACATTCACAGAATTGTCACTCCTGCCTTATCTTGGCTGTGTGCTTTGGGTCGTTGTCCTGTTGGAAGTCCTGTCCGAGGTCCATAACGCTCTTGAGCAAGTTTTCATCAAGGCTCTCTCTGCACTGCGCGCCATTCATCTTTCCCTCAATCCTGACTAGTCTCCCAGTTCCTGCCACTGAAAAACATCCCCACAGCATAGAAACATAGAAAATAGGCGCAGGAAGAGGCCATTCGGCCCTTCGAGCCAGCACCACCATTCATTGTGATCATGGCTGATCATCCCCAATCAATAACCCGTGCCTGCTTTTCCCCATATCCCTTGACTCCACTAGCCCCTAGAGCTCTATCTAACTCTCTCTTAAATCCATCCAGTGACTTGGCCTCCACTGCCGTATGTGGCAAGGAATTCCACAAATTCACAACTCTCTGGGTGAAAAAGTTTTTCTCACCTCAATCTGCTGCCACCACCATGCTTTACCATAGGTATGGTATTGGCCAGGTGATTAGCGGTGCCTGGTTTCCTCAAGACGTGACGCTTGGCACTCAGGCCAAAGAGTTCAATCTTGGTTTCATCAGACCAGAGAATCTTGTTTAGGTGCCTTTTGGCAAACTCCAAGCGGGTTGCTATGTGACTTTCACTGAGGAGTGACGTCCGTCTGGCCACTCTACCGTAAAGGCTTGATTGGTGGAGCGCTGCAGATATAGTTGTCCCTCTGGAAGGTTCTCCCATCTCCACAGAGCAACTCTGGAGCTCTATCAGAGCTCTATCTATCACCTCCCTGACCAAGGCCCTTCTCCCCCGATTGGTCAGTGTGGCTGGGCGGCCAGAAGAGTTCTGGTGGTTCCAAAGTTCTTCCATTTAAGAATGACGGAGGCCACTGTGCACTTCGGGACATGCAATGATGCAGAAATTGTTTTATACCCTTTGGTTTGGGTCTCGACACAATCCTGTGTCGGAGGTCTACGAACAATTTTGAGTGTCATAGCAAAGGGTCTGAATACTTATGTAAATGTGATATTTCAGATATTTCTTTTTAATTCCTTTGCAAAAATTTCTAAACCTGTTTTCCCTTCATTCTGGGGTATTGTGTGTAGATTGATGATAAAAAAAACGAATTTAATGCATTTTAAAATAAGGCTGTAACGTAACAAAATGTGGAAAAAGTGAAGGGGTCTGAATACTTTCTGAATGCACTGTCGGTGGATAAAGGTGAGGGAAGTGATTGGCTAATTGGTGGTGTAAGTGACAAAGATTGGAGGCGAAAAGGAGACCAAGGGGTGTCAGTTAAAGAGAGAAGAGGAGGAGTGGAATGTGAAGCCGGGGGTGAGTGGTGTGGTGGAAGGGGAATACAAGGGTAATGTGTGACTGGGATGAGCGTATGGAGGAGGGGAAGGGAGCAGGCTGGCGGACCAGATGGGTGAACACCAGGGTGGGATGGGGCAAGGGATCGGGGGTGAAGCTGAATGTGTGCGGTGTCCATTGGTGTGGGTTCTCCCTCCCTCGTGTGTTCATCTTCCTCCATCTCCACCCTGTCTTTGTTACAGAATCGCACCACCGAACCCCTCAAACTGGACTACAGAACCCTGGCAGCCTTGCCCAGCACGGGCATACAGAGGGTGAGCCGGGTACGCAGTGTGTGTATGCACCAACCCACACGGTTTGGCCATGTGTATGTGAGCATGTTCATGGGTGCCAGTGTTTGGGCATGTTCATGTCTGGGTATGTTCATGCGTGTATGATCTGTGTGTTTGTGTGGGCATGTTCATGGGTGTGTGAGTCCTGTACTAGAAACATAGAAAATAGATGCAGGAGGAGGCCATTCGGCCCTTCGAGCCAGCACAGCCATTCATTGTGATCATGGCTGATCATCCGCTATCAATAACCCGTGCCTGCCTTCTCCCCATATCCCTTGACTCCACTAGCCCCTAGAGGTCTATCCAGCTCTCTCTTAAATCCATCCAGTGCTTTGGCCTCCACTGCGCTCTGTGGCAGGGAATTCCACAAATTCACAACTCTCTGGGTAATTGATATTGTACTGATGATGTTCCCCAAATAGCGATGCTCACACTTGTCAGAGTTGGATTCCTGTCACTGGTCCGTGGCCCATTTCCCTGGTTCATACAGACCCTGTCCTGGTGGAATCTCTGATAACAACATTCTCATCCAGATCAGTCTCTCCACAGTTACGTGGAGAGACTGGATGGGCTAGGTGTGTTTCCCAGGAGTGGAGGAGGCTGAGAGATGGTTGGTGAAAGTGGTTAAAATGATGAGTGCAGTAGAGAGGGCAGACAATTCGAATCTTGTTTCTAGGGTGGGACTGTTAGAGGAGAGCGTGGGTTTCAGGTGAGAGGTGGGAATGCAAGACAGGGAATGTTTTCACACCAATGGTGCTTGAAGTCTGAGGTGATACACAGGGAAATGGGAGCTGTTCTAGTAGGGGTGAAGATAGTAGGACTCCATGATGTCCGTGTGGGATCCAACTGTGGTTCTTAGTTTAGTTTAGTGATACAGCGTGGAAACAGGCCCTTCGGCCCACCGAGTCCGTGCCAACCAGCAATCACCCGTACACTAGTTCTATCCACAACACACTAGGGACAATTTACAGAAGCCAATTAACCTGCACGTCTTTGGAATGTGGGGAAACTGAAGCACCTGGAGAAAAGCCACGCAGTCACGGGGAGAACGTACAAACTCCATACAGACAGCACCCATAGTCAGGATGGAACCCGGGTCTCTGGCTGTGAGGCAGCAACTCTACCGCTGTGCCACCGTGCCGTCCTGGACATGAACATAGTGGGCCGAAGGGCCTGCTCTGTGCTGAGTGACTAACGTCATGTACACGGTACATATGGGTTGACTGTTCACGGTCAGGAGAGGGAGCGGGGGTGTTTGGGACAAGGGGGTTGGAGCAGGCTGGAAACAACATATTCCTCACTCTACTCAGTGGCACGTCACACAGCACGCAATCAGGCCCTTCAGCCCACCGGCTCCATGCCGACCCAGAACCGCAGATTGCCCCCATGTTCCTGGAGGTTTGAGGTGGGTTGGGCTGGTGCGGAGCTAGGAGATGATGTGGAGCGGGCCGCATTGTAGAGCCAGCTGTCAAACGCTGGGGAATGCGGAGCTGGGCAACAGCCGGACTGTGCTGTGGAATGCAGTCGTCACCTGGGGCCCATGGTCAGCCCTGCACCTGCTGCCTGTGGGCGCAGAGCAGCAGCTCTGTACTCACACACACGCACACACGCAGCCACTGTGGACAGGCCTCTCTCCGCACGGCCCAGGCTCAGCACTCAGAGCCAGGCCCACTGCCAGGTAGGGACACCGGGGATGGGGGGCTGGAGTGAAGGGTGACGGGTGGGCTGTGGTTATGGGGGTGAGGTGTGGCTATGGGGGTGAGGGGTGATTAGGGGGCTGGGCTGTGGTTAGGGGGGTGCGGAGGTGTCGGGGTAACGGCTGATAGGGGCGGATGGTGTGGGGGAGGTGGGGCTGGTGATGGGGGGGGGGGAGTGTTGAGAGGAGGGGTGTCCGCTTGTTACTGGCGCTGTGCTGTGTGACATCCCAGTTCACACAAGGTGATGCCTTGCTGTTGTGTAGTGAGATCGCCGTGTGTACTCTGCATAAGTCAGCGTGGCTGTGTGTGCGGCCAGAGGCGTGCTATGTATGTATTGGGGGTGGGCAGGGCCGTCTGGGTCCGAGCTGCTGGAGTGTGGCTGGGGTCAGGGCTGCGGGTGGGGGGGGGGGGCAGGGTCGCTGGGGGTGGGCAGTGTGTTTGGACCCAGGGGGTGGGCAGTGTGTTTGGACCCAGGGGGTGGGGAGTGTGTCTGAACACTCACTGTCCGTCTCTCACCGCAGCTGAGTGTGGGAGCGGCTGCGATGGATGCTCAGTGTGGACCCCCTCCCCACCCGCCATGGGGGTGCACCTCAGAGTGGGGGTCTGGCACCAGGACCCCCCCGCACTGTGATGTAGACCGTGGGGCTAGTGTCAGCGCTCAGCCTGTCACCCCCGGCAGAGGGAAACCAACCGTGGGTAGTGGGCAGACAGAGCCCACCCACCCCAGCCCAGCCCCACACACGGACAGTGGGCAGATAGAGCCCACCCTCACCAGGAGCCCAGCCCCACACACGGACAGTGGGCAGAGAGAGCCCACCCTCACCAGCCCAGCGCCACACACGGACAGTGGGCAGAGAGAGCCCACCCACCCCAGCCCAGCCCCACACACGGACAGTGGGCAGAGAGAGCCCACCCTCACCAGGAGCCCAGCCCCACACACGGACAGTGGGCAGAGAGAGCCCACCCTCACCAGCCCAGCCCCACACACGGACAGTGGGCAGGACCAGGAGGAAGAGGTGCTGATCGAACTGCAGCCCATCCCCTTCCACCAGAACCCCTTTGTGCTGGGCAACGCGAGGTGGAGGAGGAGCCCGGTGGCCAGAGGCCAGGCAAGCACCCAGCCCGCACACATGGACCCGGGAACCTGGCATGGCCTGGCATGGCCTGTCCTGGCCTGGGTCCTGCGTGTGGGCATGCTCATGTACACGTGTGTGCTCCAGCATGTGTGTGCACGTCTGTCCCAGGTTAAGGTTTATTATGGTCACATGGACCAAGGTACAGTAAATGTTTTGCATGCTGTCCAATCAGATCAGCTAACACTATAAATCACGCCAAATTCAAGTAGTATAGACGCAGCATAGGGAAAGGTGCAGAGTGTAGAATATAATGGTCAGCCTCTGTCAATGTCCGCATGTGGCCCAGCCCATCCTGGGTGCACCCTGGACACAGAGATCTGCACCTGTCTGCATATCTGCCAGTGATTGTGCATGTGTCTGTCCGTGTTTGTGTATGATCATGCATGTGTGTTAATGCTGTGGTGTGTGTGTGTGTGTGATGGCGAGTGTGTGTCTGACCGTGCAGTTGTGTACACACGCATGCTCAGGCTTGTCTGCATGGGAGGGTGAGGGGCTGCAGGAGGGGATGGGGAGGGTGAAGGAGTTCCGGGGCTGTGGGAGGGGCTGGGGAGTGGGGGGGGGGGTTGCATGGGAGGGTGAGGGGGTGCAGGGGCTGTGGGAGGGGCTGGAGAGTGGGGGGGGGGGGGTTGCATGGGAGGGTGAGGGGGTGCAGGGGCTGTGGGAGGGGCTGGAGAGTGGGGGGGGGGGGTGCATGGGAGGGTGAAGGGGTTCCGGGGCTGTGGGAGGGGCTGGGGAGTGGGGGGGGGGGGGTGCATGGGAGGGTGAAGGGGTTCCGGGGCTGTGGGAGGGGCTGGGGAGTGGGGGGGGGGGGGTTGCATGGGAGGGTGAGGGGGTGCAGGGGCTGTGGGAGGGGCTGGAGAGTGGGGGGGGGGGGTGCATGGGAGGGTGAAGGGGTTCCGGGGCTGTGGGAGGGGCTGGGGAGTGGGGGGGGGGGGGTGCATGGGAGGGTGAAGGGGTTCCGGGGCTGTGGGAGGGGCTGGGGAGGGGGGGGAGGGGTGCATGGGAGGGTGAAGGGGTTCCGGGGCTGTGGGAGGGGCTGGGGAGGGGGGGGAGGGGTGCATGGGAGGGTGAAGGGGTTCCGGGGCTATGGGAGGGGCTGGGGAGTGGGGGGGGGGGGGTGCATGGGAGGGTGAGGGGGTGCAGGGGCTGTGGGGGTGAGGGGGGTTGCATGGGAGGGTGAGGGGGTGCAGGGGCTGTGGGAGAGTGTGGGGGAGGATCCGTGGCTGGGGGTGGGGAGGCGGGATGGAGGGGCTATGGTGGGTGTGGGGGGCGGAGCGGGGACGGAGGGTACAGGGGGCATTCCCGGCCTCTGGGGAGCCAACAGGTGGACTTGTGTTGTTCTGTTTCCCAGACGCCCAGCTTGAGCAACAGTCCGGTTTGTGGAAGCAGTGTCCCGCGGGAATTCACCAGCTCACCCACCTTCCAACTGGTAGGTTCACTCACCGCGCTTCTGTGGGGGTACAGTGGGATAGTGGGTGTACACGTACCGTGGGTGTACATGTACAGTGGATGTACACGCACCGCGGGAGTACACGTACTGTGGGTGTACACGCACCGTGGGTGTACACGTACTGTGGGAGTACACGTACTGGTTTTTTTTAATACAAATACTATTATTCAGAAAACAAAACCAAACATACAAAATAGTAACACGATCAAAACTGCCTTTGTGGCAGTTTACAAAACAACAGTCATGAATTTTAAAATACCGTCATCCCCATCAGTTAAACACTGGCCCTCACCCTCCCGTGGCGACCAGCATTCACGGAGGCCTCCAGAGGCCCCATGGACCTCGTGTCCCTTTCCAGGGACACGCGGGCACGGACATAGGCCCGGAAAAGGGGCAGCCAACCCCGGTGCGGCCATCGACTACCCGCAGCCTGGACCCACGAATGGCCATCTTGGCCAGGCCCAGGAGCAGACGGACAGGGAGACTCCCCCTTCCCTCCCGACCTTCCCCCTTCTGTAGCACACGTACCGTGGGTGTACACGTACCGTGGGTGTACACGTACCGTGGGTGTACACGTACCGTGGGTGTGCTCGAGGCTACACCCTCATACCACCGCGGGGACGCATGGCTCGCTGGCAGCGTGCAACAGCTCATCACGTCACCACCATCTCAGCCTTGTCTCTCTCTCTCTCTCTCACTCTCTCTCTCTCCCTCCAGGATCTCCCAGTACACAGAAACATCAGGGCCACGTCTACCAGTGAGGTGAGTCCCTGTGTGGCAACGTGGTCTGTCTCAGACACACTGTGCTGGGCAGTGGGGCTATGGGGGTTGCGCTTTAGAAGGCAGCGTTGGTTAGCCTGGTGTGCCACGGCAAGTGAACCTCAGAATCAACAGTACGCATTAGCAATGTTACAACATTTTGAGATTTTAAAAATCAAGTCTGCAATTTATCCCATCGGATAAAGCATAAAAATAAGTTTAATTTGACACCTAATTCACTTTCATATCTTCAGTATTAAAAAAGTTATGGCCATTTTCATACTCGGAAATTAGCATCTTGTTCCCTATTGCTTTTCCATTGACTTAACACAAAAGTTGTGATCGAGGACAGTCAAAAGCCCATAACTTTCTTAAAAATTAAGAGAACTGAAAGACATTTTCAGTTATTATAGATTGAAGCATTCTGAAACAAATATGAAACAATCTTACTTGGATGACCTGAAATTAAGGCATATAATTAGTTAGTTACCCAATTGTAGCTAATTACAAAATTCAATTACTAGATCTAAACATCTATCCATTTCTTAAGAAAAAATTAACATTTTTTTAAAAGCCTAAGTGTCCAAATAACATTCACACAAGAATTCACAATATAACATGATTTTTAAATCTAATTGTCATTAATTTATAGGCCAAATTGAAGGAATTTAGTGTTTAATGCCCATAAATGAATGGGCATTTCAATCAGTTTGCGAGTGGGATTTTATGGAACGCAATGGATTGGAACGTTGTGGTTGCGATTAATTTAAACCCCATATCGGCAGGAAAAATACTGCCGGTTCGTATGGGGAATAAATCACCGTTTTGCAACATGAAATGTTGATTAAGGTCATCTAAACAAGCAAGTTTATATGTAAAAATAAACGGCTTTCCTTTACCTGTTCCCTACGTAAAATCCGTCCCCGTTGTCAGCGTTCACGGCATTAGGAGCTAATTTTTATTTTACTGCAGCGCTGAAATAGTCGGGCTATTTAAAAAAAAAAAATTGAACTTACCGGCAGTCGGAACGAAT